>CM077219.1:23281141-23881141 GCA_039654775.1 Spinibarbus caldwelli | reverse complement strand
CCCTCAAACCTTCAGATTTCCCTTTTTCGTCCTCTGCCTCCCCTCCCTCCTCTGAAGAGCCAACAGAGGGGACACAACAAATAAGAACAAATGGAGATGAAAACACAGACATACAGACCAAAAAAAAGATCACTAGACACAGATTAACTTGGGAAAAAGATCACACACAATGTACACAATACTAATCATTTAGTCCTATGTGAAAGGACAGATGCATGAAAGCATGAAAGAAGTTCAGATATGAGGAGGCCAGCCTCACCTCCCACTGACTCCTCCACCTCCTCCTGCTCTGTGTTAGTGTAGGTCCGCAGGAACTCAGCGAAAGCACCCTGTCTGCCCAGCAACTCAGTGTAAGAGCCCATCTCTGTGATTTCTCCATCCACCATCACCAAGATCAGGTCAGCCTGGGGCAAGAAGCTCAGCCCGTGGGTCACCAAAAGCCGAGTCTGAAAGAGTACCATGTGTGATGTGAAATGTCTGTAAGAGATGTATACATATTTGGATTAAAACTTGGCCTTACTCTGCCCTGTAGCAACCCCTGAGGACCGATGACCTTCTCAAAGATGTGTTTTCCCACATGAGCGTCCACAGCAGAGAGCGGGTCATCCAAAAGATACACTGCACAGTCGCAGTACACAGCCCTGGCCACACTCACCCGCTGTTTCTGACCTCCAGACAGATTCACGCCCTGAGATTACAACATCACATGATTAAGTCAAATGACTGCTATTATAAGTTTAAATAATGTCAGATAGATGCATTAAAAGCAGCTTTTGACAGCATGCAGCTTTAACCTTCAATCTATTGTTCTTGGTTATGACAAAGTGTAAGAATCTTTCTGAAGTCTTTATTTACCTTCTCCCCAATCTCTGTCGAGTCTCCTCCAGGTAGGATCTCCAGGTCTGGTAGGAGAGCACAACCCTCCACCACCTTCTGGTACCAGCTGTCTTTTGCCTCCCGTCCAAACAAAATGTTGTCTTTGAGAGTGGCGTTCTGGATCCAGGCCTGCTGAGGCACGTAAGCCACAGAGCCCTGAAAAACAATCAGATACTCAATGTATTTCTTTATCATTCCATTATTAATGTTATCCAAATACAAAGTGAGCCCAAAATTCTTGGACCACTTTTGAAAAACTGATATTTTCCTTTCATATCATTCTTATGTTTCATTTTAACCTTAAATGTCTTAAGGGCATTGTTATTTATAAATCAAAACAAAGAAAGGTTATTACACGTAATGAACCATTTCTAAATCAAATAAAGAACTATGGGACATTGATCATGTGACAGTCAGATGTTCTTGCTTTCACAGAAGCACAAGTTGCTTTTTGGATCATTTTCAAATTAATGCCAGTCATGGGAACAAACCAAATACTAAGACGTTATGAAATTTGAACTTTAATTCAATTGTTATGCTGCTAATATAATAACATGACGTAATATAAAACCTATTTAATATTTTATGAAAAAAATATATGGTAAATTATATTTAATACATAATAAATCATTCAATTATAAACGTAAACCCTAGAGGTCTGAAAGGGCATACATAATCTATTTAACAAATACAATAGAGCACTTAATTCAAAAGGGCCACTGTTTTCACACAAAACCATCTCAGGCAACCTTGCTATAAAGAAATACAACATACAGCACAAGCACATAGCTTGTGTCTGTACCTTGATCGAGACAGATCCTTCTTGCTTCTGCATCTCTCCCAGCAAAGCTGAAAGCAGAGAGGATTTCCCTGAACCCACATGCCCTACAACAGCAACAAGCGCCCCCTCAGGGATACGCACATTAATCCTGAAGAGAGAGAGATGCGCTAAGACAAGAACAGATACAAACAACAACAAACAGTTCAAGCGTGAACATTGTGTCATAAAGGTATAAATGACTACACTCATTCATTCATTCATTCATTAGGATTTCTTCATTCACTTCATTGCTGACTGAAGACTTCGGGCAAATCCTTCAGAGTGTACTGATTTTAACAATTGAATTTACAGTGAACAATAATGCAAGTCAAATTACACAGTTCAATGCATGATTTTAAGTATATGAGGTAGAAATTAAGTTAAGATTGAAAGCAATTCGGCATCCCAAATGTCATTATCCCTCTCATTAATATCAGTGGAGATTTAACAGATTACATTTCCTCTGGTGATTGATGCTCTCCTGTTTCGGGGTTCATGCACATGTACTTGCCTGTAATGTCCTCAGTAGCCTGTTTCACTGGTTCTGCTCTATGTAACCGCAATATTCATGTCAATGCTAAAAGTCATTTTGATGCCTTGAATATAATAACTACATTTGTGTAGAGTACATAGGGCTGGGAATTGATCATGGATATTAAGTACAAAAAATCAAATGATTTTCATGACGTTCTGTTACATTAATGGTATGTTGTTTTCCAACGTGGGCAGAAACAGTACTAAAATACTGTTGCATGCAACAACAAAAATATTGCACGACCGGTATAGTCCAATTCACAAACAAATGACTAATCAGTCTTATGTTAGACTTGCAAGACTTGTCACTAACAGGTTGTTTATTAAGTTAAAGATACACATTCGGGAAATAGTTTTATTGTAACAAATTGTATTTCAAATAAAATGAAAAGTGTTATCGAAAAAAAGTATTGTATTTTATAGTTTTTACTAATTGTTGGGGGAGAGTGGCGCTTCTTCAAAAGTAATAAAATAGTTCTTAATGGACTTCATCAGAATCGGAAGCTGAATCATTAAATTCCGTACAATTCCCATCTCTAGTACTCTATAACACAGAACAAGATGCTATTCATTGGATCATGTATTATCTCATTTACACGCAAAGAAAATGCTGTTACCTCTTCAAAGTAGGAGAGTCATCTTTAGACCAGCTGAAAGCTCCGTCCACAATCCTGATGCTGTCAGGAGCTGAATGAGCAGGAAACAACAATGAAGTCTCTTAAGTGAACATCAAAACACACGGGATGTCTTTAAACCCACAGATCTACTAAACAAATGTCTGTCTGTGGAGACTGTTTGGGCATTGCAGTGCTTTGTGAGTCAAACAGGCACAGAGTAAAAAAAAATCTATGCCACAGAACATGGCACATTTGTTTAATTCCAGATTTTAACTGCTTGTGAATCACTGGACTCACATGCAGTGATGGCTGGCCGCTCCACATTGTCTTCATCCAACTCCTCATGGGACAGAAACACACGCAGACGCTTCATAGACACGCTGGCCTGAAGGAAGCAATGCATTTCACAATTAAAAAAAAATAAATAAATAAATAAATCAGATTACAGGTTCCTGGATTTCTGTGTTAACCTTCTTGATTCGATCATAAGTGGTCCAAAAACGTTTGAGATGTGACTTGTATCACATTCAAAAGAATTACAAGGAACACATTCAATGTTTTTTAAAAAGAAAAAGAGACAGAGAGTAATACCTGCACCATGCTGCTGATGACCATGGGCAACATATTAAGAGGAAAGCGCAGGATGTTGAACAAGGCCAGAGAAACAAACGCCTTCTGTGCATCCAGAATATTATGTTCATCCACTAACACGTATACTGCGAATGTAGAGAGGGCAACCTTTGTGAAAGAGACAAGATGACAAGAGCAAATGTCACTACATAACCATAAGGTAGCATCAAAAACATAGCTGGCATAATAATGAAAAAGCCCATGCAGGACTGGAACTCAAAGGCAGCACCTACCAAAAATGGTGCGCAGACCCAAGTAAAGGTGGACACAGCACCAAGGTAAGCAGTCTTCTTCAGCACATGCAATTCACTCTCTCGGATGGCAGACACTTTGTCTTTGAACGCCAGTTCCCATGCGTAGAGTTTAAGGACTTTAATGCCATTCAGCACCTCATTCATAAGCTTGATCCTATTGTCCTTGCTTTTCATTTGGGCAACCTATGGGTGAGTGTGTCAGATTAACAAAGTTGATCTAATTAATGAAGTTGAGGTAAATAAACTGGCTGAGCAGGAAAAGAGGTTCAAAACCTGGTAGGTTTTAGTTTTCATAGCAATGACAGCATTTAGTGGAACCATCAGCACCATCACAGCAACTCCAGCAAGCACAGAAGGACCCAGATTCTGAGAATGAAAGAGCAAAAAAATTAATAAAAACAGGTATTAGTGATGTGTAATGAAATGAGCATACAAGCCAAGACATCTTTGCGTAGGCACATACCTGCCACAGGAAGTAAAGGGCCAGGATAACCTGCAAAGGTGCTGACCAAATCATGTTGATATAGGTGATGAGGTCCATAAAACGCTGAGCATCTACCGACATCAGATTCACAATCTCTCCGACAGTGGATGTTCGCCGGGCTGCATTGGTAATGACCAAGGCCTTGACAAAATGAAGGAAAATATTATACACTACCATTTAAAAAATTTGACTTCTTTTTAAAGAATTTTATTTTTCTTAAGAAATTCACTATTTTATTCAGCTAGGATGTATTAAATTGATCAAAAGTGACAGTAATAGACATTTATATTGTATATTTATAGTACACAGCTTTGCCATCACAGGAAAAAAATACATTTTACAATATATTACACAGTACAAAAACGTAAAATAGTTTTCTAATAAATGCAGCCTTGGTGAGCATGTTGTTCTTTTACCAACACATTTTCAAAAAAACAAAACTTTTGTACGGTACTGTATATGGACTTTAAAAGTCATATTTGTTAAAAAATATATTTTAATAAAATTGTGTTTGAGAGAAAGTATGGCATATTCACATTTGAAAAATCTATTTTTTGCCATTTTCTTTCAATCTCTGAGAGCTCCAAATACAAAAAAGTAACAAATAACCTCCAAATGTGCATAAACACCATATTACGCCATGTTACAGATATTTTAACAATCAAAAGTCCACTTACTTTCCTGTATACAGCACCAACAATGGCTGTACGTAACCTCATGCCAGTCACAAAGCAAACGTGGAAATATTTTTGCAGAATGAGGGTTTGCACGCAGGTACAAATGAACAGCAGGGTGGTGTAGAAGTAGCCATGCCAAGAAGGGGCACTTGAATCATTCACAAACTGGATAAGCAGCCTAAAATACAAAAGACCGAACTCACGAGTATAAATTAATATGTCAATCTCGCAGTAGAATGCAGTTCTTCTAGGTTCAAGTGCGAGAAAAGTGGGCAAACTGGTTAAAGGCTCACTGCCGAGACTTCAGGTGTTATTTTCAAAGGATTAGAACATGGTTCATTGCACAATTTGATGGCACAACTTTTCAGCATGCCAAAACTAACTCTTCACTGGAGCTCTTTTAAGAGCCACAGCTGTTGTTTTGACAGAGTGGCCTTCCCACAGAGTTAAAGTCATTTCTAACCACATGACTGTGAAAAGGCAGAGGGTACACTTGCACTTTCTCCTGCAGAGTACTACTGCTTCTGAACTCAGCAGAGATGGGAATAATCCTGCTCTGAAAACAGAAATAGCTGATTCTGTTGCTGTATATTCATACCTGAGAATCTCTGGCCCAACAAACATCAGGATGTCATGAATAATCTTATACAGAGAGCTGACGAGAAAGTATGGTCCAAAGGTTCGGCAGAGAGCACAGAAGAGAGATGGCTCCCCAGTTTTCTGAAGGGTTTTCGCAAGCAAAATCTCAGACTCTTCTACTGGTTGTCCATCCTTCTTTTCACCCCTTGCTGCTCTTTTTGGTGAGTAGAGTGTCTTATCTACAGGCCTAACACAAAAACCATAACCCAATCAGAGAATTAGTTATTTTTGTAGCAAGATGTCTACTTGAGTGGAAAAAAAAAAAGTGACTTCTTGCTTCTGACCTTTTGACCTTGTTGCATTCTTGGTCCCAGCGGCGCACCAGCTGCGGCACCACTCTTTGAGACTTATCCTCTGTGTTGAGCGACCACAGATCCTTCTCTTCCAGAGGCCTTTTATAACCTGTCACCATCAATCTATGAGCAAAACAAAGGGACATACATTAACAAGAAACAACATCCAGGCTGAAGACAAGCTTATACATTAGCGAAAAATGAAGGTTTCTTCAAAAAGGACACGTTTACCTGATACAGACATTAGAGAGAAGATAGAAATTAATGGGACGAATGGGATCAAGAAATTGCACGAGCCAGAAAACTTCTAGATTCTTGTTGTGCAAAATTCTGTTTTGTTTTGTTTTGTTTTTTTTTGTTTTTTTAAAGTGTTGAGATGTTGAGATGCAGTCGTTCATTTTGCTCACCCTGTGATCCACCAGAAAGTGATTCTGGACAGAAATGACGCTCCCGACTCTGGACACGGATTCTGTACAAAAACATTCACAGCATTGGTCATCAATTCAACATCCACATAATAAAGCATACCTTTACCTGCTTTAAGTAAAATTCACTAACCGAGTCTTTGACAGCCTGTGAAAAGAGCGGAGGCTGGTCAGACAAGCAGGCCAGGATCAGGGAGATGAGCAGCATGGTGTAATATATGTAGAAGGTGGTATATTTGAACACATTCACACTGGCAGGCTGAAAGGAAAAACCAAACAACACTTTAAGGGTTTGCTCACATTTCAAACAAACCTGATTAATTTTTTTTAAATCTGTACTTTAGAACTGACTTGCAATTGATGAAATATGATCTGTTTATCCGGTTTGTTTAGTATCCTGTATATCAATGATTATATATTGGTTGCTATATGAATGATGTAACAGTCAACATAATACTGTGAAACTTTCTTCTACAGAAACTGAAGAGTAGCTGTCAGTGTGGGAAGGGACAGGAAATTTGGCCTCTGCTGCGGTGCAGAACCCACGTGGCACATGAGAGATCACGAGCGACATTCACATATTTATTGCATCGAAAACTGCTGATTCATTCATTAACTCACACACAATTTTCTACATAGTGAACATTACACAGTTCACTGTATGAGGAAAGAGTGAACAAAAATGAGTGTATTCAGACATTACATACACAACACATTCCAACTGACAACAAAAATAAAAAATAAAAAATAAAAAAAAACTACTTAAAATTTGATCTGCCAATTCAGACTGAGGTGAATTTGGAATCACATAAATGTGGATTGGCTCGGGTTTGTAAATATCTGATTTCACGTTTGCTGTTCAGACTATCAAAAAAATAAATAAATAAAATAAAAAAAATAATATATTATATATATATATATATATATATATATATATATATATATATATTTGAGTCAAATATGACTCAAGAAGACATCTGAATCTTAAAAAAAAAATAACTGCAAAAACTGTCAGTTTTAATGCAAAAGTCATTTACCTCATTCAGTGCCTGCAGGATTTTGGAGCGAAAGGTTACTGTAGCACACACTAAGGCGATCAGCCAAAAATTGAGCATCACCCCTGAGGACTGGACCCCCTTCATCCGCTCATACTGGATCAAGAATGTAGCCAGCAACTAAAACACATCCAGTTACAAAATATTTCAATTTTGTAAACACCAGTCTAGGAAAAGACCATGAATAGACAACTTTTGAAACTATAAACAATAATGATATCAGGAAGAATTTGTCTGACTTGTTTCTCTTTGCTTGAGGCAAGGTACCAGGAACACTTTCATGACATTTGAATATGAAATTAGTGCAGAGTGAAGAGTAATTGACAAGCAAAGTAGTTATATTTAGCACTTCCTTTTGTGAAAAACAAGTCTCACCATTGTAGCGCCAAGCATTGTGGGGCTGACTAGGTAGACTGGGGCTATTGTAGCACCATGGCTTCTTTCCCAGAAAGAGTAGAAAACATCTGCCCAGCAGATAAGCCATAGGGTAAACCCAATAACCTGTTGGAGGAGAGTCACATAACCTTGAGACAGCTGTTGACCTTAGCAGAGTTATCAGGAAACAAAGCACACTGCGACATAAAAAGTGAGTTGTTTACGGTGTTGCCGGAATCCTGTTAATACTCACTGTTTTGGCTCTGTTGAGGTGGGTCATGCATATGTATCCACGGTCATTTCTTTTGAGGTATAGGATGTAGAACGGTGCAAACAGCCAGAGGTAGAGGCAGGGTATCCAAACCAGCACTGTGTTCTGGAAACATGGTGTCAGGTCTGGATTGTGCGTTAGCCATGTCCGGTTCCAATCCTGAAAACATGAGAGGACAAAAGGGTGTTTCATTTTCCAGAGATTCTTTGGATGAAACTTAACAACTGGAGAAGACTGAGACAGAGTAGGCCGCCCAGCAAAGCACACAAAGACCTAATGATGTGTGCAAGGAACAAACACTCTTGAGTGGATCTTTTAGAGAAGAATCTTTTCTGCGCAACAGAGCAGAGCAGAGAGTCTTCAGCTTCTTGACAAAAACATTCTTCTTTAAGTAGTGACATCCAAAACATGCCTAAAAAAAAATGAACTGAACCTTTGAAGTGAAGTGAAGTGACATGTGGCCAAGTATGGTGACCCATACTCGGAATTTGTGCTCTGCAATTAACCCATCCAAAGTGCACACACACAGCAGTGAACACACACACACCGTGAACACACACCCGGAGCAGTGGGCAGCCATTTTTATGCTGCGGCGCCCGGGGAGCAGTTGGGGGTTCGGTGCCTTGCTCAAGGGCACCTCAGTCGTGGTATTGAGGGTGGAGAGAGCGCTGTACACTCACTCCTCCCACCTACAATTCCTGCCGGCCCGAGACTCGAACCCGCAACCTTTAGGGTACGAGTCCGACTCTCTAACCATTAGGCCACGACTTCCACGACAAGACTTTTTCTTTCTTACAAAGAAAATCTAATCTTGTTCTCTGTAGGGAGCATCTCTTCCCATAATCCTGTCTCCGAGGAGGAATAATAGATCAATAAATAAAAGGGATAAACAGATCAATAAATAAAAGTCTGCTCTGCTAAATTTTCAAGTCCAGGACATGAAATGTGATTTTCTTGACATTTGAGCTATTGAAGTAAATGCACTTGTACAGCCTTACAAAAACCTGTCAAGAGCATCACATTTCACCTGAAATTCACTGTAAGGAAGTTATGTTTTGCTAAAAGAAAATAAAGCCTATGACCATTAAGACTTCTTGCATTTTAGTAACACATTTTCCTATCAATTTCTTGTTATTGTAAAATGAAACATGAAAAAATAATATATTATTCCGACTGTACATTATTTATGTAATGGGAGTATTTGCTATACTTTTGTTTGAACAAAAAAAGCTACACTTCAAAAAACTTTTTAATGAGAACTGAAATTTTCAACTCAAATTGCCAGTACTTTAACAAGGAAGAAAACAATTATTTAAGTATTTGTTGCACTAATTTTATGGAGTTATTGTAATACAAAAAGAGATTGATGAACTTAAATTACATTTATTACATTAACTTTATAAATATAATTATTATTATTATTAATATTATTATTGGGTATACATGACTGGGACTTTTTTTTTTAATTCACCCTATGCCTCCAAACCGTTTTAATAACTTTACAAACCTGGTGATCTCCTATTGCATTGTAGCCTTGACAAGCAAAGGACTAACAATGTAAACAAAAAAGCTGAGAACATTTGAAGAAAAGTAACATGTTTCTTGGCATGCAGTCATCTGTCAGAGTGAATCATAATTTAATGTTTTGGCCCTCTGATCCTGAAGGACAAATTGACTGTCTAAACCTGTCAGACTACAACTAATACTGATAATCCACTGACCTGTCAGACCTTGCACAAACTGGAACACAAATAAACAAGGCTTAATTCTTTGTAAATATGACAAATAATTAGACAAGTTCTCTAGTTAAAAGTAAAACTACTTAGCATTAGAGGAATTAGCTAATCAAAAACAAGTCAGAGCTGTGACAAGTCAACTCTTCAGCTTCACACCGTGACAACGACACACATTGAGCAGGTGATCGTGTAATAAATCACTCTTACATGAGACGGTTAGACTGTCATAGAGAAACATCAACAGAGAGTTATATGCATATATGGTAGTTTGCTGTGTGGCTAACCGGTTAGCAACAGTGGCTGCGTCTCAAAACCTACTAAGCTGTCTACCTAGGCAGCAATATTCAGCGTTATAGGCGCATTTAACCCACATTGAACTATTCAGGCGTGCATTTGATGCCTGAAAATGCTCTGACCCTAAAAACGAACGTCCAAAGGCGCCTATGACGCCCCAAAATGCGGTCTAGGTAAGTTAGGCTGCTCGCTGTGTTTTGAGACACCGCCATGTGTCTCCATGCTGCAGCACACAACCCGGTGAACCTGGGCAATCTGTTGAAAATAAAATGTAATCGGAAAAATACAGTTCACGACAGTAGAGCTGTTTATTTACTCACCCAAAATGGATCAGAACCGTCCAAACTGCAGAAACTGTCAATACCCATTCGCCGCAGGAAGGATCTGTTATAGTGTGCTGGATTTACACTGCCTCTGTTTCATAACCACTGCTGTGTGTGTTATGATGTTGGGGACCTGTATAGAAGTGGGATGCATGAGCTGAAATAGAGGGGGCGCTGTTACTTCATCAATTTAACAACTGACGTAACGGGAGTCACACACACGACAGTATGGCAAGCCGTTTTAACATTGCTTTTTTTACTAGCTGATATTTTCCTGCTACTAGTACTTCTTCATTACATTCTTAAAATGCTGGGTGATTTTTGGGGGGTCATTTTTTAATTGTTTTTGTGTTATCTAGTTGTTGGGTTAGCGGCTGGGACAATCTCACTTACAGTTGAAACCCAGCTGTGAGGGGCTTTTACTACAGGAGAGAGCAGTTAAGTGAATTAAAGGTTGGTGTACATTTTATTTTATGTATATAGTCATTACTGTACTGTAGGCTAAGTCATTTTACTTTATGTAACACAACAAATAGGGACAAGATGACAGTTAAAAGCACGTCGCAATGGTTGTTTCACGTGAAGGAAACGTTTGATGCCTTGCATGAAATAAAATTACTTTTTGTAAAGATACTGAATCTAATTACTTTGAATGTTAAAATACATTCTTAGAACTGTGCACTATGTATAGGTAGGTTAGGCCTATAAGGAGTCAAATGAGGCATCTTTCTGCTATTGGCGACTAATACTTAACTTGGAAGATAATACTTCCAGATTAATTTATATATTTATATTTATGCATTTAGCAGACGCTTTTATCCAAAGCGACTTACATTGCATTCAAGTTACAGTTTCTATATTGTATCAGCTCTTGCTTTCCCTGGGAATCGAACCCATGACCTTGCGGTGCTAGCGCCATGCTCTACTATTTGAGCTACAGGAAAGCCAGTATTTTTAGAGTGTACTAGTACTTATTATGTAAATACTACTACTTATTCATTAGATACTAGACTTTATGCTTTACTAATTAAAAAACTAAGTAAAAGTAACCTTTAGACCAAAGATATTCTGAATCTATTAGGTACAAGCACTTATAGTTTGTTGTTGTTGTTGTTGTTGTTTACTTTAACTAACTGAATAGATAATGGTAGCTCAAAAATAAGTACTAGTTAGTGACGTTACGTTCCACACCGAAGCTCTGAAGCTTGTATCAAAAAACTAACAGTCTAAGGACTGAGGCAGAGTTAAAATAAATAGATCATAGATTTAATTTATGAATTTATGTTTTATTTATTTTACTCATTTTAGTGCCAGTACACCGACACAAATGAATGACTTTGACAATGACCATTATTTATATAAAATATAATAAAACAAAGAATCAGTCGTAGAACCAGATGTGAAACCAAGGGCTGTAATGGAACTTAACACTTTGGAAGGTTTTATTTATTTATTTTTACGACCACTAGATGGCCACAGCATAAACCATTTTAAAAAGCTTCGAGTAATGAACCTTTTTCTGATACAGTTGTGTTGAAAGCTTCTCTGGTTCTCACTTCGCCATCACTAGTACTAGTAGCATGAAAACAGATACTAGTAAGTTTTAAGGATTAAATGTTAAACAGCTTGCCATTCTAGACAACTATAGGTCAAACAAATTGCTTGTGAAAATCATTAAATTAGATCATGATGAGCTTGTGTAACAAGCATCAGCCTGAGCTTGATGACTTTTCATTGAAAAACAATGAAGTTTATAGCTGACTTATTATAAATTGGTTATATGCTGTATCAGGTATGCTTGCCTGGTGAAACAGAAATAATAAATAGGCCTAATGACTTCAGTCAAGGCACTTTGACAGATAGGCTACTGATAGTCATTTAGTGTTTAATGACCTTTCAGTAGAAAAGCCTCATCATTTGCATAGGCTGTAGGCTATATTCTGATGAATTTGGCTGTAGGATGGTCCAAATGACTTGCTCCACCCACCAAAGCCAAGTCTGTCCATAAATTAAGACTCAAAAATTAATAAAGATCATCCAAGGCACTCATTTTTTGGATACTGCTCTAAGCATACACCGACACTGCAAAACTAAGAAGAGGCTGTCGTAACGTAAGTATTATGTTTATGCTTCACTTTATATATTTTATATACATAAGTGTAATTAAATATTTAATGCATTATAAATACTATATATTTTCTAGCATTGAGTTATATTACTTTACCTTCAAAAAATGAATGAATGTTTTATATATTTTATTATTATTATTTTATCTATTATTATTATTATTTTATTTTATTTTATTTTTATTTTATTTTTATTTATTTTTTTTGTAATTTAATTGTAATGTATTTTTTTTGTAAAATGTTTATTGACCAGTGTTAACTTTTCTCATGTTTGCTATATTTTAAGGTGGCAGGTTGGAACTCTTGAAGTGTTTTGTAAGAATTACCTGTTTATGCACTGTAGGGTTATTGAAATATTGCAGAGACCATAAGAACATCTGTCATTTTTTTTTTTTTTTAATTCAACAGTAGAGTTCAGATGCAAAAGTCTCTAAGTGTCATCTGAAATTTTCTTCTACAATTAGCATTTTTGTCAGGCTCCTATGTCTAAGTTCAGTAATTTCACTTTAATGGCAATAAATGGGTTTATTTCTTAGAGGCTTTTGCATCAGAACTCTTTAAAGAAAAATATATAAATATCTAGGATATACTGACTGTAAAATGTCCTGGAAATTTGCCATGCAAATCTGGTCCTTACATACAAAACGGTCAATATAAGTTGGCACCAGTATGTCGGTGGTGTGTGAGAAAGCTTTTACTGGACACACTCCATATAAGGAATGATCATGGGGACTTTATTATCACCTTTCAACAGGTTTACAGCTGTAGAGAATAAGTGGCCCATGAGTGGCAAAGATATGGTTGTGGTTTACCTGATTAGAATATAAAATTAGGCTACATGTTTGCACATCCAGCAGTAGTGTCAAAAAAGCTAATACAGACAGATGATGAAACACATTTTTTTATTACACCATAGAATAACTCACAGAAATACTTCAAGATGACCAAGCAACCAGAAAATGAAGACAGCAGCAAGTTCCTTTTCCTTGACAATGACTTGAAAAACAGTGGGGTAGCCCAGGCCGATTGGTCGACCAAAAAGATGGTGTGGATACCTTCAGAAAGGGAAGGTTTTCAGTCAGCCAGCATCAAAGAAGAGACAGGGAATGAGGTGGTGGTTGAGTTCGACAATGGACAGAAGGTGACCGTCAGCAAAGATGAAATCCAGAAAATGAACCCACCCAAGTTCAACAAGGTTGAAGACATGGCTGCACTGACCTGTCTGAATGAGGCCTCGGTGCTGCACAACCTCAGGGAGAGGTATTTCTCAGGTCTCATTTATGTAAGTACATTCAAACTTCACCTTACACTACAAGAGTCTATATTTATGATCATAGCTCAGTCATAGGGGTTTTCAAAACAAGGTACATAGACTCCCATTTCTTTATAATAATCAGTGTCAAAAACAGTTGCTGCTTAATACTTATGGAAACTGTGACACTTTAAGGATTCTTTGATGAATAGAGAGTTCAGAAGAACAGCATTTATTTGAAATACACATTTTGTAATAATGTGTTTACAGTCATTTTTGATCAATTTGATGTAACCTTGCTGACAAAGTATTAATTTCTTTCAAAAAAGAAAAAAAAAAAAAAAAGAAAAAAGAATGAGCCTTTGCATGAGCCTTTATACATTAAAATATATGCATTCATACTTTTGAATGGGGATTACTTCCAAGGACATCTTCATATCCGGGGGTCTTGGTATCAAAAAAAGTTGAAAACGCCTGATAGCATGGAAAAATGAAGCATATTTGTACCAATATATGCAAAATGTATTGTTAATATTAATATTGCCGTTTCCTGGCGTACATTTTGAATATATATTTGATATTCATTCCAATCCAGACTTACTCAGGCCTCTTCTGTGTGGTGGTGAACCCCTATAAGTTTTTGCCCATCTACTCTGAGAAGATCATTGAGATGTACAAGGGGAAGAAGCGTCATGAGGTTCCTCCCCACATCTATGCCGTCACTGATAATGCCTATAGAAACATGCTGCAAGGTGACCACCAGTCTTTACTCACTGAATGCACCTTATAAAAAAATTGTAAATTCACAGGTTTAATGTGGTTGACATGAAACAAAAATCATGCCTTTCTTCCCAGAAGTAATTCTTTCAATGTTGTGTAATTGTGCAACGCAAATATAGAATAATAAGGAAACTGTCATGTCTCATTGTTATTCAGTCTGGCACAGCCAGCTGTGTATTGGAGAGTGTGTGTATGTCAGGGACTGTGTTTTACAGGCTGTGGATTAAAGCCATCAAAATTGCCATACATGGGGCCTTCCCTTTGAAATTTTTTACAGCTATTTTTGGAAGGATGAACTGAAGTTAATCTCACCCTGTACTCAATTTAGAATATGTAAGATTTGGAGGTAGGGATCTCCAGTGAACAATAGTGGAGTTTGTGTTTAGACAGCCGGGCCCCTTGTTAATCTTGTTCAGGTTTTTAACTGAGACAATTCATGCATTTCTTGTCCTGTCTTTGTACTGAGTTCAAATGTTTCTGTTTCGTTCTCCACAGAGCGTGAGGACCAGTCTATTCTCTGCACGTGAGTTCTAAATGCCCTACATGTTGTTTGCTTCATATACTCTTAAAAATAAAGTTTTAATGAAGCTAGTCCTTTAACAGTAAAGCATTTAGCCCAAGGTTGACCAAGAAAGAGGTATCCATTGTGTCTGTGAGGCACCATTCAATAAAGATGTAATCAGCAGATACATTTGCAAGAATTACGAGAGCTTGGGTTTGACTGGTCAAATATCACATGGGCCATAAAATAATACACATATATATGCACTGACATGTAATTATTATGCAAATGATTATGTGACATGTGGCAGCATTCTTTAATGCATGTTTAAATAGTGGTGAGTCGGGTGCAGGAAAAACAGAAAACACCAAAAAAGTCATCCAGTACCTTGCAGTTGTGGCATCATCACACAAAGGGAAGAAAGACTCTGGCTCTGTAAGTTCAAACTTTTTATCATTAAACTGACTAACGTCATACAGTATCTGTTATAATAACAGTTTTTTGCATGCCCTCATTACTGTTAAGATTTTGATAACAATGTAGTGTTTGATTAGAATAATAGTCACATCTTTATGATGGGATATAAATGCTTCTGCACTAAACAAGATATGTTAAAATAGTACATGGTGCAGTGCATTAATACTACTGTGAGTCATTAACAGTTTTGTCCATACAGCTTCTGCATGTGCATTGTGATTTTGGAAGGCTGTCCATAAAACAAAACAACTGTTGGATTCTTTTTTGCAATAATTCACAGAATATACAGATCTGAAATAAACAAACAATCACTGGACATCAAATACACAATAATTCATAGAATTGCTGTCAGAACTTTTAAACTGAAGTCATGCTCTGCACTTTTCCATTTCAACTTATAATGAATTGTTTTTGATTAATTCATTATTTTCCCCCATTTAGCAACAAAAAGGACCCCAGTTAGCATATGTAAGTACTTGAGCTTCTTTTCATATATTTTTGTTATTTTACATGTCAGTCATCAAATACGAATTAAACATGGCCAATAACTGAATGGCCTTTTATTTTAATTTATGCTAAACTATAATATGTACTGTAAGTACATTAGAAGAGCTTTTAGTTCATAGCTTGACTGCACTGCATCACAATGAATAACATTTCCTTCGTCCGTTTGTTTAGGGTGAGCTAGAGAAGCAGCTCCTGCAGGCCAATCCTATTCTGGAGGCGTTTGGCAATGCCAAGACCATTAAAAATGATAATTCCTCAAGATTTGTGAGTTAACAATTCATTGTTTTGGTATTGAATATTGGTTCATTATCATTATTATCGATATTAATATAAAAAACTTTTGCCATTTTTCCTTCTCAGGGTAAATTTATTAAAATCAACTTTGACAACACTGGCTACATCGTTGGAGCAAACATTGAAACCTGTATCCTAATAAGTCTTTCCACTGAATCTGAACAATTTGATATCAAAATCAGTTAGAACAATCATTTCTAAAAAATATTTAGACTTACTGTACACCATAAAGTCAAGCACATTAACTTTCACCTTAATTTGTTAATGAATCCAGACCTCCTGGAAAAGTCTCGGTGTATCCGACAGGCCAAAATCGAGAGATCCTTCCACATCTTCTACTACATGGTGGCTGGAGCCAAAGACAAAATGCGAGGTGGGTGAGAACCAAGAATTTCTATTACAGCAGCTTTGTATTGAATCTTATGTGAATACATTCACAAATGCAGATCAGCTTTAGACATCATTTTAGACATACCACAAGCAGTCATCTTCTTCCACAGATGAGCTCTTGCTAGAGGACTTTGGTTCCTACCGTTTCCTGGTGGCTGGGCATGTGCAGGTACAAAACCAGCAAGATGATGAGATGTTAGAAGAGACTCTTGAAGCCATGGAGGTCCTGGGCTTCAATGAGGAGGAAAGAATGGGTATTTAACAAAATAATGACTAATTTTATAACTTAACATCGTATCTTTTCATGCCGTTTTACATGAAGTGTTGTGTTTCTTTTAGGCATGTTGAAAGTATGTTCTACTGTGCTGCAACTGGGGAATATTGAGTTCAAAGCAGAGAAAAACCAGGAGCAGGCCAGCATGCCAGACAACACAGGTAAACAATCAGAGTCCAGAGAGATAAATCTGTGATGTTGCTCTTATCCTGAACTATCCCGACTAAACCAAAATGCTCATATATTGTGGTAAATGCATCCACCAGCTGCACAGAAAGTGTGCCATCTGCAGGGGATTAATGTGACTGACTTCACCAAAGCTATTCTCACTCCTCGCATCAAAGTAGGCAGAGAGCTGGTACAGAAGGCACAGACCAAAGAACAGGTGCATTACCACACTATGCCTCAAGATTATGCATAATTTTTTGTTATCATAATAGTAAGTACATGTAGCATGTATAACAAGGACACCTTAAAATAAAGTGTTACCAAAAAGTTCTTTACACTAAGCAAAAAAAAAAGGCATTGCGGCAAACCCCCCTTTTGGAACCAGTATTTTTAAGTGTGTAATTATCTGTAAAAATTTTAATACAAATAAAATGGCCAAAATCTGTAATATATAATATATTTCAATTTATATAATATAATAATATGTCCATTTATCAGGCTGACTTTGCGGTTGAAGCCTTGGCCAAGGCCATGTATGACCGACTATTTCGTTGGATCTTGGCACGTGTCAACAAGGCTCTAGATAAGACAAAGCGCCAGGGAGCCTCTTTTCTGGGCATCTTAGACATTGCTGGGTTTGAGATTTTTGAGGTGAGTCTGACAGGGTAAAAGTCTTCATTAACAGATTCTAAAATCCAAATATGAACTTTCAAACTCAAGGCTTTCTTGCTTTTTTGGCTCTCACAGGATAACTCATTTGAGCAGCTATGCATCAACTACACCAATGAGAAACTGCAACAGCTCTTCAATCACACTATGTTCATCCTGGAGCAGGAGGAGTACAAGAAGGAAGGCATTGAATGGAATTTCATTGACTTTGGTCTGGACCTCCAGCCCTGCATTGAGCTCATTGAGAGACCGGTCAGTTTATAAACAACAACATTCATACATATTAAGTTTAATAATCTTTGATTCTCTGTAAAAGTTACTCTGTCATGACATTTCTTTTGGTTTTCCCTTACAGAACAATCCTCCAGGTATCCTAGCTTTGGTAGATGAGGAGTGCTGGTTTCCAAAAGCAACGGATGTTTCCTTTGTCGAAAAACTCACAAACACTCACTCAAGCCACTGCAAATTCTCTAAACCTAAGAATCTAAAGGAGAAGACTTTCTTCACTGTGCAGCACTATGCTGGCAAGGTATTCAAACATCTGGGGTCAGAAAAGATATATATTTAAAATATTAATGCAATTATTCAGTAAAAATGCATTAAATTGATTACCAGCAGATACATTTATAATGTTTAAAAGATTTCGGTTTCAAATAAATGACATTCTTTTGACATTTCCATTCATCAAAAAATAAAGCAGAAGTAGCTAACATGAGATCATATACAGGTGCATCTCAATAAATTAGAATGTCATGGAAAAGTTCATTTAGTGGTAACACTTTACAATAAGGTTCATTAGTTAACATTAGTTAACAACATTAGTTAACATGAACTAAGAATTAACAATACTTCCACAGCATTTATTAATCTCAGTTCATGTTAATTTCAGCATTTACTAAGGCATTATTAAAATCTCAAGTTGTGTTTGTTAACATTAGTTAATGCACTATGGACTAACAGGAACTAACAATGAACAACTGTATTTTTATTAACTAACAAAGATGCATATACAGTGTAATAAATGTATTGATCATTGTTTGTTCATGTTAGTTAATACATTAACTAATGTTAACAAATGACACACTGTAAAATGTTACCCATTTATTTCAGTAATTCAACTGAAATTGTGAAACTCGTGTATTAAATAAATTCAGTGCACACAGACTGAAGTAGTTTAAGTCTTTGGTTCTTTTAATTGTGATGATTTTGGCTCACATTTAACAAAAACCCACCAATTCAATTCATTCATCTCAACAAATTAGAATACTTCATAAGACCAATAAAAATGAAAAATTGTGAATTGTTGGCCTTCTGGAAAGTATGTTCATTTACTGTATATGTACTCAATACTTGGTAGGGGCTCCTCTTGCTTTAATTACTGCCTCAATTCGGCGTGGCATGGAGGTGATCAGTTTGTGGCACTGCTGAGGTGGTATGGAAGCCCAGGTTTCTTTGACAGTGGCCTTCAGCTCATCTGCATTTTTTGGTCTCTTGTTTCTCATTTTCCTCTTGACAATACCCCATAGATTCTCTATGGGGTTCAGGTCTGGTGAGTTTGCTGGCCAGTCAAGCACACCAACACCATGGTCATTTTACCAACTTTTGGTGCTTTTGGCAGAGTGGGCAGGTGCCAAATCCTGCTGGAAAATGAAATCAGCATCTTTAAAAAGCTGGTCAGCAGAAGGAAGCATGAAGTGCTCCAAAATTTCTTGGTAAACAGGTGCAGTGACTTTGGTTTTAAAAAAAACACAATGAACCAACACCAGCAGATGACATTGCACCCCAAATCATCACAGACTGTGGAAACTTAACATTGGACTTCAAGCAACTTGGGCTATGAGCTTCTCCACCCTTCCTCCAGACTCTAGGACCTTGGTTTCCAAATGAAATACAAAACTTGCTCTCATCTGAAAAGAGGACTTTGGACCACTGGGCAACAGTCCAGTTCTTCTCTTTAGCCCAGGTAAGACACCTCTGACGTTGTCTGTGGTTTAGGAGTGGCTTAACAAGAGGAATACGACAACTGTAGCCAAATTCCTTGACACGTCTGTGTGTGGTGGCTCTTGATGCCTTGACCCCAGCCTCAGTCCATTCCTTGTGAAGTTCACCCAAATTCTTGAATCGATTTTGCTTGACAATCCTCATAAGGCTGCGGTTCTCTCGGTTGGTTGTGCATCTTTTTCTTCCACACTTTTTCCTTCCACTCAGCTTTCTGTTAACATGCTTGGATACAGCACTCTGTGAACAGCCAGCTTCTTTGGCAATGAATGTTTGTTGCTTACCCTCCTTGTGAAGGGTGTCAATGATTGTCTTCTGGACAACTGTCAGATCAGCAGTCTTCCCCATGATTGTGTAGCCTAGTGAACCAAACTGAGAGACCATTTTGAAGGCTCAGGAAAACTTTGCAGGTATTTTGAGTTGATTAGCTGATTGGCATGCCACCATATTCTAATTTGTTGAGATAGTGAATTGGTGGGTTATTGTTAAGTGTGAGGCAAAATCATCACAATTAAAAGAACCAAAGACTTAAACTACTTCAGTCTGTGTGCATTGAATTTATTTAATACACGAGTTTCACAATTTGAATTGAATTACTGAAATAAATGAACTTTTCCACAACATTCTAATTTATTGAGATGCACCTGTATATTTTATATATACGCACACTGTATATATATACACAGTGCCTTGTGAAAGTACTCATACCCCTTCATTTTTTTCACGTTTTATGTTGCTGCCTTATGTTAAACTGCTTTAAATGACTTTTTTTCCACATCAATCTACACTCCATACACCGTATTGACAGCAAAAACAGAATTGTCACAACTTCGTAAATTTATTAAAAATAAAAAAACTGAAATAAGTACATTGCATAAGTATTCATACCCTTAACTAAATATTCAGCTGAAGCACCTTTACAGCCTAAAGTCTTTTTTGTTTGATGCAACAAGCTTTTCTCATCTTCACTTGGCTATTATCTGCCATTCTACTCCTCGCCTCTTCACCTCTCAAGCTCTGTCAGGTTGGATGGGGGCAGATGCACATTTTCAGGTTTCTCCAGAAATATTTGATTGGGTTCAATCTCAGGCTGTGGCTGGGCCACTCAAGGACATTCACAGAGTTGTCTATAAGCCACTCTTGCTGTGTCCTTAGGGTCATTGTCCTGTTGGAAGGTGAACCTTCTGCCCAGTCTGAGGTTCTGAATGCTCTGGACTGGGTTTTCGTTAAGGCTATCTCAATATTTTGGTGCATTGAGCTTTTCTTCTGCTCTGATGAGTCCCTCAGTACCTGCCACTGAAAAACAGCCCCACAGCATGAGGCTGCTACCAGCACACTTTACTTTTGGGATGGTACTCTGCAGGTGATGAGCAGTGCCTGGTTTCCTTCAAACATGATGTTTGGAATTGAGGTTCATCAGACCAGAGAATCTTGTTACTCACAGTCTGAGGGTCCTTTAGGTGCAGTTTTGCAAATTCCAAGTGTGTTTTCATGTGTCTTCACTGAGGAGAGAATTGAGTTTGGCCACACAGCCATAAAGCCCAGATCGGTGGTGTTGCAGTGATGTTTGTCCTTCTGTATATTTCTCCTATCTCCACATATGATCATGGAGCTCAACTAGAGTGACCATCAGCTTCTTGTTCACCACACTAACCAAAGCCCTTCTCCATCAATTGCTCAATTTTGCCAGGAGGCCAGCTCTAGGAAGAGCCCTGGTTGTTTCAAACTTCTTCCATTAAGGTTAACAGAGACTACATGCTTCTATGACCCTCAATGAAGCAGAATTTTTTTCTGAAAATTCCCCAGATGTGTGGCTTGACACAGACCTGTTTCTGAGCTCTACAGGCAGTTCTTTTGACCTCAGGGCTTGGTTTTTGCTCTGATATGCATTATCAGCTGTTAGACCTTTTATTAAGACGTGTGTGCCTTTCCAAATCATACCCATTCAATTGAATTTGCCGGTTAACTTCTCGAAGTGTAGTAACATTTACACGCAATATGAATGCTCCTGAGCAAAAATTTCAACTGTCCCAGATAAGGGTATGAGTACTTATGCAGTGGAATCATTTAAGTTTTTTATTTTTAATAAATTTGCAAAGATGTTAAAAACCAGTATTTTGCTTTACCATTATGGTGTATGGAGTGTAGATTGATGTGGAGAAAAAGTAATTTAAAGCAGTTTAACATAAGGCAGCAACATAAAAAAATGAAGGGGTATGAATACTTTCACAAGGCACTGTATATGTATATTCACGGGGAAGTCATGGCCTAATGGTTAGGGAGTTGGGCTTGTAACCTGAAGGAATTGAAGGCGGGGATTGTGAATGATAGCACTCTCTCTGCCTTCAATACCATGACTGAGGTGCCCTTGAGCAAGGCACCGAACCCCCAGTTGCTCCCCGGGCGCTGGAGCAATGGCTGCCCACTGCTCTGGGTGTGTGTTCACGGTGTGTGTGTGCGCGTTTGTTCACTATTCACTGCTGTGTGTGTGCACTTGGATGGGTTAAATGCAGAACACCAATTTCGAGTATGGGTCACCATACTTGACAATACGTCACGACTTTCACTTTTCCACTTTCATGTGTATATAAAATATATATATACACTATAATAATAATAATAATACTGTTTTCATTTGATTTAGGTGGATTATAATGCCACATCTTGGTTGACTAAAAACATGGACCCACTTAATGACAATGTTACAGCCCTGCTGAGTAACTCTACCAGTGCTTTTGTGCAGGACATCTGGAAAGATGGTGAGAGTCTTTGTCAGGATAAATAGTAAGAGTTTACTTGAGTCTGAGCGGAAGGACAGTAATGTATGCTCTATAAAGAAAGCTTTTAGTTTCACATTTTTATTTTAAATGCAACCGGTCTAAAATGTATTTTGAAAGAAATCCCTGTGTTCCCACAGTGGACCGTGTGGTGGGTTTGGAAACCATGGCTAAAATGGCTAAGTCTGATAGCGCAGCTCCTACTGCTTCCAAGTCCAAGAAAGGCATGTTCCGCACCGTAGGACAGCTGTACAAAGAGTCTCTTGGCAAGCTCATGACGACTCTCCATAACACTCAACCAAACTTTGTACGCTGCATCATTCCCAACCATGAAAAAAGGGTATGCCACAGCAAATATCAAAATATAGTGATTCATGTCTGTATTTACTGGTATATCTAACCATGTTTTTCTCAAAAGGTAGACAAGAGCAGGTTTCACATGATTTGTGTGTTATATGGGATTTAAACGAAGTATACTCTTTATCCCAAGAGTATACATACAGTAAACTAGTAGTAAAATAGAGAGAAAATTCACTGCTTTTGTCCTTAGGCTGGCAAGATAGCTGCCCACCTGGTTCTTGAGCAGCTGCGCTGTAATGGTGTACTGGAAGGCATCCGCATCTGTCGGCAAGGCTTTCCCAATCGCATCGTCTTTCACGAATTCCGCCAGCGGTGAGTCATTTCTGAAACACATACTTGATCATTTCAAATATAGAGTTTAAAGATTTGGATGTTTCTAACTGGCCAGAACACTGATTGCAATCTTTATCTAAGCTATGAGATCCTAGCTGCCGGGGCTATACCTAAAGGATTCATGGATGGAAAACAAGCCTGTACAGTTATGGTGAGTTGAGCAAAATATATATACTTACACTGTACTGACAATACAATTTTTATTTCAACCTATCACTCCTTGAATACAATTCCTCCCTGCTTTTTAACCATCAGATCAAACATCTAGACTTGGATCCCAACCTGTACCGGATTGGTCTGAGCAAGATATTTTTCCGCACAGGAGTGTTGGCACAGCTAGAGGAAGAACGTGACCTAAAACTGACTGATATCATAATCGCCTTCCAGGCCCAGGCCCGTGGCTTTCTTGGCAGAAAGTGAGTTCTTGTTAAAGAAATGCAGATATACTGTATACCATCTACCTGTGAAGCTTCTTGCTGTGATTGTAGTTTCATTGTGGCTAAAGACAAAAAGTAAACCACGCTGTTTAAAAATCTCAAAATTTACAGGGCATTCAGCAAGAAACAAAAGCAGCTGACAGCCATGAAAGTGATTCAGAGGAACTGCGCTGTTTATCTGACACTCAGGAACTGGCAGTGGTGGAGACTTTTCACTAAAGTAAGTCTTAAACACAAATCCAAAGTTCTGGTCATGAAACTCTAGTTGGCACAGGCCCATAGGTCAAACTTAATCTGACATAATTAATTAGCTGCTAATTAGCTGCTGATACAAAAAGAACCATTCAAATACTTGGTAGTGCTTGCTGTAGCAGTGCAGCGTGCTTCAGAAACCCTCCACCTTCCCCAGCTCCACCTGTCTAGATCTGCTATGTGGTGATTTATGTATGCTATATGGGGGTTATTTCATATGTTATATGTGCTGCAGCAGTATTTTTTACATGCTCACAGCAGCATGTTGTGGATGTACTGGCAGTAGCAAGTCTCGGTACTTGCTCTGCCGCAGCAGCAGCGTAGCAGATCAATTCTGCCAAGACCAAACACATTAACATTGTCATGTACATTACCATGCCAATCACTCTGAGTGTTGTCAAGACAGAACTACACATCCATGTAAATTTAAAAATATCACTGTGGTAATTTTATGGACAATTTGTTTCTGTTTAGGTCAAACCCCTGCTTCAGGTGACTCGTCAAGAAGAGGAGATGAATCAAAAGGAGGAGGAGCTTCAGAAAGCCAAAGAAATTGCCCAGAAGTCTGAAGCTGAACTTAAGGAGATCACACAGAAACACGACCAGGTGCAAGAGCAGAACAATATGTGATCCAAACTCAACTACAAAGGTACATTCATTCATTCTGATTCACTATCAATACCCATATTGGCTGGCGTGTAGGTGTTAGAGGAGAGGAACCAGCTACAAGCCAAACTACAGGAAGAGGCAGAGTTGTATGCAGAGTCTGAGGAGGTGAGGATACGGCTGGAGGCCAAGAAGCAAGAGCTGGAGGAAGTGCTGCATGAGATGGAGGCTCGACTCGAGGAGGAGGAGGAGCGAAGCCAGGCCTTTCAGCAAGAGAAGGCGAATCTGCAACAACAACTCAAGGTTGAGCAGTGCTCAGTTATCACAGACTAACTGGAACAATAATGAGACTGTAATTTGTTCATTGTAATTTTACTGTAAATTTTTTCTCCCTCTCATTTTTCTCAAAGCATAAGATTTGGAAAAGAAAATGGAAAAAGTAAATAAGAAAACTTTACTCATCTATTGTTTTGTGTAGGATTTAGAGAAACATTTAGCAGAAGAAGAAAATGCCAAACAGAAGCTTCAACTGGAAAGTGGGGCTGCAGATGGAAATATTAAGAAACTTGAGGAAGATCTTCTCATCGTGGAGGATCAAAACAGCAAGTTGCAGAAGGTTTGTATTGAGGTTCACCAGGCAATAGTTTTATTTGGATCATCATTATACTTCTTGTGGAAAACGAATATCAGATCTGAGTAATATGGCTGCTGCTTCTGTATGTTTAGGAGAAGCAACAGTTGGAGGAGCGATTAGCTGACTTTTGCTCCAACCTTGCTGAGGAGGAAGAGAAATCCAAAAACTTGACCAAATTGAAGGCTAAACATGAATCTATGATTTCAGATCTTGAAGGTTTTTTCATTGTGACTTTCTGTAGTTTGAAATAATTTTAAACCTAACCAAATTAATTGATAAATAATAAGTATATACCTCAAGTAAATACAGTGAAGCATTATTCATTTCTGTGTGTCTGTGCAGTTCGAATGAAGAAGGAAGAGAAAAGTCGGCAAGATGTAGAAAAAGCCAAACGTAAACTTGAGACTGAGTATAATGATGTACAGGAACAATTAAAGGACACGCAGACCCAGATAGCAGAACTCAAGACACAACAAGCCAGAAGTGAAGTGGAAATTCAGGAGCTTCAGGCATGGTACATTGTTACTCACACCACAGTTGACTGTTCAAAGACATTGTTTCACTGCTCATTGTAAATTGTAACCAGACCATCTGTATATTGACCAGCATGGAAAAAGAATCAGCTCAGAAGAGCAATGCTCTGAAAAAGATACAGGAAATGGACGGGCTTGTCTCAGAGTTTCAAGATGAGCTCGAAGCTGAGCGGGAGACTTGTAGAAAGTCAGAAAAAGCCAGAAAGGAGCTGGAAAAAGAGCTGTCGGCCCTGAGGACTGAACTGGAGGACTCACTAGACACCACAGCAGCACAACAAGAGCTACGGTGATTATTTAAATGTTTAACTTTCAAATAGTCATTTATTACTTTTTTCCCCATTTTTCATGGAACAATGGTAGAGTAGATGTTAGTCTTAGTCTTTTTTGGACAGGGCTAAGAGGGAGCAGGAGGTGGCAATGCTGAAGAAGTTGATAGAAGATGAAGGCCGAAGCCACGAGGCTCAAGTGAATGAGATGAAACAAAAACATGCTCAGGCTGCAAATGAACTTAGTGAACAGCTAGAGCAAACCAAACGGGTAAGAAGACTGATTTACACTGGCATAACAAAAAATTACAATGCTAAAACAACACTAACTGTTCAATTAGGTAATTCGGTACTTTAAATTTCAAAAGTAATATCCTGTGAAATGATTAAAATTAAATAAATGTAGATTTCCTAAACTGAACCTGAAACACAGGCCAAGGCTAGTCTGGAGAAGGCGAAACAGGCCTTAGAGAAGGAGGCTGTAGATTTGAATGGAGATCTTCGTTCGCTGAGTAATGCCAAGCAAGATGTGGAACATAAGAAGAAGAAGGTGGAGACCCAGCTTGCTGACCTTCAGACTCGCTTCAGTGAGAGTGAAAAGAAGAGGGAAGAGCTTGGAGATGCAGTGTCTAAACTGACTGTGAGTTTTACATTCAGACACGTTCTCTGAATAAACGCTTAAAAATGACTACTATAGAAACAATGCAGGGTTCCTGTATAGAAACAGATGATTTATGGATGTCTTTTGTAAAAACTCTCAGATGGAGTATAACAATGTGAATAGCATCCTCAATGAGGCAGAGAGCAAGAACATCAAACTGAGTAAAGATGTTGCTAGTCTCAACTCACAGCTCCAGGATACACAGGTATTGTACAATCTAAAACAGGGGTTTTCAAACTGGGGTCATTTGAGAAGTTCAGGAAAAAAAAAAAACATTTCTTTTTTTTATTTTTATTGTATAAACGGGTCTTTGTGCATGATATATACAGTGGGTACGGAAAGTATTCAGACCCCCTTAAATTTTTCACTCTTTGTTATATTGCAGCCATTTGCTAAAATCATTTAAGTTCAATTTTTTTTTCCTCAATGTACACACAGCACCCCATATTGACAGAAAAACACAGAATTGTTGACATTTTTGCAGATTTATTAAAAAAGAAAAACTGAAATATCACATGGTCCTAAGTATTCAGACCCTTTGCTCAGTATTTAGTAGAAGCACCCTTTTGATCTAATACAGCCATGAGTCTTTTTGGGAAAGATGCAACAAGTTTTTCACACCTGGATTTGGTGATCCTCTGCCATTCCTCCTTGCAGATCCTCTCCAGTTCTGTCAGATTGGATGGTAAACGTTGGTGGACAGCCATTTTAGGTCTCTCCAGAGATGCTCAATTGGGTTTAAGTCAGGGCTCTGGCTGGGCCATTCAAGAACAGTCACGGAGTTGTTGTGAAGCCACTCCTTCGTTATTTTAGCTGTGTGCTTGGGGTCATTGTCTTGTTGGAAGGTAAACCTTCGGCCCAGTCTGAGGTCCTGATTACTCTGGAGAAGGTTTTCGTCCAGGATATCCCTGTACTTGGCCGCATTCATCTTTCCCTCGATTGCAACCAGTCGTCCTGTCCCTGCAGCTGAAAAATACCCCCACAGCATGATGCTGCCACCACCATGCTTCACTGTTGGGACTGTATTGGACAGGTGATGAGCAGTGCCTGGTTTTCTCCACACATACCGCTTAGAATTAAGGCCAAAAAGTTCTATCTTGGTCTCATCAGACCAGAGAATCTTATTTCTCACCATCTTGGAGTCCTTCATGCGGGCTTTCATGTGTCTTGCACTGAGGAGAGGCTTCCGTCGGGCCACTCTGCCATAAAGCCCCGACTGGTGGAGGTGCTGCAGTGATGGTTGACTTTCTACAACTTTCTCCTATCTCCCGACTGCATCTCTGGAACTCAGTCACAGTGATCTTTGGGTTCTTCTTTACCTCTCTCACCAAGGCTCTTCTCTCCCGATAGCTCAGTTTGGCCAGATGGCCAGCTCTAGGAAGGGTTCTGGTCGTCCCAAACGTCTTCCATTTAAGGATTATGGAGGCCACTGTGCTCTTAGGAACCTTAAGTGCAGCAGGAATTTTTTTGTAACCTTGGCCAGATCTGTGCATTGCCACAATTCTGTTTCTGAGCTCTTCAGGCAGTTCCTTTGACCTCATGATTCTCATTTGCTCTGACATGCACTGTGAGCTGTAAGGTCTTATATAGACAGGTGTGTGGCTTTCCTAATCAAGTCCAATCAGTATAATCAAACACAGCTGGACTCAAATGAAGGTGTAGAACCATCTCAAGGATGATCAGAAGAAATGGACAGCACCTGAGTTAAATATATGAGTGTCACAGCAAAGGGTCTGAATACTTAGGACCATGTGATATTTCAGTTTTTCTTTTTTAATAAATCTGCAAAAATGTTAACAATTCTGTGTTTTTCTGTCAATATGGGGTGCTGTGTGTACATTAATGAGGGAAAAAAATGAACAAATGATTTTAGCAAATGGCTGCAATATAACAAAGAGTGAAAAATTTAAGGGGGTCTGAATACTTTCCGTACCCACTGTAGCTGCCTTTATGTTTTAGGAATCATAATTAGGGTCAAAAAAAGAATTGTGACAGAATTGTGATTTTGAGAAGCACTTGAATTCTGATGTTTTGTCTATCTGCTTATTCAGGAGTTACTTGGTGAGGAGACCCGTCAAAAACTTAATTTTTCCGCTCGGCTACGTCAAATGGAGGATGAACGAAACAGTCTGCTGGAACAAATAGAAGAGGAGGCAGAAGGCCGAAGGAACGTGGAAAGACAGGCCTCCAGCCTTACCACACAGGCTAGTCACTCACATTTGCATAGAACATCAAATAATTTCATTAAGCATCTCAGTATATAACAATCAGTTGTGCCATTGAGGCAAATTTCATTTGTTTAAAATAAGTTTGTTTCTACTATAGTTGTCAGATGCAAAGAAGAAGCTGGATGAGTACTCCAACAATTTCCAAATGCTTGAAGAAAGCAAGAGACGGCTACAGAGGGATCTAGAAGCCACAGTTGGAGAGTTTGAGGAGAAAACTGCAGCCTATGACAAGCTAGAGAAGACCAAGAATCATCTTCAGCAAGAGTTGGAGGATGTGCTGATGGACCTGGACAACCAGAGACAGCTGGTTTCTAATCTGGATAAGAAACAACGGAAATTTGACCAGGTTGTATTTCTATGCTTAAGCTAATTTCAGCAATCCTAATTTCCTCAGCACAATTACTCCTACTCATTTTTTTCTCATTAAGATGCTTGCTGATGAGAAGACCATCTCCAGCAAGTATGCTCAGGAGCGTGACTGCGCAGAGGCAGAGGCACGGGAGAAGGAGACCAAATGTTTGGCCCTCACTCGAGCACTCGAAGAATCCCAGAGTTCCTTACGAGAGTTAGAGAAACTCAATAAGACGCTTCGCACTGAGATGGATGATCTGATCAGTTCAAAGGACGACGTGGGCAGAAATGTAAGTTGTGTTTTACAGTAGCATGAATCTTGGACAGTAGTTCATAGTACACTTTGAAATGCAGCTGTCCGAAATTAGATTACTAAATGTAGCGTATAAAAACTACGGAAGGTCCATGAGCTGGAGAAGGCAAAACGTGGATTGGAGGCTCGAGTGGAAGAGATGACGATTCAGATGGAGGAACTTGAGGATGAATTACAGACTGCGGAGGATGCTAAACTCCATCTGGAAGTCAATATGCAGGCCCTCAAAGTACAATTTCAAAGAGACCTGCAGGTCAGAGAGGAGCAAAATGAAGAGAAGAGGAAACAACTGCTCAAGCAGGTGAAGATCGATTACTTTTTGATTTTTGTTGCTCAATGGGTAAGCAATGTCTGATTTTGTAAGATCTTCCTGAACTGCATGACACTTCTTGTAGACTCCTTACCCTCCTCCAGTCAGCAATTGCAAAAAAAATTAATAAATAAATAATAAAAAAGAGCTCTTCTCTTCTAATATTTACCCACTTGGCACACAGGTACGTGAGCTTGAGACTGAGCTGGAAGATGAGCAGAAAATGAGAACTTCATTGGCAGCTGCTAAGAAGAAACTTGAGGGGGATTTGCAGGACCTTGAAGACCAAGTTAATGCAATCAGCAGGGCGAGGGATGAGGCCATCAAACAACTCCGCAAGACTCAGGTCAGAGGGTCAAACATTCAAATTCTTTTGGAGTTTCCTAAGCATTTATCAAACTTCATCTATGTTAGCTGTCTTCCCCATTACAGACGCAGATGAAAGATTCCCAGAGGGAGCTGGAAGATGCAAAAGCATCCCACAAGGAGGTTCTTTCCGAAGCTAGAGAATCTGAGAGAAAGGCCAGAGCCATGGAGGCAGAAATCTTACACTTACAGGAGGTATACATGATACCAGATGGTTGACTGCAATAGTCTTAAATATCTTGCCATTCAATTGTCAATGTCTTTGTAGGAACTGGCTACAACAGAGAGAGCCCACAAACAGGCTGAGAGAGAGAGAGATGAGATAGCAGGGGAGATGGCAAGTGGCTCATTTGGAAAGTATGTTGGGAATTGATATTGCAAAATGGAAAAATAAAATTACAATACTTGGAATTTTAAAACTGTAAAATATAATATGCAATGACTGTCCACTGATAGATCTGGCATGTCTGATGAGAGGCGTCGTCTAGAAGCCAAAATTCAACAGCTGGAAGAGGAACTTGATGAGGAACAGGCAAACACTGAGACGCTTAATGAGAGACTGCGGAGAAGTGTACAGGAGGTGACTGGGTTAATGTACCGTTCATCCACTTGTATGCTGTAGTGAAGTTGTACTTTCGAGGTGATAACACAGATCTGCTTCATCTAGGTGGATCAGCTGACCAGCGAGCTGCATGTTGAACGTTCCAATGCTCAGAGGATGGAGAGTGGCTGGCAGCAAATGGAGAGGCAGAACAAAGAGCTGAGGGCCAAGCTGCTGGAGATGGAGGGACAGGTCAAGTCTAAGCAACGGGCCTCTGTAGCTGCACTAGAGACCAAGTTACAACAAATGGAGGACCAAGTAGACCATGAGAGCAGGTAAGATCATCAGTGTTAAAATGGACTTGGCTGTAAAGACAGAAAGATCCCAACTAGTAAATTTTTTGTAATAGGGAGAGACAAGCTATTGCGAAGACCATGCGTCAGAAAGACAAGAAACTAAAAGAACTGATGATTCAGATAGAGGATGAACGAAAACAGACAGAGCAATTTAAGGAACAGGTATGAAGGATTCTTGTACAGCATTTGAGCTTTTGAGGTTCCATGTTTTCTCATAACATTGACAACTGACTGATGTCATCCTTGTTGTAGGCTGAAAAAGCAAATCTGCGAGGAAGACAGCTTAAGTTGCAGGTGGAAGAGAGCGACGAGGAGTCTCAGCGTGCCACTGCTGCCCGTCGTAAACTTCAAAAAGAGCTGAATGAGGTCACTGAGGCCAATGACGCCCTGATCAGAGAAGTGTCTTCACTCAGGAGCAAACTCAGGTTGTTCTGCAGTAACCCCTTTCTGTAATGTATGTGAAACCAGAATACCATTCACTGACATCCTCCTTATCGCATTCTACAGTGACATACATTTAGAGACATAGGTTTGCCCGTGGTATGTTTGAAGATATGTGGTTGCTTAATTCTTTGCATGTTCCTTAGGCGTGGCAGTGACTCATCTTTCAGCAGTCCATTAAGGCGTAGTGGAGGTGGGAGCTTTAGAAGAACACGCAGGAGCATGATGGAAACATCTGAGGTCCCAGAAGATGAAGGTCCTTCTTCAACTCCTGTGCATCAACCTGAACTTCAAATCGAGCCAATCAACGGCACCAAGGATGACAACTAAAGAAATCATTCCCAAAGCCTTTCACTATCTGTTTTTGCCATTTCCGAATGATAATTTATGCTTATTTAATCTTGACTATCTCCTAAAACGAGGTTTTGTACTTAGGTCTGTTCTTCACTGATTCCAACACTGGATTAATTCTAATGGGGTTTTACAAGCAATCAAATTTCTATAACTAATAAAGTACCATGGTAACTCCATGGTTTTGGACATCATGCACCATAGCAATACCATGTTTCATCAACTCTATCAACATTTCATCATCTTTATCAATGTACTACAAAGTGATACCAAAATGTTATACCACACTGTATCATGGTATTAAGCGGGTAATTCACCGCTTTCAAGTTGAGGCTTTAATAAAACTTGGCTGTCAAGGGAGTAGAAATTGGTGGTATATAACTACAGAAACCAGAGAAAAACCCTATGGCATTCACTTTTGCCAAAAACCTAAACACCTATAATGCAGTTTTAATCCACTGTCCATGGGCAGGATCACACAAAAAGAGGAAGTTCAATCTGTAGTTTTAACAAAATACCTGGAACTGTCTAAAGTCTGCCAGATGATGCAAAATGACAACTACAACTACAGATCAAACTTCCACATTCCTGCTGACAAATTAACTGGGATATCTGAGTGCAGGTAACATGGAGAAAGAGTACACTTTATTCATTTACATATAATACCAACACTTTAACAATGCAAAGCCAGATGGAAATCTGCAAACTTATCCTTTAAAGAGATGTTTTGAAAAAATTTAAGTTTGTCAAATAGTTTTCTTAATTCAAAGTGGCACTTTTGTTGACCTAAATTGTATTTTCTGCTTCTACATAGACCGATAGCTGTGCCTTGCATGTGATACAGCATTAAGGACCATAACCAAGAGTTCTATCATTCTTCTAAAAATACTATTTCTGGGGAAATAAGAGTCAAATAATCAGTCCTGTTAACTAGACATTTATTTTGAAGGTTAAGGATTAACCAACAGCAAAATGGTTTTACAGACAGGATAAACTAAGCATTGCCTTTGCTGAGGAATGCATGGACATTGCAGATGTTTAGGTTCATTAATAGCAAAGAAAACCCATGATAATAATTGGCAATTGTGCATGTCTTGTGCATACAGAGACAAATACTTGTAATGACATCTTTAGTGAGGTTATTGCTTACATGAGGCCCTGAGATGGTGCAATCAAGTGTGCTAAATCTTCCTATCAACCATCATACTCTATTTCTATCATTTTTCATTAGTACCGCTAGGCAAAAATGGATAATATAATGCATCAATTCTTCCTTACATTTCTATTTTTAACATAAAAATATCTGTACCCTTCACTGAAGTATTCATATTGCTTGTTACTTAAATCTACAACTCAAAGAGAAATGTGAAAACCAAGCGATTAAACTCCACTCAGAATTCAATTTCTCCTCTTTATGGAATCCCTGACATATCAGAGAATTAATACATTGGGAAGAATAGCGAGAGAAGCTGCAACTCCCTTTGGGCTAGTAAGGTCCCAATACCAAGTTAACTTTGAGGCAAAGCTTATTATGGCCACAAAATTAAGGCACATTAAATTCATATTCCGTGCATGATATGACAGAAACTACTCTCCAGTATAGCACTGTAATCTTTGAAAACAAAGATGGCACTGACTGTTCAAATGAGGAGTTCATTAGCTATTACTAGAAATAAAAAGGCCCCAGAGAAGATCATGCATAAACATTTCGGCTACTGTTGGTTATTTACGTCAGCCCCTACAAGGCAACGATATGAACAACAGCTTCAGCTGATAACATCTCACCAACCTCCTTATAATTTTCAAATCTAAACACTAAAGACATGACATCCAGTTAGTAACAATCTCATATATCATTATAATTCTAGTTTCTAAAAAAATAAAATCAGGTATTTCTAAATTAAAAATGAACCTGCTATCTACCTTGCTCCAGTCCTGTGACCAACAATAAGCATGTGCAGTAGATGTTTCACTGGACATTGATCAGTAGTTTAGTGCCAAATAAAATGGAACTGCAGGGGTAAATCTATGGACCCACTTTCAGTCACCTGCAACAGTCTTCCAATTTATGGTCCCAAAAAGAGCAAATAAAAATTACAGTGCAGAATAGACATTTTAAAACTGCTATAATCACCAGATACCTAAAAACAACACGAACAAAAATAAAAAAACAAACTGTGAATTTAAGAGATAGTACATCTGCAAAACACAATGAAAATCTCCAACAAAATAGTAAAGCAACAGGTAATAGTTTCAGTCCATAGACACAATAACAGGGTTGATATGAATGTAAAAGCAGAACCCTTCAAGATATTGGAAGACTTGGGGCCTAAGATATGATTCAGCTCCTGAAAATAAAGCATTTCATATTAATGGATTAGGAATACTTGTTTTCCCAGTGATGTGGGAACAAAAGACATGCTTGTGCACTGGTAGCAAATACTGCTTTTTCACAGCATTATCTTGGGTCCTGTTCCAAAGTCCAACCGCTTCACCATCCTGCAATACACAACAGAAAAAATTTGGAGAAGAATTAAAATGAACAAGCCAGATATGGTACAATCTACATCATTTTGCTCAATTATAGAGATGACCCTGAAACTGAGACTAACCCTTTATCATACAAGCCATTTGTGTTGGAAGGGATTTCTGGGGTTTCCCGTGAAATGCTTGGTGTACCCTGGCCCATCGCTGCACGGCTGGGTGTTTTCTCATGGACGTGTAACTCTCTGCATGACGCCAGCTTTGATTCAAGGTTCTGAAAATGGAACAAAGGGACATAAAACATGATTATCAAAACTACAGACCCCCTCAGTTAAAAGAGTGTGCATTTTTTGACGATTTCCACCATTACAGCTGGACTCACCCCAACTTTCCTCAACAGTTCTCCAACGATATTAAGGGCAGATATCCGTGCAGATGTGGTGAGAGGAGTTCCAGTCAGACCTTCAACTGGACATGACAGAAAAAATAAGTTAATAAAGCAACATTTAACTCTTAAGTGTTAGAAATGTAAGGCTCTCTCCTTCCTTCAAATTTGTTCTTTCTCCTCATTCTTTCCTTTACCAATCCCTCCCTTCACTTAGTTGACTTAAAATTCTTGTATGCAAAATACAATGTTCTGCATGAAAGCAAATGATTTAGTATCATTAAACTGCAATAACTTAAGTGTTAGCACAGCATGGAAAAGACATGTGCAAGAAACTTTGAGTCACACCACTGGATACTGTCCTTGGGCCAGTTAGGCAGCGCAAGGACAGAAATTAATGGTCATGCTGTGTTTGTGCTCACTTCTGCTGTAGGAAGCCGAGGGGGTGTTGAATGCACTCCCTGAGCCTAGAGGTCTGGAGGGTGTGGCGTGGAGAGATGGGAGGGTGGAGGTAACAACAGACGAGGGTCTTGCGGGTGTGGCCTCTGGCTTCTCTACATCTTTAGGAAGGCTGATTGATGGCTTGCGCTCCTGTTTCTGCTGAACAGCCAGTTCCTGTCTTAAATCTGCCCGGAGGAGAAAGGAGACAGCAAACACAATCACCACACAAACACTGAATCTGTTAAACTGTTAAATCAGGTGATTATACTACTGATTATCAAAGAAAATGGAGGTTTAGATAAAAGTGAACGATGTACATACAGGTGCATCTCAATAAATTAGAATGTCGTGGAAAAGTTCATTTATTTCAGTAATTCAACTCAAATTGTGAAACTCGTGTATTAAATAAATGCAGTGCACACAGACTGAAGTAGTTTAAGTCTTTGGTTCTTTTAATTGTGATGATTTTGGCTCACATTTAACAAAAACCCACCAATTCACTATCTCAACAAATTAGAATACTTCATAAGACCAATAAAAAAAAAAAAACATTTTTAGTGAATTGTTGGCCTTCTGGAAAGTATGTTCATTTACTGTATATGTACTCAATACTTGGTAGGGGTTCCTTTTGCTTTAATTACTGCCTCAATTCGGCGTGGCATGGAGGTGATCAGTTTGTGGCACTGCTGAGGTGGTATGGAAGCCCAGGTTTCTTTGACAGTGGCCTTCAGCTCATCTGCATTTTTTGGTCTCTTGTTTCTCATTTTCCTCTTGACAATTCCCCATAGATTCTCTATGGGTTCAGGTCTGGTGAGTTTGCTGGCCAGTCAAGCACACCAACACCATGGTCATTTAACCAACTTTTGGTGCTTTTGGCAGTGTGGGCAGGTGCCAAATCCTGCTGGAAAATGAAATTAGCATCTTTAAAAAGCTGGTCAGCAGAAGGAAGCATGAAGTGCTCCAAAATTTCTTGGTAAACGTGTGCAGTGACTTTGGTTTTCAAAAAACACAATGGACCAACACCAGCAGATGACATTGCACCCCAAATCATCATAGACTGTGGAAACTTAACACTGGACTTCAAGCAACTTGGGCTATGAGCTTCTTCACCCTTCCTCCAGACTCTAGGTCCTTGGTTTCCAAATGAAATACAAAACTTGCTCTCATCTGAAAAGAGGACTTTGGACCACTGGGCAACAGTCCAGTTCTTCTTCTCCTTAGCCCAGGTAAGACGCCTCTGATGTTGTCTGTGGTTCAGGAGTGGCTTAACAAGAGGAATACGACAACTGTAACCAAATTCCTTGACACATCTGTGTGTGGTGGCTCTTGATGCCTTGACCCTCAGTCCATTCCTTGTGAAGTTCACCCAAGTTCTTGAATCGATTTTGCTCGACAATGCTCATAAGGCTGCGGTTCTCTCGGTTGGTTGTGCATCTTTTTCTTCCACACTTTTTCCTTCCACTCAACTTTCCGTTAACATGCTTGGATACAGCACTCTGTGAACAGCCAGCTTCTTTGGCAATGAATGTTTGTGGCTTACCCTCCTCGTGAAGCGTGTCAATGATTGTCTTCTGGACAACTGTCAGATCAGCGTCAGCAGTCTTCCCCATGATTGTGTAGCCTAGTGAACCAAACTGAGAGACCATTTTGAGGGCTCAGGAAACCTTTGCAGGTGTTTTGAGTTGATTAGCTGATTGGCACGTCACCATATTCTAATGTGTTGAGATGGTGTGAAATGGTGGGTTTTTGTTAAATGTGAGCCAAAATCATCACAATTAAAAAGAACCAAAGACTTAAACTACTTCAGTCTGTGTGCATTGAATTTATTTAATACACGAGTTTCACAATTTGAGTTGAATTACTGAAATAAATGAACTTTTCCACGACATTCTAATTTATTGAGATGCACCTGTACAAAGAGGTTTCCATTGAATTTACCTCTGGCTTCGTCTTTTAATCGCTGTACTGATTCTAGAAGATTCTCTTTTTCGTCAAGTTCACTCTCAAGGAAGGCATTTCTCTCTATAACATGATTCATTCTCTGCTCAAAGTCCTCAAGTGACATTATAGTCGCCCTATTAGAACAGGATAGACAGTTATTTGCAATAAATTGTTAAAGTCATAAATATCTAGAATTTGAGACATATATTCCTGGCGAAAGCACTAAACACACCTCTTAGCTCTTTCCAGGTCATCGTTGGCTTGCTCTAACTCCCGGATATACTTGTGCAGTTGGTCTTTGATGGCTGTGGTCTCTGCCAGGTCTCCTTCTAAAGTTGAGATCTGCCTGACTGCCTCAGAGTGCTGCGTTTCATACTTCTCCTGTTAGTAAACAAGACAAACGACCACACAAAAGGAGGTAAAACAGACATTTGATGAGATAAAGAAAAACGCATATGAAAAACCACATCTTATTTAAATGGTGGATTGAATCCAAAACTATGACGATTTACAGTGATAACCACAGCAACGGATGGGACAAAAAACCTGATTCGGTATATCAAAATAGATCTGTGCATAAAGTCTGTAGTGTAAACGCAAACTAATAGATCTGCCACTTGTTCTATGCAATGTGTTGGAAGGTTGCACTTTTGGTATAATTCAATAATAAAAAAAAATGAAATTTTGATTGTATCACTGAGAAGTGCTGTTTATATGTTTATACTTGAAAACAAGCAACACATTTGTTACTGCAGTGTTTCATGCAGTGTTCTTAATAAAACTGTTTTTAATTCAGTTATCTATTCATGGTGTTTATTTGTCACCTATGGTATCGATTTAGTATCAATACCAATGTATTAGTTTCTGGTATCGTACCAACGCCACAATTGTGGTATTGAGCCATCCCTAGATGTAATTTGATTAAAATTTATACTCAAATGAAATGCCTAATGCTATGAGATCAAGCATTTAGATGTAACTTGACTCAGGTCTCTTTTTAAATTAATCCTGCAATATGGCTTTACAACCATGTTTGTGCAACAAACAGCAAGTAAAAACTTGAGTGAACCTCTATGCCCTCCAGACACTGATGCAGAAATAAGCATCAGCTGATTTCCTCATCCTGAATTGGATCTCTGTTGCTTGTCTGTGAATGTGTGATTGTGTTCTCAGTAAGTACTGAAAAAACCAAACACAGACATTCTGGATGTACACATTCAGCCAAGGAAGATTCAAATGGCTTTTATCTGTGGTTATATGCTTACAAATGAACGTCAGTTATAGATAAAATTTGCATTCAAATATTACAGATAAAACCCCATTAATGTGCTTTATGAGACATCAGTGTCACAGCTATTCACAGTACACTTATTCGGTTTACAGCCTATTATTATGTTGTTCACATATGGTTTGAGCTAACAGACCAAACTGAGTTATTAGGAAAAATAAGCACAACATGCATACTATTTTTTCACATAATATTTTGCTGAGCCACCTTTTGCAGCAATGACAGCTAAAACAGGTTTGTGAACTGTTCAGGTGTGATTTGGCCATGTTTTCATTTAAATGGACTCAGTCTTTTTTTTAAAGAGGTTGGTGATGAAAGATTGTATACATCAGTTATCTTTAGTCAGAGGCAATTACATTGTGACTGCGCCCCTGACTATAATATATTTGCAATCAATTGTAGTCATCTGCATGGGTCACATAATAGACCCTTCACAAAGACCTGCCCCCTTAGTTACTGTTGCTATGTCCGACAAGCCATGGCGCACCAAAGTACCTTGTAGTTTTCTAGTTCCATGCGGAGTCTGTTGCTGGTTGTGAGAAGCTCGCGATAACGGGCATCACACTGCTTCAGCTCTGTCTCCAGCTCTGCCTCATAGTCTCGACTCATCTGCTGAAACTCCTGCAGCTCCTCCTGTGCCTCCTCAGCCCTGAACAAGCAGTTATTTAATAAGATGACTGAATGTGGGCTGTAGATCTTATACTTCGTTCTATCCGAAGTGTTAAAGAACAAACCTGGGCTCTGCAAAAAGGCCTTACTTTTCCTTAGATTCGTTTATGTCCAATGTAGATCAAATGTCATTTTGAATGAAAAACAACACTGAAGTACCTTTGCTGGTATTTGGCAGCCTGTTCCTTCCAGTAGTCCCTCTCTTGTTCAACAGATGCAAATGTTGCTGGCTCGGGGTCACTCATTGCGGTTCAGTCAGGCTTACTGGCAAAATAATGGCCATCAATATATTACAAAATGTTGTAATAACAAACGGTTGCTAAAATATATAAATTATATTATACAAAAACATATTGTTTAGAGTAACACATTTATCAAATTGATCGTGGTCTATGGCTGGTTGATATGGTCAGCCAAAAGCTTTCATAATAATGATGATGATGATACCTGAGCAAAATCTGTGAGATTATTTTGTTACTGAAATTATTTCTTCTTTAAAGGGTGCACAGCTTTTTTGTAATAGTAAGGAAAAGAGGAAGGGCGTGTCTTGTGATGATTTTTAAAAACCTAAAGATATTTCCCTCAGGCGTACAACTCACTATTACGCTAGTTTTTAACAGTAACAATATGTCAGCATTTAAGGACTGTGTGACTATCTCAAGACTTCTTAAGGATTTATAACCTAAGCTAAACTAACAACATAAAATTAATTCTCTATTTAAAAACTACAGTTATGCAGTTATGTTTCGGATAAAATAAGCAATAAGTCTCTATAAAGTAAACATTTTTAGAACATATAAACTTTCTATCACCATCATATGTAAAGACTTCAGTCTTATATTTGCTAGCTGGCTAACAACAAACCGGCCACTTAAAGTTTTTAACAGTCGGCGGATTTAATCACAGAAATAACGAATGTAAAGACGCTGACATGTAATTTGGCTGAAATTGTTGTATATTAAAATAACGATATAATTAACCGCATGTTGCGCAGTGTTTTAGAGAACTAACACATCTCATAACTCAACCGAACTGATAAAACTACCCCCGCTGTTCTCAAGAGCGATCACGCTAGCTAGCAACTTACCTCCGGCTAATGCTCAAAGTTGCTTTCTTCCAAATATCTATCTAGTTCCTGTGAAAGATATGTTAAACTAAATAGTATGATTATGATTTTGAGAATAAAATAACACTATGCAAACAACTTTCTGGCACGTTACACTCCTGACAATGGGACTCTTCCTTCTGTTGTGTAAAAACTCTCAGCTCGTGGTTTGTTTCATGCCTTCTTCTGATTGGCCGATTTGTAATGATGCCATCATTTTGCAAGCCATCGGTTGGTTGTTTGGATGCGTTTGTTTCAAGCGATCCTCCCTAATCTAACTCGGACACTAGAAGGCGCTGAAAATACTGCTCTACAACTCTAAAATATGAAATATTCACAGTAGCGATTAAAACTTTCAAGTAGGGCTCGTTGCATCGTTTTATTCCGAACGGATCGACTCAGTTGTGACTCTTTTACGCCATGACGTATTACACGCCATCACGTGGTACCTTATTACGCGCTCTAATACATTTCATATTAAGCACATATTGATATTACATTTAACATTTTTCCAGTAAGGTTTTTTTTTTTTTTTAAATAAGAATATTTACTGTAATTCCATGTGTCACAGTTCAGTTAGTACATAGATTATCTTACTTCTAGTGGCTTTGGTTAGTAGCAGTCATGATTCAGCTCTTAAAATAGTCATTTAGAAAATAAATAATTGCATTACATTGAACAATACTAATTTATACAATACTAACAATACTGATTTACATCTCTTAGGTGGATCAATCCTGCAGAATGAATGAATGAATGAATCAATCAATCAATCAATCAATAAAGCTAAAAAGAATAAAAAGAAAGTTAAAAATAAATACAGAAAATAATCAGTACAAGAAAAAATTATGCAAAAATGTAGGACTAAATTCAATTTTAAAATAATTGTATTTATCAAGTAATTTATTCATTTATGTTATATTACATATATCATTACACTACATTGATTGATTGATCGATGGTTTGGTCCTATGTATGTGTTTTTATGTCTGTTATAATTCTTTGAAACAATTTTTCTCATCTGTGTTGACAAAACGCTCATACGTGTCTTAAGCATTTTTAATCATTTAATTTTTAATACGTTTTATTTATATATCTGCTGCTATTCGGAATAACACTCATAATAATTTACTCAAATCCTCGATTGCTCTTATACTGACGATTCTCGGTTCAGTGAGTCGATTGTTGACCGCTCAGACCGATTCAGTATTATTCGTAAACGAATCATTTTGTGCACAGATTAAATAAAAACGATTCGTTCATGAATCAGGTGTACTTATTACTACTGATTCCTAAAATGAAGTGAAAACATAAAGATCTGTATAAGACATCTACACTTGGGTGCAAATAGTCACAATGAACACAATCATCAGTATGTTTTAACAATACTATTTTAACAATAATTGTTTAACAACCAAATTCATTAAATCACAATCAATAAAAATATGATTTAATGGTAGACAAACACAGTACTTCATATTTTCAATCTAAAGGTTTTTTCCACAGAGCTGACCCACATATTTGTGCTTTTTCAGTATTCTCTGTCTCCCTGCTATTCAGTTTGGGCTGAATTAATTCTGACCTCTGATGACATCAGCGGTGAGCATTTAAAGCCATTTTAATCCAGTTGTAAGGATTTGCCAGGACCAAAACAATAAAAAAAGCACTTACAACAGGAGTCACATCTATAGACAGCACACACACAAAAAAAAAAAAAAACATTTCTCATTTCACAGGATAAAAGAAACATTCAGCTCAGAGTTCCTATGAAATGGTAACACAGGACTGTGTATGAATTCCTTGCTCAGGTAGCAGAGGTCTGCCATGGTTCATTTGGGTCATTGCTGTATGGACCATCTTCTGCTTGATGACGGGCACCCAGACAAGTCCAGTGACCAGAAACATCAGCCCCACGGACAAGAATATAGGTCCTACTAAATAGGGCACATTGCCCACCTGGGTGAAGTACAACAAGGACACCGCAGTGCCGGTGCCAAACAGAAGACCCCCAATGAAGATGGCCAGGGCTGGCTTTTTAAAGTGACTCCAGCCACATTTCACTCCTTTGTGGGAAGTCTTTCCAGGACAAGAACCAGCTTCATCAGTCTCTGTCCGCACAGCAATGTTGGAATGCATCTTGATCTACAGAAAAGTAAGACCACCTATATGAACTCAGCCTTAGAGCATTCAAAACATAGACATAGATAACTAAAAATACTGCTTTTACAGAAAAATAATTCATCATCACTTAAATATATTAATCAAGTATACTTACTCAGAAAGCTCAGAGCCCATCAATGGTTATACAGAAGCTCTTGTTCCACTTCTGCCTGCCAGTTACTGTATTTATCCACAAAATACAGTGGAGCGAAAGCCACTCCCTGTGGGTGTGTCAGTATGAACATCTGGAGCTGGACCACACTGCCCTATTTGTGTCTCAGAGTAATTGCACCCACAAATACAAAAATCACATTGCAACCGTTTTAAGCAAAGGGCTAAACATAGTTCATAATATGCTCATGCTTTACAGGACATGGGATTTATACCATATACAATCACTGAAAATATAACTGCAGTTTGCACATGCAAGCTATTAAGTGTCATAGGAATTAGTAATGCATAATACTTAGGAATTCTGCCTTTGACTAAACACACAAAAAAAATAGAAATAGAAAGTTGTTTAAAGAGGAAATTTAGCAACACAATTTTTTTTAAAGGAGTTACCAAAACATCCTTATAATTAACAAGGCAGAGATATAGGTTTAAATACATTTATAACTTTTTCTATTCTTTTTCCCTTTTTTTTTTTAAAGAAACTCCATCATATAGCACAAAAGAATTCAACAATTAAATTTTTTCCCCAATTTTATATTTTATTGTCATAGAAGATGCTTTAATAACGTGAACACGCTCATGCACTTTGCAAGAGCGTTACGTGAACAGAAACCAAAATGGGAATAAGCAATGGAGACAACCAAGATATTAACATTTTGGTTTCAATTGGTTAATCATTCAAACTTTTCTGTTCATAAATCACTTTGTTAACAAGCAAATCTTGGTCCACATACGTTTACTGTATCTGCTGCCATTATATTTCTCTGATGGAAGCAAAAAGAAAAATTATAAAAAAAATAAAAAAAGTTTGGAAGAGAGCTAGATCTCTTGCCATTTAGCGTGTGCAGATTGATGAAGAACAGGTCATGGGGGAGAACCTAAAACAATGGCATCGCTGAGCTCTCAATATGAGAAAGCTGACACATGTGGACTTGATTTCATTTTCATTTGCTTAAAAACAGATTTCTTTAAGAGAAGTTTTTTAAGCTGGTCTTCGGGAGGCGGAGAGGAGAAAGGACAGGAGGGCTATGAAGTGTGCTGCGGCTGAAGCAGCATCTACCTCCGCCTCGGTCAGTCGTTTCAGAACCACTCATTCTTTTCAGTCCTTCTCGGCAACAAGTTTCAACACTTTTCCAATGGCAATGGTTTTCCCTAAAAGACAAAGAAAGTACATATTCAGAACTCAAAAAAAAAAATAAAAAAAATAATTCACAGAACAGATATAATATAAAACAACAAATCCATGTTGAAGACAAGTTAGAGAGTCGCATTTGGCGATAACGTCCACTTACCTTCATCTCGTAAGGTGAAGCGTCCCATTTGAGGGAAATCTTTGAAGGTCTCAAGGCAGATGGTCCCAGATGTTCTCAGGCGAGCAATGCACACCTGGTCCTGTTTGACGAAGCGGGGTCGTGTTTTGCTCTTGTCCCCCGTCTTTTTGTCTACCAGACAGATTAAGGCCTGTAAAGGGGCCAGAGGCACATTTAAACCACTTTGATACAGAACTAGCTGTAAATGAGGGCACTCACCCAAGCTAAAGTCTGCAGGCTTATGGTTTACACCATAAGAGAATTTCTGCACAAATACTAAATGAAAAAACTGAAGAAAAAAAATTTGCAGCCATAATTCACCGTAATTTGCACTTCTTCAATGCAGGTGTGGATATGAAGAACTGCATTGTAACCTGGGCAGATGATTGACTTGTGTTCAATGATGACTATCTGAAATGGCAAAGACAAAAGCATAATTCATATGTAGTACTGCAAAACAAAAACAAGAAAATTGAGTAATCATATATACTGTTGATAGAGCTGAACTTGTATTGAAGCTGGATTACAGTGGAGTTCACTGACCTGGGCATCAAAGGTGCGCCCAGTGTGGCAAAGGTTCTCAGCATTGCAGAGGATGAAGCCTGGCAAGATCTCCTCCTCTTCAATGCCTTTGAGTCGCAACTTCAAGTTCTCTCCCGGGCTAGCATCATCGGTTTCAACATCGTCAGAAAGCAAACTCAGCACCTCCACAGTGTGCTGCACACAAATGAGACAGGCAGAAATACGTCAGCCAATTCTTGCCATTAAAACATGACATTTTTAATTTTTAATTAATCTTACCCTGTTGGGCATCATCACAAGTTGCTGAGCTTTGCTGATTGATCCCGACTCCAATTTCCCCAATATCACAGTGCCCATGTCCTGCAAAAACACACCAGAAGCACTTTAAACAAAACAATCCAAAGGGACATCAGATTTTCTAAAAACATCTAAATAAAGGAAAGCCATGCATGACATATGAGGAACTTCTAAGCATTCGTACAATTCAAGATAACTCATAAATTAAGGAGAAAAAAAATTCCCCCAACAAGATAGATATTTTTTCTTTCTTCATAGATGATGATTTATTCACTTGAACACTTTACATACCTTATATTTGTCTACTATTGGTAACCTGACTGGTCCATCACTTGATCTGTTGAAGTTTGGCAAACTGTCCAGATGTGGAATGAATGGTAACCCTCTGTCCATAATTTACAAAAATAGTAAGACACATTAATTATGTACATTTATGATATTTAAAGCAGTGGTTCTCAACCAGGGGGCCCCGCACAATTAGGACGCATCAGCTAACTTCTACGGGAGACCCAGTAAGTCCCATTAAGCCTATGGTAATATAACTAAATATTAATATTATTCATTAAAATGAAAAAAGGAGAAAGTACAATAAACTGACATCATATTTTTGAGCTTATTAATTGTTTATTACAGAAGCACCAGAGGTATATTTCAGCTTAGAAGGGGTGGCTTGGAGTTGGCCTTGAAGTCAAAAAAAGTTGAGAGCCACCGATTTAATGCATTTTTATACTAAACTTATAACATTTTTGGATAATATTTGTCAAAAAGCATTCAAACAAAAACTGAATAACAGCAAGTCAGCACACTTACATATACCAAGGGCAGTACTCCACTGGCTCCTTTAGATTGGCCCCAGTGAGTCCCGAACATGGCATGAAATGAACATCTTTCCTGGGGTTGAACCCAACTTTCTTCAGAAACGGAACAAGTTTCTCCTTACATTCTTCGTACCTATGTGCAAACAGTGTAAAAACATTAACACTCAATACCATTTGTTCATAAAAACCCAAGTAAAATACAATAACAATAGTCTCTGTATATAAATGTCCATTTTCTGACCTTTCCAGACTCCAGTTCACTGTTGGATCATCCATTTTGTTTACAAGTACAATCAAATGCTTTACTCCAGCAGTTTTGGCCAACATGGCATGCTCCCGCGTCTGGCCTCCCTTCTCAAAGCCCGTTTCAAACTCTCCTTTCCTCGCAGAGATCACCTTCAGACAGAAATAATGACAATGAATCCAGAGACTGAAGGGAATGAACAGACAGCAGTTTCTGGTCTGAGTGAAAGTCAAGCCTTTTGAGACTGACATTGGTATTCAAATAGCGCCCTCTACTGTGTCATTAACACATTCAACCTGCTCACAGCTCAGCAGTGGACAGGGTTTTTCCATGGAGATTTTCTGAATTGCAGGTAGCATGGGTGGATATTTCTCACGGCTGTTTTTCAGTGCCTATTCAACGCTATGACTCACCAGCACTGCCAAATCAGCCTGTGAGGCTCCACCAATCATGTTAGGCACGAAGCTTTTGTGGCCTGGTGCGTCCAGAATGGTAAAGTGCTTTTTCTCGGTCTCAAAGTATGCACGTCCGACTTCCACAGTCTTTCCTTTGTCTCTTTCCTCCTGGTTTGTGTCAAGGGCCCAAGAGAGGTACCTGAGAACAACCATTTACTATGAAAAATTGCTCCATCTTAGGCAAAAAGTACTGAAGTGATACAAGTTTCATCTGTGTTTGGAAGGAATCTGTTTGACTGTTTGAAATTAAGCTAATTACCAAGTTTCCCTGTTCTTCTCCTTGGCTTCTCTCTCATACTTCTCCAGAGTTCGTTTATCCACCATTCCTGTTAAATACCTGTGGAGGAGGGGCAGAACATAGGCTATCAGAAACGTGGGAAGGAAAAACCAACAATATCTGCTAAAAACACTGCGGCAAAATCAACAACTCACATGATTTGTCCTCCAATAGTTGACTTGCCAGCATCTGGAGGAAAATGAGATAAGAGAGAGACAGGGTGAGGCCAGGACAGATAAAGACGGTAAAATTCTGATCTCTAAAGACAATTTTAAAAGTGTTCCCCATGATGCTCTTGAGATATGTATGAACTGAGACGCCTTGATGGTAACTGATTAATAATAAAGTGGTTATATAACAAATCCAAGCAAATTAGAGCCAAGGGCAAAAAAATATTCCAGCAAGAAAAGAGATGAATGAAACTGTGACGTTACTGGAACTGCTCATTTTAAGAAACTGAAATGGAAGCTAAAGATAAAAAGTTAAAACAAAACTGTAAAGGAATGGGTTGAAGATCTTGGCAAGATACATATTATAATTCAGCATAATGGCAACTACCACAGATATATATTAAGGAATCGAAAAACAAGTGAATAATAGAAAGTCAATAAACTATATATAGACAAAAATAAATAAATAAAAAATAATGAAGAAACAGAACATACAGAGACAGACTAAATCCAGAAGAACTGTGGCAACGTCACAGTTTGTTCTGTTTCTTCATGTCACTCCAGACAGACTGGATGATGATCAGATCAGATCTCTGCGTGGACCACTGGCTGTTGTCAGACTCCTTATGCATACAAAAATCTCACTGGATTATTACAATTAATGGCTAAATGAATGTTTGGAAATGTAAACTGATATTTTCTACTGACACACTACAGCAAAAGATAGAAATAACTGACTTTAAACCATTTTTTGGCTGGTGAAAATACTAGTGGCCTAAGACTTTTGCACAGTACTGTGTGTGTATATATATATATATATATATATATATATATATTTTTTTTTTTTTTTTTTTTATTATCTTTTCATGAGAATCAACCCAAAAGTAAATAGGAGGAGTTAAAACTGGACGCTGGCATCAAATATATCATGTAAATGCAGTATGCAAACACTAACCAACATGGCCAATGAAGACCACGTTAACATGTTCCTTCTTGGGGGCATTTGGCTGTGTGGGGGCTACTTTAGGTGTTGGCACTACTTCTTCCTCCTCCTCCATTCCTTCCTCTTGAGGGGAGTCTTCTTCAGCCTGACCCCCGTCTCCTCCAGGGCTGCCTCCTGGCTCTGCCTCAGCCTTGCTAGGCTCACTCCCTTTCTGCTCCCAGGTGTCATCTGTCGCCATCTCTGCATCACCGTTCTCCATGGGCGGAGCTGATGTCAAAGGCAATATTATCATTTTACACTGTTTACCCAATCACTGTTGGTCATGTGTCAATAACTTCAGTCGTTTCCTTTCTGACTAATACTGCTGTGTTTGGTGTCAACAATTGTGCCTAAAAGCTATTTTGAACCACAACAATATGTACAATCAAGACGACATGAAAACGGAATCAAAAAAATATAAAAGCAATAAACCACTAAAACATTTAAAATTTTTGACTACAGTTTAACTCACTAAATGGCTCCTGTACTATAATAATGAATCTTTATGTCTATTAGTAAGCTGAAGGCCTGCTCTCACCAACATGAATGTTCAGCATGAAAATTCAATTCAATGTGTAAAAAAGCCAGACGGGCTGAATGAAAATGCAAATTCACTCTGACAGTTGGTGGCGCTATGCAGCTTTACATTTCTGATACCAGCTTGTCACTGAGAAGAACGTCAAAACAATATTTATGTGTTCAAACAGCCGTTCAGACATTTCCCTTCACTATGGTTTTTAATCAAACTACACCTAAATACAAGACTACAGATTCACTATTCACCATCACTTAACAAAATTCTCTGCTCGAGCGCCACCAAGTCATGGTTTTATGTAACAGCAACGGCTCTGGGCTTGTGACCAAGAGCACGGTTCGTACTGGTCAAACAGTTTTCTTCGCAGAACAATGGAAAAGATATTAAAAACCCTCTCCGCCAAAAAAATAAATAAATAAATATTTTTTTAAGTTGCATTGATGGCACTTGAAAGTTTTACTTGAACAGAAGCATTAACATGTTCATTCAAATTAAAATGTTAACACTGAATTATTCACACAAAAAATCTGTCTTGGTGTGAACAGGACTTTTGTTAGATTGTTGTAAACTGGAATGTGAAAAAGCACAAGTTAGCTACTAGCCACGGACTCATCTGTATGTTTATTATCATTATTACAGGGATGTGAAGCAAACTGTGGTTGTGTGTCTCAGCATTTACTTACCCTCAGGCTCTGATACTTCCACATTGGCATCTGTATCGGGACCTGCAGGAATATAAAATGCATATTTTTACAGCTGTAATTACACAGGACAGTCTGGTTGCTAAGAATAATCATCTTAAAAGGGAAATTGCATGTCAACATTCAACACATTGGAGACAACAAACTGTAATATGTAATAATAGTATGTGAATGGCATTTCTTCCACTTGTGGTAAGAAAAACAGTTAAAAGGTCTTCCAACAAACTCCCAATGTTTTTGTCCAAAAGATCATTTTTTGAAATAAATATGTAGTCTGAGTGCCACTTAATCATTTCTCTATTTTTTAATACTTTTTCCCATACATTGTTGTATTAAAAACTACCTCTCTTTAGAGTTATTTTATGCAAATAAACTTGGAAAAGTTAATAAGCAGATCCTATCACACCGCCTTTACCTCCATTACACGCTACATTGATCTTTCTCAGAAGACCTCCAGTGTGTACCTTATAAACACACTGTATTCAAACACAACAGCTGACACAAAGGCTTCAGGTAAGAGTTTAAAAACTTAGCTGTAGTGGAAACCTTCAGCTGCCTTGACATCAGCCAAATTCTGGTGGTTAATACGTTTGTGGATCAGTGTTTGATGTAAGACTAGATGATGCTGAACATGTCCAGTTTTCTAGTGCCGTGATTTAAGCAGATCAGGGCAACAACTGACTTTCATTGTTACACTGTACCAGCACAACACATAATGGTACATCATGCTTGCAGTAAGACAGCATGGGGGCCAAACCCCACCCTTAAACAATCAGCCAAAAGAGGCCCCTCAAACAAAGCGGTCAAGCAAGGGGGGAAAAGAGTTGTTAATGAAGCGCCAGGCCTCTGATCATCAGTATTGATGATATTATCATGATAACAAACAGGAGCACCTATCATGCAAGTTCACGTGTGCTAATAAAAAGGCAACAACATGTCTAAAGCTTCAGCTAACTGTCCAATTAACCAAAAAAAATACACTTTACAATATGTATCACCAGCCAGGTGTATACTGTTATAAGTCTAAAATTACCTTACAAGCACCTACACACAAACTCTCCACCAAACTGAATCACTTTCTAGCACGAACTACCGTTACGGTGTTACTACCGTGTTAACGAACACTTCGTCTTCACGTCAAGAAAGTTTTTCAGCTTGTTAATTTGCAAATTACACGTTGGCCCCGTTTCCGCTTCGAGCCGTTGACGGAAACCCTGATGTAGCATCCATGCTAAGCTCAGGCGAACAAGCGTGTGTGCGGCTAACAGCTAGCGCGGCTAACAGCCGTTAAATAACCGGGAACTCACCCGCAGACTCCAACGTTTCCGTGGAGCTCTTCTGTCGGAAGGTCGGGATGAATTCTGCGGCGTGCACGTTGGGGACAAACGGCTTGGCGTCCACGTTTAGGGAGGTATTAAAAGCCTTGGAAAGTTGGTCGTCGACCTGGGCCTCGCCATCGTCCTCCTGATCCCAGGAATCAGGGGCAGTGTCTATCGCGTCCATCGCCGCACTGCTGCTCCACACACACGCTTTAGAGCCGCGCACTCGATCACTTTCGTGTCCGGCCTTAGCCGCTGTTAAGGTTAGCCCGTGCGTCGGGAAAACTTTCTGTTAGCGGACCGTGGCCTTGCCCCTGTTCGGTTGAAATCAAACAGCCGGTGTCTCTCAGCAAGGGGCGAGAGAAAAGAGAGGTTTGACTAAGCACTCGCAATGAGTCCTCGTGTGTGCTGACGACTGCCCTGACCTCGCGGAGCAACAGCGAAGGGGATTCTGGGAAATGTAGTGGTTTTGCTTCTGAACGAATGCGAAAGGCGCCTGAGCGGTGTCGATGATAAACTACATTTCCGCATTATGGATGAACCCGAGCGTTTGCTGACCTCTTTTAAAACTACCGAAGAACCTATTTCCGTTCACCGCAACTATAAAACTATTAAATGTGTAAAATGTGATTGAAGTGTTTAAATTTGCTTTTAATATGTATATGAAGTTTAACTTTAAGGGTTTTTAATGATGAGGTAAAGCATCTGTTTTTAACTAACTGCTTAAATTATGTAAGTTACCACTAGAATTTCAGGTAGAGTTTTGAAGAAAAAAAAAATACTCCAAGCTCTTATTTTTGTTTTATAAACAAAACATTTGACATTTTCTTTATTGTCCTTTACATTACTGCTCATTGTAAAATAAAATTGTAATTATAAAAAAAACTCCAAGCTCTTATTTTTGTTTTATAAACAAAACATTTGACATTTTCTTTATTGTCCTTTACATTACTGCTCATTGTAAAATAAAATTGTAATTATAAAAAAAAACTCCAAGCTCTTATTTTTGTTTTATAAACAAAACATTTGACATTTTCTTTATTGTCCTTTACATTACTGCTCATTGTAAAATAAAATAGTAATTATAAGAAAAACTCCAAGCTCTTATTTTTGTTTTAGTACTATTTTCTTTAGTCATTTACATAACTGCTCATTGTAAAATAAAATTGCAATTATAAAAACCACTCTATTCTTTTGACACAATATTTCAAGTCAGCACTTATCTCCCCCAAAGAAAAAATCCCAATGATTTATTGCACCAGTTAAGACAGAATCATTTTGAAAAAGATGAGCAGATCTACAATTACATTATTCAGTAAGGAAGCACAGTTATGAAAAGAGCGCTTTATGCCCAAAAAAACATGGATGGATGTGTTCTAGCTGTAGTGAATTTACTTCTCATGAATAATTCACACAATATTCAAATGCTAAATGAAACTACATCATTTCCCCAGTAGCAAAGCTTTTTGTGTGTGTGTGAGTGTGCTAAAACAATTAACATTGGTATAAACAACAAATAAGGATCTTCGTTTCAGTACATTATATTTAGCCTTCATACACATCTAAAAATGTAACAATTACTCAAAGAGACATCTCTGAAACATTCTTCACAGTGAGAACAGTATAATAATCATTTCACGATTGGCAAAGCCAAAAGTGCTGGATGGATATCTGTTTGATTTAAACTTATTTTAGACATTTAGCAAATGTTACTTATCTCTAAATAGCCTAATGTCCTCCAAGAGAATTATTTATAGAATAAATAAATATTCTGCTGTTCTGATTAAAGTGTGACATTCTGTACATAAAAGTGCAATAAGGCTATCGTTTGATTAGAAACAGCTGCACGAGTCTTCAAGCATCAACCTTCCTTCTCACACATCTGCCTGTGGAGAGTACATAAAGCAAGATCAGCTTTTGGCAAACAAGACATTTTGACATTAACGTACATGACGGTAAGGCCACAATAGCCCTTTCGTTGTGTAAATAATGTGTGGAAATGGTTCAGAAAAATCTGTCAGACAGGCCTATAGATGACAAAGATAAGCATCCAAAACCAAAACGTAACGGCTGTGTCACCCATGATGGAAGGATATACTGGCAGTGCACATAAAGAACTGTGAGGAGACCCTATAATATATGATTAACCAAACCTTAAAAAAATGTGCAACTGATTACGTAATAACTAAGAAAAAGCGACGTATATTGAGACATTACTTCCATGAAATTCCAGTGTTTTGTTATTTGCATTTAAAGCCGCTTCTTTCCTTAATTTCAAGAGTGGTTTGCTCAAGGCATCAAGGTCATATTCCTCCTTAAGACAAACCCAACCTCTGGGACATCCATTTAGAAGTGGTCTTATCTAAGGGTGTCTACACACTCTGTCTCTTGTTCCTCTGGTACACGCTGGTCTGACGAAGCTGTTTCCTCCACTATGTGTGCACGACGCTCCTGAGGGACCTCTGCCTCATCCGTATCATTGGCCTGCACGTGTGCCGTTTCCCTGAACGATTCTTCGAGCTGGCTGACAGAGCTGGTGTCACTGACAGTGTCTGAGCCCGCTCCGTGCCGCCAGAAGAGTTTTTGGCCTGTGAATCACATGATAAGATTAACCTGAGAGTTCTGTAAACATCAATGAAGGACCAAATGTGATTTAATTATTTTGTGGACACAAAGTAATTAGGTGTAATTAGGGTCACACTGATCTTAGATCAAGATGTTACTGTTACCTGGAAACCGTTTGGTGATGGACTTGGGGGAATCAAGGGAAGCTTCTTTATTCATCTGGGCTTTTATAGAATAAACCGGCTCGGTGCTGTCCAGACAACCTATGGAGGTAAAATAGATGCAATAAAACTACAATTAAACCTATGTTCGTTTGACACTTTGATATTTTTTGTGCTTTACAAACTTTAACACATCTATACCTTCAGCTAGGTTGAAAGTTCTTCCTTTGACAGAGGCCTGAACCGGGGAGAACCAGTTAAGCACAGAGCCCACCAGAGGGATCTGTCGAAGTACGCCCTGAAAAATACATTTTTTTTAATGATTTCATCAGAAAATTGTTTATTAAAATTATATAACCAGCATTGTTGAATTGGAAAATTAATTTCTGAATGTCTTAGTATTTGGTTTGTCTCTATTTTGCTTATTGTAAAACACGATGATCATGTTGTCCATTACCTAAACAGCATTTTCAATGGAAACAAGAACATGTTCCCACATGAGTCACATGATCAATGTCACATATTAACTTATTTGACCTAGTGAAAGTGACAGAAAAAAACTAAAACTTTATGCCATATCTTTCTCATCTATTTTATGCCATAAAGTTTCTTTGGTTTATTTTACAGGTTTAAATGAGATTTTGTGATCTCACCTCACTGTCCACCTAGATATATACACTCACCTCCTCCATAAGTTTCTCTTCATTTGCTTTCTGAAGCTGCAGCTCAGCTTCCTGAATGCCTCTTCTCACAACCTCCGTCATGTTCTCAAACAACTAGCCACAAACATACACAGATGCATTACATCTTATTCTGTTTCTGATTTTCATTCTCTGCTTTAATTATTAAACACCTGTCCAAAACAAAAGTCAATGCAAACCTTTCCATTTTCCTCAATGTCTCTTCCAAAAGATACTATAGTTTCCACCAACTCTGCCACATCCAGGTCTTCAGTTGCCATTCCAATGAATATGCAATTTTTCTCCTCACAAAACTCAGGACCTGCACACAAGATAGAAGTTTTGAGGTCACTGAGTTCATGTGAATTACAGCAATTCTACAAATCATAAGACCATTAGGAATTTACCACTAGAGAAGTACAGGTCAGTATCCAGCTCCATCAGCTTCTTAAGCAAGTCATTGTTGATCTTCTCCACCCAGTGTTGTCTCTTGTCTTCATCCAGGTCTGTGGTTCTGGGCCCATACCTGTTAAAAAACAAAAACACAAACAAAAGGAACCTGTTTAACACTGTGGAAACTTACAACAATGTGAGTTTGCTACTTCTTCCGAGTGAGGAATAGATGACATTAGGGTCACTGTATCCTGTAGCTTGTTCCTATAGCTCAGCTGCAAGAGTAGGTCACGTTTTTGATTTCCAAAGAGCACAAAACTGGCTAAACGTATACCTCAAATGCACTTTGGATAAAATGTCAAATGCATGAATGTAAAATGTGCTGTAAACTGATGCAGATTTGACTCCAGAGTCTCACCTCACACCTCCAAGACCAGGCCAGCTCAGGTCCTCAATGTACGAGAGTGAAGCTTGTTGTAGCACCTCATCCTTGAAGCCCTGTCTAAAGCGTAGGGTGCAGTTCAGCACTGGAATCATCTCTCCCAGCTTCTCTAACAGTGCAGCCACGTCATTCTCCTGAGTGCCAAGAGCTACACAAATAACACCACTGTTAACATGAACATGTTCACATGAATTGGGTCTAATGACTGAAAAACAACTGACAAAGTCATAAAATCAATGATACATTTATATCTTTGCCAGGGGTGTAGCAGCCATTTTAAAAGTGGGGGGACAGCTTTCAGGTGATGTGACCCTCTAACAAATTATGTACTAAATGTACAAAGTAAGTTCATGTTCATATACTAAATTCTAAATAGAATAACAATTGGAGTTGTACTAAAATATGACAAAGTATGATAAGATAAGTTTTTGGCGCAAAACAAATTTGCTGTATTGGGAAAGAATAATACTACTCCGGACGCGAGCAGCACAACGCGTCAAAAGACAGCAGAACCCAATAATCAGTTATGTCTCATTTAGCAGACGCTTTTATCCAAAGCGACAAGTAAGAGAGCATTTGTGACCCTGGACCACAAAACCAGTCATAAGGGTCAATTTTTTGAAATTGAGATTTATATATCATCTGAAAGCTGAATAAATAAGCTTTCCATTGATGTATGGTTTGTTAGGATAGTACAATATTAGCTGAGACACAACTATTTGAAAATCTGGAATCTGAGGGTGCAAAAAAAAAAAAATAAAAAAATCAAATCAAAATATTGAGAAAATCGCCTTTAAAATTGTCCAAATGAAGTTCTTAGCAATGCATATTACTAATCAAAACTTAAGTTTAAGTTGTGACTCCAAACAATGCCACAAGTGGTTCTGGTTCTAATCTGTGCAGAAGAACCACAGAAAGGGTGTTAAATATTGACCGCCAGAAACGTTCTAATTTGGGACATGTCCAGAACACGTGAATTAAAGTACCTTCAGCACACTGACATCTATTGCACAAAGAGCTAGTACCAGGAAACATTTGGGCTAATTTAACTTTGGATATATGAGCTCTGTGTGCTACTTTAAACTGAATGAGAGAGTGCCGAGCACACATGGATGATGAATGAACCTGTTTAAGAACACAGTTTCATGTGTCATCCGTGAGTGGTCCACCGAGGTCTTCCTCCCAAGCTCTCTTGATGTTGTCTAAAGAAGATGATGCCTGATTTATCATTAAATTATAAATTATGGAAATTGAGCCCTTAGCTAGTATGTTACACGAAAGATAACTGTCCAAAGGATTTTCAGGAGGCATCACTGGAAAATCCGATAAAAATGACCTAACATAATCTCTTACTTGCAAGACTCTAAGAAATCAGATTTAGTAAGACCAAAGTATAACACTAACTGTTCAAAAGAAGCAAATAAATTGTCGATAAATAAATCTTTAAAGCATATTATCCCCTTGTCAGACCAACTCCTAAATTACCCATCCTGCATTGAAGGCAAGAAAAAGTGATTACGGGCAACAGGGCTAAGAAGAGAAGGATCTTTAAAACCAAACGATTTCCTAAATTGGGTCCAAATCCTCAGCGAGTGTTTCACCACTGGGCAATCAACAAAAGTAGAAGAAATTAACTGTAATTTGGTTGCAAGAAGTGCTGGAAGGGAAATGTGCTTATGGGCATGTAATTCCATGTCCACCCAGGATGGTTTATTAGGTAGAAGGTGATAATGCCACCAATACAGCGTATTTCGTATGTTAGCTGCCCAGTAGTAAAACTTAAAATTAGGCAGGAACATAACACCATCTCGTCTAGACCTCTGAAGGTATACTGTACGCAAACGAGGATGTTTACCTTTCCAAATAAAAGTAGAGATAACCGAGTCCAGGGATTTAAAAAATGACAAAGGAATAAAAAGAGGTAAACACTGAAAATGATAAAGAAATTTAGGGAGTCATGCCCCTATTTTTGCTGAAATATTTTTCTCAAATAGTATATTTTGTAATATATATATATATATATATATATATATATATATATGGAAAATACTTTAACAAAATGTCAGATCAAAATAATAATAAATACATTTTATATTACAATATACATTATTTGTATAAATACATATTTTATATGAAAATCTTCCTCGTACCTATTTAATTTAGGCTTTAGAGCTTGTACCTAACCCAGGATTTCTTGGGTTATTAAAGCAATAAGCCCCAAGAAGCCGTGGTTTACAGTGAATTTATAACAGCTAAGGGCCGTTTGTTAGATATGACGTGAAGCGTATGGTTGGAACAAAGTGGTTGCCAAGCAACACACAAAGTAAACAAAGGTGTAGGTTTGTAGTGTAAATGGCTTCGAACGTGGCTCAACCAATCAGAATCAAGGACCGGAAATATCAGTTTTATAAAATTTCATAATTACCTCTCCCTTGTATGTACCAGTATGGCTTGGGCCTGAACACTGTTAGCATTCCAGATTTTTAATTATCTCCCAAATGTCTTACCTGCAGCGGACATGAGGGGGCTGAAACGAACACATGTGCCCTCATCTTCCAGCTCAACCACATCCACACCACTTAGGGGAACCTGCTGCGCCAACTGCTCACCCAACTGTCAAATCAGATCAAAGCAGTCGGGTCACTCATTTGTAAGAAAAGCATCTCAGCATTCTATTTTAAATGCTCACAATTCAGCCTATTTATTTCTCATAATACATTGTGAATAAGAGAAGCATTTACCCATCTGTTAAGGGCATCAAGGATATCTCTTTCCCCCGCAAAATATCCTTCTACTGAGCCACCACTTGAGGCTGAAAATGACAGTTTTGTGGATTTTAGTTAATGTCTCTTAGTATATACATGCATAATATTTTTGTAAAAAAAAACATTTTTTGCAGAATTCTTTGATTTATTTGCAGCATTTATTTGAAATCTTTTGTAACATTATAAATGTCTTTAGCGCCACTTTAATTTTCAATTTAATGTAACCTTGCTAAGTAAAAGGCCAGTGCCTCCTCAAAATATTGGATGAAAAAAAAAATTTGCACTGCAGTAACAAAATAAAACAACACCAATATTACAAAATATAACATTAAGTGTATAAATCACTAATACTAATAAAATACTAAGACTAACAAAAAAGTAAGTAAACAACTCACACACTTAGATATAACCATTTTGCTACATCAAAGTAAGACTTGAAATGGCCAGAAAACATGATCTGTAGGAGTTTTTAGTAAGTGATCAGATTGGTCATTTAAAGTAAATCTCTATGTCTGTGACCAATATTTAGCAAGCTTTGATGAATGATGACCCAAAAAATTCAAAAATAGTTAAAAGTTAACTATTAAAAAGAATAGCTGAACATAAGTTCACAAATAAAATATATTGTTTAAATTGTTACTACCTTGAGTTAATATTTTGGAATAAATGTAAAATGCTTAAAAACACTAACTTGATGAGATTCATACCTGGCTTACATTGTTAATGTAAAAATATAAAATAGAATTGTTTTTCCTGCTTTTTTTCCTTTTTCTGATAGTCTAAGTAATGTTTATTTAACCAAGAAAATGTGACTGGGACATGAATTTATATTTGATTGAAAAAAAAAAAAAAAAAAAAATTTAGAGGACTTTGCCTCCTCATTTTAGAACACCACCGCATACCATTGACACACACATACAACCAAGGAAAGGAAACTTACGAGCGCTGTTGTCTTGTGAAAACCTGAACACCACCACAGGAGAATTCAGTTCATCCTCCACCTACAAACATCAGAGAGACACAGAGGGTGGGGACGGGGTCTCAAAACACCTGTTACACATATGAGCATCCACTACAGGAGGCCTTAATGTCATGCTGTGAGCACTACCATGTTATTGTGAAATTGGTTTAGTATTTAAATGTTGTGATGCAATGTCATGGAGAGGCTTTTTGTTTGCTAGCTACTGGTTTGACAGGTCAATCTGGACAATGTGGCACATGACCTAAAGTCATGCATTAGCACTGCTGGAATGTCTATATGATGCTGGAGCCTATGTTATAACTAAGAATAGCTTATGTCATTAAATTACAGGTTAAATGCCCATTTTTATAATTATCAAACAGTGCTACCTTCATGACTAATGGACATTTTCATTAACCGCCATCGACATAAATTAAGGAAGTGAAACCATAAAAATATCCATCAAGTGTCTCTACCTCTTTGAATCTCTTAAAATCATTAAATAAACGTTGTACTGTGGTTCCTGTTGTAGCTATGTAGTCGTAGCTATCATATAAATAACTTTATTTTGAACAAGCAAGTGTTAGTATTACACACAGGAACATCAGCGTTTAATTTTGCTCCATCTCTCACAAGGGCCATTTTAATAAATTTTGCTCAATTCCCATGATGCCGCATCATTTCTCCAAAGCGAGGTCCAGCATTGATGCCCAACAAGTCATCAAGCTCTGTGAAGTGACATTTCTTAAATGTTTTTGCACATGCCTGTAGCACTGGCAGGCCTTTACACAAATAAAAGCCTTTAAACTGAGCACCAGCACTTATGGGTGGACATGGTGAGGGAGGGAATAGTGGAGAAACAGCGCGAGTGAAAGGGAGAAGGAGTGGAGTGGGATCAAGCAGGCAGAGGATTGGTCCCACCTACAATAGAGAGTATAAGAGAGCCCAGCACGTCCCGCAGCGAGCCCCCGGAGATGGGAGGGACCCGGGAATGAGACACCACATCCTGAAACCAAGGCACCCACGCTCACTACCACACTATGTATACAGTATAAGAGCTGCACACAGTGCTGACGGTCACAAACCACACCGCCAACATACAATATGACGAACACTCTGCTCTTTACCATGCGCAAAGCCTCGATGAGAGACACCTCACTGTCAAGGATATCCTAATGGTGGTGACACAGAACAGAGGTGTTTGCTTTTAAGGTTTTAAGCCTAGATTCTCTGACTGACAGGAAAAAGTGGGCCACTGACATACAGAAAAGAACAAAATTTCAAGAAGCTGCCAGATAAAGTGCAAAGAGTTGTGTCATTAAGCTACCAAATGTATGCATGTATGTATTAATGTTTTCAGCTGACACATTTTAACAAGGTGATACTGTGTGGTTGTAAATAGCAGAAATGCCTGCCGGTGTTGATGTCACCGAGATTTTAAAGGGATAGTTCACCAAAAAAAGATAAACTTGGTCATTGTCATCACTTAACTGCCTTCAAGTCATTCTAAACTTTTCCTTTTTCTGTGGAACACAACAGGTGAATTTTTGAAATATACTGTGGCTATTCTTTCCCATGTAAAGCGAATGGGAACTGGGGCTGTTGAACTCCAAAATGAAAATAAAGCACATAAAAAAATCTCAAAAGTAATCAACTTGTGCTATTATTTTGTCTTCAGAGGCCATACAACAGTGTTATTTTATTATTATTTATATACAGTTATAGTATTTATTAATATTTTGAATTAGGTTTTATTTGTATTATTTTTACTTTTTGTTTTAGTAATTGTCACACGCTTGTTTTAATTAGTTTTTTTTTAATATTTCTATTTAACTTCCATTTACATTTATTTCAGTTTTAGTAATGTTAGTATTTCAATTGAAACATATTTTAATTTTAACACATTAAACAAATTTTATTTCAGTTACGGTAGTTGCCAAGGCAATATTAATTCTCAAGTTTTTAAGTTTTTCTTCTAATATTTATATTTTATTTCAATTTATGAAAACAATTTTAATAGTTGTTGTTTTAGTTAACACTCTTACTAGGGGTGGGCGATATACCGGTAGACACGATTAACCGAAATTTGTGAACCGGTAGAGATTTTGGACTATTGACTATCGCGGTTACACGGATACGGGAGTATTGAACAGACATATTTTTGCCATTTTATAGGCCTTGATCGGTTAAATACACATACTTGTATGTGTCAAAATGCCTGTCTTTGCAAGTATCCTCGTAAACACAGTAATTTAGGTCTTAAGTGAAAGCAAACAGCTGAGAAAGAAAACACAATGTAACAGTATATTGGATCCAGGTAGCTCTTAAAGTGACAGCAGTCTAATATTCTTGCTGTCTGTCATTCATGTTAAAGGGGTCATCGGATGCAAAATTCACTTTTACATGTTATTTGAACTGAAATGTGTCTTGGCAGTGTGTGTACACAACCACTCTATAATGATAAAAATCCACCCGGTGTTTTTTTTAATCCCAATAAATCCAAACCCCTTTCTCATATCAAGCCATTCATAGATTCTTGGCAGAATGACGTAGTTCTGTACAGGCCCACAGCTTCACCTACAGAAGAAGTTATTATAAGTTTTATTTATGAATATTTGCAAATCGCTTTTTCTAATAATGTGCTAGTTAGCAAGTTTCACGATGAATGCAGTTAAAGTTTACCGTCTCTCAGAGAGCGGCTCGGAAAGAGAGGAGCGGGGTGAGCAGAGCTTATTAGCATTTAAAGGGACATGCACCGAAACGGTTTGCTGTGAACAGAGCTGTTTTTGACAGGGTAAAAAGGGTGTTGTTTTACACTACCATTGAGAAATTTTAACCAAAGTATATTATAGACTTTTCATTAAGACCCTAAAGAATCATATCAACTTGTGGAAAATGGGCATCCAATGACCCCTTTAATCAAACAAAAGAGAAAATCTCTCACTGCTCTTGACTAAATCACTTCTGTAACTTTAATAATAAGAAATATATATTTAATTTACACAGTGAAGAATATGAAGTGTTCTACATATTTGATTACTTTGTACAATGTATGTAGAATTTCTTATTTGTTCTACTGTGGCTTTTTGTCCTATTGCTTGTAATTAGTTTCTTATTCTTATTTAATTGCTGACTGTTTACTTGTCTTCAGTGAGCTTGAGGTTTTTATTTATTTTTTTTAATTTAGGTTATATATACCAAATCTTTTTTGTGGTGCCATTTGAGGGAAGCGCATACATAAATAATGTCTTTTATTTCAATCTGTTCCTCACACAAAACTATAGCATGGCTTAGAATACAGGACACAAACCACATGGACCACTTTTATGTTACTTTTAAGGAGATTCTTTTTACAGTCGCCATTTATTTTTAATATATATATATAAGTATGAAAGTGTGAAATTTCTCAAAACATTTTGTGTGTGTGTTCCATGGAAGAAGGTAAGTTATATGGGTTTGGAACAACATGGGACAAGCAAAGACATTTTTGGGTGAACTATCCATTTATTAAATGGACGAAGCAACACCAACTCAGGGCATAGGAAATATTGAAATGCAGAAGCATCAAAATCATTTTGATTCACATACTTATTTGTGGTGATTGTGATGTAACTGTAAAAGACTCTGTACCAACATACAGCTAAATGGATGAAGACAAGTTCACCTACCGAGGTTTTTATTGAAGCCAGTGTCTTCAAACGCTCCAACAGCTGTTGACTCTACAGGGAAACAGATCAATTCCCAACAAGGTCAGAGTAATTCTTGTGTTTAAAGTACAGTGAGTTGGATTATCTAAATGAAGTTGGCAGGGTACTCACTAAATGCGAGGCATGCTTAATCCTCTGTACAATCCCATCATGCCCAAGGTACTGAAGGGACAGCCAGAGAGGCAAAGCCCGAAGCTTCTCCACTGGTTGGCTAGAGGTCAGACCTGCAGCGAGAGACTGCCCCCAACCAGCAAGGAGGATAATCAGCATCAGGTATTTGCACACTGTAGAGTCATATCTTTGGATTGCATTTCCATATGATATGCTGTAAAATGATGACTGGTGTTTACGATAACAGTCCAACTTACCAGGGCTGGATCCTCATGTCTGTAAAGAGTGACAGCAGGCACAGCCGGCAGGCCCAACCACGGGCCTGGAGTTAAAGTCATACTATCACACTTGGTGGCTGCCTTGATAGAGAGAGGAAGAAAATAATTGCACATACTTTACAACAGGAACAAATGCGGGCTTATTTGTGGCAAAAAAAAACCACAACATACCGTGACAGTAGAAGAGACCTGACCAAGAACAAGTGTTGCCAAATTCACCCTGAAAGAATGGCACAGAAAGTCAATTTAAATTATGATGAATATTAACTATTGATATCAAATCTGTTTATTTAAATGTATAAAAGAAAATCAAGCAAAGAGGTACTACAAAAACAGGACCAGCTAATACCAACCCCTCCACATGCAGCCACATATTGTACTGAACACAGAGCTCTTTCAGACGACTGAGTTTGTCTGTGTGACCTGCACCTGGTGTTCCTGAAAGTTAAAATTCATTTTAATGATTGCATCCAAAAATGACAACCAACAAACGCTTGCAAAAACTATACTGCTTGAATAATAAGGTCTAATAGCGAACTGACCAGCATTTGCTATCAACAGCAATGGAAACTTCCCTGATTCACGATCATCTCTAATGAGCTTGTCAAGCAATGCAACATCCTGTGAAAAGACAAGTTAGTGAACAACACACTATTTCAACACATTTTCTGTTAATTGTAGTAACACTGTCTCATTACTTGCACTTTCATTTGTCTTTCTATTTAATGAGTTACATGTGTCTACCTGTACTGTTTTGCATATGCACTAAGGCAAATTCCTTGTTTATCTTTTACTTGGTTTAATAAAAATCTCAGGTCAGTAAGATTTTTAAAAAGAAAGTAATATTTTTATTCAGCAAAGACCCATCAAATTGATCAAAAGTGACAGTAAAGACATTTATAACGTTACAAATGATTTCTATTTCAAATAAATGCTGTTCTTTTGACCTTTCTATTCATCAAAGAATCCTGAAAAAAATGATCAGTTTCCACAAAAATATTCAGCAGCACGACTGTTTTTAACTTTGATAACAATAAAAAAAAAAGAAAAAAAAAAAGTTTTTTGAGCAGTAAACTAGCATATTTATTTATTAATTAAATTTTTAACGCTATGTCAGCAGCAAGGCTTTCTTCTATAACAAAAGCCCTACAATTAACAAGAACCTACATAAGACATTTAATGTTAATAATAGACAAAAATTTTAAAATACACTTAGGTGACACTTTTTTAAATAAAACAGTTAAACCAATTTCTAAATACAACTGTTGTCTATTTACATTAAAAAAAAAATAGTCAAATCAGCAGATTAGAATGATTTCTGAAGGATCATTTGACACTGAAGACTAAAGTAATAGCTGCTGAAAATTCTGCTTTGCAATCATAGGAATAAATTACATTTTAAAATATATTAAAATATTTAATTTAACATAAATAAATTCTAAACTTATCTACCAAAAGATAACTTCCTACCATTTGGTGCAAGGAGCCAAACATGGTGTTACAGGGCACAATACAAAGACTTGACAGAGGCAGTCCCAGCTGAAAAGCAAACACAAAAAAGTTGTCTAATCAAAGCAAGCAGTATCCACTACAGATAAACACACACACATTTTGTAATATAGTGCGGTAATGTGAAACATTTCAGATCCTGCAGCCTTGACATGTGACGTGGAGGTGACATTGTACCTGGCTGCAGAGATGTTGTCCCAGGCCAGGTCTGCATGCAGCACTTTGGTAAATCACAGGATGTTTAGAGCTGAGCAATGTAAAGCCCTCTGTAGCGTAGTCCTCATAATGAGTATTAATAGCTAGCCGACACACCTTCACCAGCCCCTCACGGTCATCTTCATGATAATATGCTGAGCCATTTTCATATCTATTAAAAAGAATTGTAATCTTTAGAAAATCTCAAAATGGATATCCATTTTCATTCTGTTCATTATAACAGTGTAATGTCTAAAATCAGCAACATTTAAAATGATTGGTTTTAGCTTCTAGTGTTTTATTTAAATTTTGTGACAAAATACTACAGAATTTTAATATTGGCCATTTATCTGTTATCGGCCATTACATGAAAATAATTATTTTCTCACTGGTATCAGCCAAAATTGTAAAATTAGTGCATCTTTAAACAAAATATTTGTAGAAAATTTTAAACCATATAATAATTTGCTTCAAAAATCACCTTATAAAACTGGAAAAGCACCTATTTCAAAGAATAACCTATCTGTGTGATAATAGGTGTAAAGTGAAAAGAACACACTAAGACAAAGATTCCCCTTGTCCACTCTTATTCAGCATTAAATCTGTCATTGTTCTTATGAAAATCTCAATGTTTTGCCGCCTAAGCTTTTCAAGTGAAGACACTGCCAATAAAATTTGCTGAGGTGAATCAAAGATGGAGCCTATTAATAATGCTCTAACACACATCTCTATAAATAGCTTTAAATCACTTAAAAGTATTTGTATGACAGGGAGAATAGAATCCCCTCGAAAGCACATGAGATCACAGTGAGAACTTGAGCGTACCTGAAAAGCCTGCAGAGCCAGAGAGTGGTATCCGACAAGATGCGTGTGGTCAGCTTTCTCAATCTTTCTCGTTCCAGGACAGAAATGTATGCAGCCAGACTGTGTCCCAATAGAGCCATGTGTCCCTGCTCTCCGACATACTGCATCCTGCTAAACAGACGTTCATTGTTTTATGACACACGCAGAGGGGTTTACACATGCTCTCAGTGCAATATAATGGAGCTGTTCTGTCTTGACGTCAATTTGTAAACCAACCCTAAAGACTAATTCACCATAGGTTTGGTTAATCAGTAAAATAAGGCCTACGACATTACTCAAAGAGACTTTTATTCAAGAGACTTCCGTTTTGTTCTACAAGTAATATATACCACAGACCTTTTTTTACTAAAGTATTCTATGTATACCACTATTCAAAAGTTTGGGTCTGTAAGACTTTTTTGTAAGATGTTCTTGAAGTCTCTTATGCTCTTAAAGCCTGCATTTATTTGCTCGAAAATGTCACATGATCCTTCAGAAATCATGCTAATATTCTGATTTGCTGCTCAAGAAATATTTCTTAACATTATCAATGTTGAAAACAGATGTGCTGCTTAAGGTTTTTTGTGGAAATTGTGATGCTTTTCTTCAGGATCCTTTGATGAATACAAATTTCAAAAGAACAGCATTTACTTGAAATAGAAATCTTTGGTAACATTACAAATGTCTTTACCATCACTTTTGGTCAATTTAATGCATCCTTGACCTTGCTGAATAAAAGTATTAACATCTTTTATTATTATAAACCTGTTCAAAATTCTCAAGGATTTTTTCTTGGCTTTAGGAAGATAAACCGAGCAGCTCTATAATGCCGTGACCTACCAATGACCCTGCTTGTCATCATCTCCATGCATCAGGTTCTGGACAAGCTGGAGTATGCTGACAACATCCTGTCCACTGTCAGAAAAATATGGAAAAAGGAAAAGGATAAGAAAGGCCTTGTCTTATAGCTAATATGCGCCAACCCCATAAAATGCCTTAAAAATAAACAGGGTACAATTACAGAGCAAGACAAGAAACAGTGTAAATGTAAACTGTGATTTACAGTATTAGAGTCTCACTCACTCTCCTTGCAAGGGTCCTGGAATGTCTTTCCAACTCAACTTTCTTCTTTCTTCGCCCTGATCAGATTCCCTGAATACATCCACACAATGTTATATTAGTTACATGTGAAACTAAACTATGGACATTAACCTAACATAAAGATGGCTTAGTATCGGCATTTTAAATGCAATTAAATATTGTAATATGAAAGGCGAATCCTCACAATTTTCCACTTTCCAAAATCTTCATGGCATCAGAGAGATGGTTTCCCATCTCAGCAAGTGTAGGGTCCATCATCTACAATTACACAGTAAATATATATGGTTATCCTTGAAGGGCATTGCACTTAAACACTGGAGAACTAGTAAACTTGATGACAATGGCTGTATATCACATTTCTTGTCACATCAATTAAAAAGATTCCTCAGGCTTTAACAAAACTCATCATATTTCACCTGTAGGGCACTTTTGCTGACTATGAGAGAGGAGGAAACATTTAGGCCTTTGCCCTTTTGTGATAACATTATACATTTAAGCACAAAATAAATAACACAAACACTATTTGCAGACTTGACAAACACTGTTCTATTTGTAAACTGTGCTAATTTATGCAAAATAAGCCTGAAGTGCTGTCTTAATTCTTGCTTTATCAGTTCTACACTTATAATTCCTGATATTCAGGATGTGGGACGTTAAAGCCGAAAAAACCTGTCGGATGACAAGGCTCATTTCAATACACTAGCACTAGATATCTGGTACGTCCACATTGTCCAGACAAGCAAAGATTTAATGTCATGTCCTCTTGCGCATCCTGCTCTAACACAAACTTCATTTTGCAACACGATTGATTTTTTTAGATCAAACTTTGCACATGAAGTGGTTTGTAGACCACCATCTATTAACACTTCAATTTTCACAGGCACTTTCACATTTAAAGAAGACGGCGAGTATCAAGCTCTACGCAGTAAAAGCAAATACTCGACTGTGGCTTCTAATGAATCCGGTTTAGCTCCGCATCATCCTCCCCATGGCAATGACAGTGAATAAGCTTCCTGCACTTTAATCAAATGAGCGAGTCCTTCAGGGAATGATAGGCGCTGTTCTACATTACCTTCACAGGCGGCTTATCCATGCAATGTTGAAAACACAGTCGCAGGGACTCTCCTTGTCCCCGTGCGTCGTCGCGTGCGGTGTATTTCAGGGAAGCAAATCCAAAAAGCACAAAAATCCACCTCGGCTATCCTCTCTCTACGATATTTGTATAGTCAATTGAATTGTGTTACTTCCTGGTGTCATGCCGCTCCACGCTGGCAACGCTGACGTAGCCTAAACATACGCCCCTACAGTCTCCGTGAGCTCCTCGGTTCACCCCAATGCAAAGACATGAAGAATGAAGCAGTGTAGTGATGTGGAGCCTGACCCGAATCGGTTCTTTCGAACAGTTCTTTGCGAAAAAAATTGATTCGAAAGCCTTTTGACGTCATCACGTGGTCTCTGACATCTCGAGTGGTAATCACATGCTTTTTATGATTGAATAAAAGTAACGTGTCCATGTTCAGTTTGTTGTTGCCATGAGTGAGCTTATAAAAACATAGTAATTGAGAACCAAAATATGATTTGCGTTCAAATTAACTTACATCACTTGGTTGAAAAGTATGGAGGACCAGGAGTGCCACTTAAAAGTAAAATGAAGAATCAATGTATCAATTTAATAATTCAAACATAAAAAATGTATATAAATAAATCACTTTTTAAATGGACAAATTAATAGACATATTTAAAGTGGTTTATTTAATTCGTGTTTTTAAATGCAGTTTAATAAAACAATAAAACAATACATTTGTTTTACTTAAACCTTTAACTAAAAACTTTAAAAAGTTTTTGCATTTTTTATTACAATTTTATTCACCAAAACAAATCAGATTTGTGTGCTGGTAAAACTGTCGTACAAGCAAGTCGTAAAGATTTTTAATCATTTTATCTGTAAAATTGCTGTTATTCAAATATTCAATAATTTACTTTCCATTACAAATCGGAAATATTCGAAACAGACTTCTCTACAGCGGCTGAGAAGTGCAAAACAAATCACAGTTCTGAAAACAAAATAACAAATTACAAACGCAAATGCAAATTTAAAAAACAAAATAGCAATTCAAAAAAACATTATAACAAATCAGAAAACACAATGACAAATCCGATAATAAAATAACAAGTCAGAAAACACAATGACAAATCCGATAACAAAATAACAAGTCAGAAAACACAATGACGAATCAGACAAACTGGAAGAGGTAGGTATAGTTTGAGACAGCGCCATTGGTTTGAGAATAGATTACTCACTGCTGACTGGATGAGACATCTGTCAATCAAGGTACAGGAAGAACAGTAGACTAGCGGTAGAAAGTTCGGACATGTTTAAAAGGGGGGCGTTTCTCAAACGTTCAATGTGATTTTCATCTCATCTAAATTATAATGCCTGAATACTGCCTGATAAAGTAGCCTTTATGAGAGCTGTGCAGCTTTTGTGTACAGCTGTTGCAAAGGAAACCGTTCCAAAAGCGCCTCCTACTGGCAGAGAATCAATTTGCATTTTCAATGAGTCCGTTTTCTACTTTGAACTGTCTTAATGCTCTTGGATATAAGTCAATTTGTTTAATTTTCCTAATAAAAAGACTGTTCAACTCTTAATATTCTGTATTTATATTCTCCCCTTTAAATTCTCTCCGCCCCACATAAAAAATCATAATTTAACACACCTCTGCCATTTTATTTTTTTTGCATTCCCATTTGCTCAAACAGCAAAAGAAAAACCCACAACAGTATTTTCACGACTTATAAAAAGAAGAAAGAAAAAAATTTGAGAGATACTGACAACGGCAGTCAGAAGAAATAACTATGTCAAATTTACCGTCACTCCCATAGACACTGTATTAGAAACACCCTCGCGTTATAGCATTAACTAGTTTTTGTATTCTGATTCAAAGGTAATATTATACAGAGTACAGTACTGTAAATGTACATGCATATTTTTTTTATTCCATAATAAGGGCAATTCATACAATACATTTAAACTGAACTAAACATCTCCGAACTTTCTACCGCTAGTCTACTGTTCTTCCTGTACCTTGATTGACAGATGTCTCGTCCAGTCAGCGGTGAGTAATCTATTCTCAAACCAATGGCGCTGTCTCAAACTATACCTACCTCTTCCGGTTTGTCTGATTTGTCGTTGTGTTTTCTTACTTGTTATTTTGTTTTCGAATTTGACGTTGTGTTTTCTGACTTGTTATAATGTTTTCGGAATTGTTGTATTGTTTTCTGAATTGTTATTTTGTTTTTTAGATTTGCATTTGCGTTTGTACTTTGTAATTTTGTTTTCAGAATTGTGATTTGTTTTGCACTTCTCGGCCACCGTACTTCAATTTGTTTAGCCGATTTTGTGAACAGCTTCAGCCGATGAATTGAAAAGACTCAAATTAATGATTCGTTCATATTGCTGAAACACAGGAATATGCTTAGAACCAGAGGTAATGGACAAATAAAACAATATTTTGGGAAGTTTACGCATATTAAGTGCATGGTTGTGAAGTTATAGGTAAATCATCTCAATACCAAACAAACATAGTGTCACATAACATTAGCTTTATATAGAGCGTAAAAAAATGAAATGTGACCCTGGACCACAAAACCAGTCATAAGTAGCACAGGTATATATGTAGCAATAGTCAAAATTATCGATTTTTCTTTTATGCCAAAAATCATTAGGATATTAAGTAAAGATCATGTTTCATGAAGATATTTTATAAATTTCCTACCGTAAATATATCAAAACTTAATTTTTGATTAGTAATATGTATTGCTAAGAACTTCATTTGGACAAATTTAAAGGCGATTTTCTCAATATTTAGATTTTTTTTTTTTTTTTGCACCCTCAGATTCCAGATTTTCAAATAGTTTCAAATCTCGGTCAAATATTGTCCTATCCTAACAAACCATACGTCAATGGAAAGCTTATTTATTCAACTTTCAGATGATGTATAAATCTCAATTTTTAAAAAAAATGAGCCTTATGACTGGTTTTGTGGTCCAAGGTCACAAATATTACTTTTAAGTAATAAGCATTAAAAGTTTCAGTAAATGTTGATCGCACAAACATAAAAGCTAGTGCCTGGTTTACTGAGTATGTGGTCGATCTTTATTACATACAGATCAGACTGAAGCGCGCCACCCATGAAGGCGCAGGAGCGCGAGGGCAGATTAATGTGGGATTTGAGCAGCACCTGACTAAGTAACGGGAAACTGCTGATCACTGTATGAACGCGCGCTGGAACCTTTTCATTTAATTGCTAATGGATTAATGAACCATAATTCTTAGTTTTGCTTTGCTGTCTCTTTTAAAGTCAGAGAAGATGGACTGAACCCAAGTACTCGATTGATCTGTGTTTTATTTGGCAGTGCTTTGTAATGATCTTCTAATGTTTCTGAAGGATGTTCACCAAGAGTCACAATAAGCTGTCAACCATTAATCTGTAATTTATTGTGCCTAAATAGAAATAAGAGTTTAATTGAATATTTAACCTGAAGAGCAAAAGGTCATATTGGCCGTCTATCAATGTCAGGTCACTGCAGTTTCGTTTCGTGTCCATCGACACCATTTACACAGGTTACTAAGCAAGCCTAAAACAAGTTTCCGTGTTGTTGAACATGAGAAAATCTTTTTTCAAACGAGCAAAGGTATTGCCTTGGATAAGCAATGTGACTCTGTACGGATGCTTGTTCGCCGGTGGGGATTTCGTGCATCAGTGCATGATCGCGCAGAGAGATGAAATGGACTGGAGGCACACGAGAAACGTGGCGATTGTGGCGCTGAGTTTTCATGGTAACTTCAACTACTTCTGGTTGCGAGCCATAGAACATCGTTTCCCGGGAAGATCAGCCAGTATGATTTTCCGCAAACTGCTTTTGGACCAAACCTTTGCTTCACCTTTGGCGACCAGTGTCTTCTACACAGGTGATGGACTGTATTCATGTTAATCACAGTCACATATATCACACTTGTTTGTTTAATCACTCAGTTTATTGTCTTCACAGGTGTGAGTTTCTTGGAGGGCAAAGACGACATATTTGCAGACTGGCGAGAAAAGTTTTTTAATACGTACAAGGTAGGCCCATTGATGAACCACCAAAAAGAAGTCATCTTTGACCAGATAGTCCATGAACAACCTCCTTTACAGAGAATAATTTTCTTAAGTCTAAATCAAATATGTACAGTTGTTTAAAAAAATAAATAAATAAACCTTAAAAGATTAAGTTTTGAACATTTCAAGTCTTTCTGAACCTTTTGCCTCTTTCTAGAGCCAAGATTTTCGTCAAGATGTTAAAAAAGAAAAAAGCTATATATATATATATATATATATATATATATATATATAAACTCTCAACTTTAAAAGAAACCAAAGTCTAAAGGGTTTATAAGTGCAACATATACAAGATGATATACAAAATCCACAGAAAAAAAGTAATTTTAGTTTGTCATTTATTAGGTGTGTGTTCAAAAGGATTATACATTTATAAATGTTATAAATCCATTATAAAATAATATTGAACTAGCTTTTTATGGCTGATAGTCTAAATATATTTTTACATTTCAGACTGGATTAATGTACTGGCCATTCATGCAGGTAAACACCACATTCTGACACCACATTATATATATATATATATATATATATATATATATATATATATACACACACACACACACAGAGAGAGAGATAAACGTACTATAAGCATGTCTTCATCCTTTGCTTTGTCAATATTCTTAAACTGCATTCTGTTAATTTTTCTCATCTAATCACTACTTACAGGTGCATCTCAATAAATTAGAATGTCATGGAAAAGTTCATTTATTTCAGTAATTCAACTCAAATTGTGAAACTCGTGTATTAAATACAATGCACACAGACTGAAGTAGTTTAAGTCTTTGGTTCTTTTAATTGTGATGATTTTGGCTCACGTTTAACATAAACCCACCAATTCACTATCTCAACACATTAGAATATGGTGACATGCCAATCAGCTATCAACTCAAAACACCTGCAAAGGTTTCCTGAGCCTTTAAAATGGTCTCTCAGTTTGGTTCACTAGGCTACACAATCATGGGGAAAACTGCTGATCTGACAGTTGTCCAGAAGACAATCATTGACACCCTTCACAAGGAGGGTAAGCCACAAACATTCATTGCCAAAGAAGCTGGTTGTTCACAGAGTGCTGTATCCAAGCATGTTAACAGAAAGTTGAGTGGAAGGAAAAAGTGTGGAAGAAAAAGGTGCACAACCAACCGAGAGAACCGCAGCCTTATGAGGATTGTCAAGCAAAATCGATTGAAGAATTTGGGTGAACTTCACAAGGAATGGACTGAGGCTGGGGTCAAGGCATCAAGACCCACCACACACAGACGTGTCGAGGAATTTGGCTACAGTTGTCGTATTTCTCTTGTTAAGCCACTCCTGAACCACAGACAACGTCAGAGGTGTCTTACCTGGGCTAAGGAGAAAAAGAACTGGACTGTTGTCCAGTGGTCCAAAGTCCTCTTTTCAGATGAGAGCAAGTTTTGTATTTCATTTGGAAACATAGGTCCTAGAGTCTGGAGGAAGGGTGGAGAAGCTCATAGCCCAAGTTGCTTGAAGTCCAGTGTTACGTTTCCACAGTCTGTGATGATTTGGGGTGCAATGTCATCTGCTGGTGTTGGTCCATTCTGTTTTTTGAAAACCAAAGTCACTGCACCCGTTTACCAAGATATTTTGGAGCACTTCATGCTTCCTTCTGCTGACCAGCTTTTTAAAGATGCTGATTTCATTTTCCAGCAGGATTTGGCACCTGCCCAAACTGCCAAAAGCACCAAAAGTTGGTTAAATGACCATGGTGTTGGTGTGCTTGACTGGCCAGCAAACTCACCAGACCTGAACCCCATAGAGAATCTATGGGGTATTGTCAAGAGGAAAATGAGAAACAAGAGACCAGAAAATGCAGATGAGCTGAAGGCCACTGTCAAAGAAACCTGGGCTTCCATACCACCTCAGCAGTGCCACAAACTGATCACCTCCATGCCACGCCCAAAATGAGGCAGTAATTAAAGCAAAAGGAGCCCCTACCAAGTATTGAGTACATATACAGTAAATGAACATACTTTCCAGAAGGCCAACAATTCACTAAAAATGTTTTTAGTGGTTTTATGAAGTATTCTAATTTGTTGAGATAGTGAATTGGTGGGTTTTTATTAAATGTGAGCCAAAATCATCACAATTAAAAGAACCAAAGACTTAAACTACTTCAGTCTGTGTGCACTGAATTAATTTAATACACGAGTTTCACAATTTGAGTTGAATTACTGAAATAAATTACCTTTTCCACGACATTCTAATTTATTGAGATGCACCTGTATGCTGATTAACCTGTATTTTCTTTCAGTTTCTGAATTTTGTTCTGATGCCTCTTTACCTGAGGACAGCTTTCATGGGCTGTTCAGCATTCCTGTGGGCCACATTTTTATGTTTCTCGCGACAGAGTGGGGACGGCACGGCAGCAGTGGCCTTAGCTTGGATCATGGTCCCCAAAAAACGGCTTCTACCTCGCAGTACCGGCGAGGAGAAATAGAGACACAGTAGTGTACATGAAAAACATTGTGCCTTTGCGGATGGACAGTTCTGTGCCACAATGGTACTGTATCAAGCTGTGTTGTGTTTATAAATCTTGTCACTTATCTTATTTAGAGGGATATTAAATGAACTTATTTGTGTACACCTTTCATTTATATTTATGTTGAACAAGCCCATTTTACTTTTTAGAGTTTTATGTTTAATGTGATTAAATGTATTTATTACTGAAGGGAAATGCATTGTGTCTTTATAAATTTCACAGGGTGGGTTGGAGGAGCCTTGTGACACTTGTGCCCCAGGTTAGGTTGCCATTCAACCCAAATACCTTATTAATATATTGAAACATTTTTTTTAAAAATTGGACATAATGTGCAGTGTTTTTTTCCCAATGTAACTGTCTTTCTAAAGAGAAATGAAGACATTCATTCATAAGGTTTACATAACATGCACATGTACTCATAAGGGATGCAGTATTAAAAAGATTTGTATCTTATTAAACTTGTAATAGAATAAAAAATATATTTATTGTGATTACATATTGCTTTTCACAGTTTACACAATGTATTTTAGATAAACCATTGTTGACTTTGTTTGTAGGCGAGTTGTACAGTTTCTTGTGGTGCTGTTTTTATGGAAGTGTATGTGAGAGGTGATGTGTTTAACCACGCAGAATTGTGAAACGCGACAGCTTAATGGAGATTTTATGAGATATTGAGGGTGATGCTGGGTAACAGATAAACAGCTTTTCCGGTACTGATTGTCTGTGTTGGATTAGGCAGGATCGCATGCTTGCTAATCTTAGAAGGGCAAAAATGTCTGGTGTGCACTCACTGCATGCAATGACCTCTGACAACAGAACAGAAAAAAAAAAACTCTGTTAGGTATTGTGTAAATTTATGTCATGACTTTAGCATATTAGTTTAAAAAAATAAATGTTTATTTTGGTTTTTAAATGCATGTTATTTTTAGACAAATTAAGAATGATGAGAATAAACATCAGAACATGCTTCATTCAGTGTTTCATTCAAAGTTGCCATAGATCAAATATTTGCCATTTCTTACATGCAATTTGCATGGCACGCACCATTTGCATCAAGTTACTTTTTATTTAATGTATGGGTCCTTTAAAACACTCTGAACTTTGAAAGTCACTGTGTTTATTGGAATATATTTTCAAAAAGAACCAAACTTGAACTCAAGGATTTCAGAAAATTATTTTTTCCTATTTCTAGTGCAGTGGCTCTCAACTAGAGGGTGGAGCCGACTAGGGGGTCTCAGCAAACTTCCAAGGAGGCCTCAACATGATGTAAAATCCTTTAAAATAAGCTAAAACTAAAAATCAAGGTGAAAACTGGCATTTATTTTTATTTGTTCCCTCAATAACTGTCATTTTTATTGAAGGTGAAACCTGGATATACAGAAGACATTTTTAAAAATGTGAATTGTAGACCTGGAAAAATTATGGAAAATAATAAAATCTTTAAAAGTCAAGGAAATTTAAAATATATATATTTTTTTATAGTTACGTCAAGCTCTAAAGTATTTTATTGAGTAGAAAGTATGACGAAATTGCCATTTTTCTGAGTTTTAAATAATTTTTAAAACATTCTATAAAATCACAAAGTGGAAAATGTCACATAAATATATTAATATAATTTTAATTTAATTATTTTAGCTATTTTATATTTTGACACTCCTGGTTTCTGTAAGTTAAAAAGTTTGAAGACAGGAAACTTTTGTCTCTACAGCAGAAGTATACCAGAAATCCACATGGGGCTGTCAAATATTGGATAATGAGAGGCCTTGGAGTCAAAAAGTTTGAAAACCACCGAAATGTGTTTATGTTCTAAATGTGTTCACACTTCTAGATTTCTTTTTTTTTTTTTTTTTTTAGCTTTTGAGTTTCTGAATATAAAAAGACAGTTCAGGGTTGCATTTCCTAAAAGCATAGGGAGTAAGTTCATTGTAGAGACCATTGCCACCAAGCTCACACTGCTTTTGTGAAACACAGCCCAGATAAGCTTTTACAAAGATCTTACCTAAACCTTACATTTTCATTAAAAAGATTGGTATAGGTACTACGGCCAAAAAAATAAACAAATAATGAAAAAAAAAAAAAAAATACTAATTTGTATAATAATATTATATTATTATTATTATTATTATTATATAGCCTACAAACAAATTCAACTATAATTTTTAAACAAATTTATACAGACTTACCACACTGTTATATTATAAATTAGATTTTAATTTTATTAATAAAGCCTAGATTTTATTATAGCCTATAGTCATTGTTACTACTACAAAACCATTCTGATACTACTGTAAAAATGTATTTTGAAGCTATAAATACAAAAATTACTGAAGTACCTTTCAGTCTTTCTACTTCAAAATGTCACGTTCAATCCAGTGTGTTACTTGCCCATTCTTTGTATATAAATTGTGAAATCTACTAGCAATTTTTGAGCTAAATGTTTTCTATACCAAAGTAATTTCAGTGTATGTTTAAAATAAAAAAAATAAAAAATAAAAAATAATAATAATAATAATAATAATAATAATAATAAACATTTTTAGTGAATTGTTGGCCTTCTGGAAAGTATGTTCATTTACTGTATATGTACTCAATACTTGGTAGGGGCTCCTCTTGCTTTAATTTCTGCCTCAATTCGGCGTGGCATGGAGGTGATCAGTTTGTGGCACTGCTGAAGTGATATGGAAGCCCAGGTTTCTTTGACAGTGGCCTTCAGCTCATCTGCATTTTTTGGTCTCTTGTTTCTCATTTTCCTCTTGACAATACCCCATAGATTCTCTATGGGGTTCAGGTCTGGTGAGTTTGCTGGCCAGTCAAGCACACCAACACCATAGTCATTTTACCAACTTTGGTGCTTTTGGCAGAGTGGGCAGGTGCCAAATCCTGCTGGAAAATGAAATCAGCATCTTTAAAAAGCTGGTCAGCAGAAGGAAGCATGAAGTGCTCCAAAATTTCTTGATAAACAGGTGCAGTGACTTTGGTTTTAAAAAAAACACAATGGACTAACACCAGCAGATGACATTGCACCCCAAATCATCACAGACTGTGGAAACTTAACATTGGACTTCAAGCAACTTGGGCTATGAGCTTCTCCACCCTTCCTCCAGACTCTAGGACCTTGGTTTCCAAATGAAATACAAAACTTGCTCTCATCTGAAAAGAGGACTTTGGACCACTGGGCAACAGTCCAGTTCTTCTTCTCCTTAGCCCAGGTAAGACGCCTCTGACGTTGTCTGTGGTTCAGGAGTGGCTTAACAAGAGGAATACGACAACTGTAGCCAAATTCCTTGACACGTCTGTGTGTGGTGGCTCTTGATGCCTTGACCCCAGCCTCAGTCCATTCCTTGTGAAGTTCACCCAAATTCTTCAATCGATTTTGCTTGACAATCCTCATAAGGCTGCGGTTCTCTCGGTAGGTTGTGCATCTTTTTCTTCCACATTTTTTCCTTCCACTCAACTTTCTGTTAACATGCTTGGATACAGCACTCTGTGAACAGCCAGCTTCTTTGGCAATGAATGTTTGTGGCTTACCCTCCTTGTGAAAGGTGTAAATGATTGTCTTCTGGACAACTGTCAGATCAGCAGTCTTCCCCATGATTGTGTAGCCTAGTGAACCAAACTGAGAGACCATTTTGAAGGCTCAGGAAACCTTTGCAGGTGTTTTGAGTTGATTAGCTGATTGGCATGTCACCATATTCTAATTTTCTGAGATCGTGAATTGGTGGGTTTTTGTTAAATGTGAGCCAAAATCATCACAATTAAAAGAACCAATGACTTAAACTACTTCAGTCTGTGTGCATTGAATTCATTTAATACATGAGTTTCACAATTTGAGTTGAATTACTGAAATAAATAAACTTTTCCACGACATTCTAATTTATTGAGATACACCTGTATATTCAAGACAGTATCTAGAAGGCTTTTCACACTGCGCTTAACCCCGGGTTATAGTCGTTCTAAACACCGTTTTTAACCCCGGGTAAAGACTCATTTCACACCTGTAATTTGAAAGCGGTGTTAGCACCGCATTTTACCCGGGGTTATGAAACCTTGATCCGGAGCAGGGTTAGCACCGCATTTGTGGAAACAGCAGCTGGTGAGAGAAATGTAATAAGTAACGTTAAATAAGAAATGTCGGAAGACGGAAAGCGTGTGAACTGGAGTGATGAGGAGAAGGTATTATTCTTACGCTACAAATAAACACTAACGTTAGTCTCTCCACACTTAAAAGAAATTCAAAGAAATATTCACATACTTTGCTCCTTGTTTTCTTTCTTTTGTACTTTTGTCTCAGTTTTCTTGCCTTTGTGCTCTCATGAGGCTCCAGGGGCTGTTCACGCGAGGAAAACGCCAGGCTCGCCGCTTTCTCCTTCTTTCCAAAGCGCTCTATGCTCGCGCTCCCGTGGCGTCTGCCGTTGCTAAGCAACGCGGAAGTTTCAGCAAAGGATAAATGGATTTTCAGCACTAAATCGCTTTCAGTAGCTCTGCTACTAAATTCATTTAAAAATGGCTGTCCCTGTACAGCTATGATCAGCTGTTCCTCCATCTTCGCTGAGCTAAAGACATACGCAGCCACATTTTAATAACTGGCAAGATGCGGGAAAAGCCGTGTAAACAGGCTGCCTGCTGTTCGTTCAATCAGTGACACCGCAAATATGCAAATAAGAAGGTTTAGGAAAGTACAGTGTGAAACGTCTGTTAATGAATACCCAGGATTAACAGTTAACCCCAGGTATAGTATGAGAAGTGTGAACCGTGATTACAGATAACCCAGGATTCCGTTTATCCGGGGTTTAGGATAACCCAGGGTTAACAATTTCAAGTGTGAAAAGCCCTCAGGTGAGTCCGGTTAAGACGCACCCACCGCTGCGCCACTCCCTTCCAGGTGAAGCGTAACGGAGAGAGAGCTCCTTCCTTCGCGCCGCTTACCTGTGAAACAAACGAAAACACTTTCAAATCCTTCCAAACTCTTCCTTTAGACGGCACTTCAACTGTCCCAAACATAGCTGTAAAAACAGCGTGAAGATGGAGGCAGCGCCAGGCGGTCTAGGGCGCTGTTCGTGCGCGTTCTGGCTCGCGGTGGCTTTCGACGCTCTTGGTCTCATCATATTATTGCTTGGCGTGTTTGGAGACCTATTTTTCTACGACTTCTTGATATACGCGGGAGCCATCATCATTTTCCTGAGTCTCATCTGGTGGGTCTTCTGGTACGCGGGTAATATTGAGGTGCCCCCCGAGGAGCTTGAGGACGATGTGGGTTTGCTGAAGAAGGGCAGAGGTTTGGCAGGGGTCGTGAGGAGGTTCTCCAGCCGCCTCTCGAGCGGGATCAGAAACTCTCTCAGGAGAAACGGGGGACCCCGAAGTGAAGGCGCAGTGCCCGGTCAAGCAAAGCACAGGAGAGATGGCAGTCAAGCACCAGTGGCTTTTGCGATGACCTCTCAGGATGATGTTAGCACTGTGTCTGCGACAGTGACCGGAGGAGACACTCTCAGAGCAGAAACACAGCCCATATGAACCATCACGCACAGGTTGATTTCATTACGTCTAAATGTCTGCATCGCATCACTAATTAAGATAATAACAATACCAGCTTGACCAGTTTATTAAATTAATGGTTAATGAAATGTTTCAAGCAAGTTTTAAAAATGTTTTATGACTGTGTCTATACTTATTCTTGATTTAACAATTGACATATGAAAGTTGGTCATATAGAGAAAGGACAAGTCAATGAAATGAGTTTGAGGAAGTATTTGCATCACAAGGGCAGATCACTCTGTTAAACATCAACCATGAAACCTACAATAGCTCATATAAACAATGGAGACTTACAGTGTAAAGTATAACAGATGTATCTTCATATTTAAGAAGATTCACTCTGCTAATGTACTGTATATGAACCAACTGATATAGGCCTAACTCATAATTTACACAATATTAAGTAAAATAAAGTAGCAATACTGAGCATTTATAAACTGTGTATGAAAACTGTATGAAAACACATAAATGCATTATGCTTTCCAAGTGGATTCAGTTGGTTAAATAAAAATAGGTAGACACAGATATTATGATAAAATAATAGAACAAACAGACACAGAAAGAGTGATGAAAATTGAATATGTTTGACTATTTTCTTGTTTTATTTTAACAGGTTATAGAAGAGGATATTCAACCATGGCATTGCCCAAGTGGACTTTTGTTTTTCTCTTCTGTTGAAATATTAATTTTTTTGACCTTGGTGTTTATATTGAAAATGTTTACAATTGAATTACATTTTGTACTATGTTTATTTGATTGATTTTGTGTTTTGTGCTTTGTACTATACACTATTTTGAGATTATGCACTGACAAGAATGGCTATATGACAAAATAAATACAATTATGTATTTTCCTACACTTAATTGTCTGTTTTATATCTGAGTTTCGACCAGCGTGATTGTAACTCGGACATGTTCTAGTGTCCTGCTTTTATTGAATCTCGTACATACTGTACAACCTTTGGACATTGAGAAGTGTTATTAGGTTTTCTTCCTCTTATCTTTGTTTGCTCATACCAATTTAGAAGCAGCAGGTGTAAATGAACCAGATGGGTGGCAGGCGGTTTGATAGTTAATTCAATGACAGTGTTCTTTTTTTATTCAAAACAGTTTTCTAGGTATTTATATGCAGCATTCAGGTGGATTTATAGCTTTATTTCTCAACAGGCCATACGTGCCTTTTATGTAATTTCAGATGCATTCATGCATTGACATTAAAAACTGCCTGTTTGAAACTTTTGCATAATTAAGCTAACCAAAGAATCTGGAAAAGATAATTTACTGGGAAAGATAATTTCACATAAGACTGTATTGTTCAACAGGGCAAATCTTATGAAAGAATATTTGTATTGTGACATTCTTTTCAAGACAAAAACAAAACAAAATTCTGAAATCCTTTGTGCCAGTGGTCTTCAATATAAGGTGTCCACCAATTATTGTTAGAGTTCTCACAGATTTTACAAATACACTGTTGCCTATTTAACAATAATACAATATTAAAGGTATAGTTCACCTCAGAATGACAATTCTGTCATCATTTACCTTCACATTCACCTTCATGCCATTTCAAACCTGTAGGAATTTCTTCTGTGGAACATGAAAAAAGATGGTGGTTTTTTTCTATCAGTTTAAGTTAAATGAAAGCTCAGATAAATGTTTCACAACCTACATTAAAAAGAGTAATGTAAGAGTAGCCTATATAATTATTTTACTGCATTTACAATGTAAGCATTAAGCATTGTAAATTATGTAGGCCTAAACCACACGTTATTACAGACCAGGCTTAAAATTCAACACTCAAATGTGTATAATACACACCTGCTCCATCTCTCTATCCACCAAGAGCCCCTTGGCCTGATTACCATCATTGTATGCAAAACAACCTTCATCGATCGAGTCATCACACTTCAAACCACTAGGTGGCAGAACTTTGCTTTCTTGAGCGCAACTGAACTAAACACGCTACTTCCGTAACAACAATACAGCGCTTCCGGTCGTGCAGAGCTCGGCGTGGTTACGCATGTGACTATTTCTACATCTCACGGATAATGCCTGATTTAATTATCGACTTTTTTGAATAAACATTATTTGGTAAGTTGCGATCTATTACCTCGCGTTATGAAATTAATAACTACGCACAGCCTGTAAGGATCTATTGTATCTTCATGCAGCTTGTATGTGTGTTTTCTCGAGTGTGTGGAGGCAGCGGATGTCGTTTAGTTACAGAAATTAATTGTGAAGTAGATTTAGTTGATGTTTGTTAGGAGTCATTGACTTTAACGTCGTTTTGTTTTGTTTTCGCAGATTAAAACTATTTGTAATAAGTAATGGAAATTGACGCAGATTTCTTCAATACACCTCCGAAGAAAACGGTGCGCTTTGGAGGCACAGTTGCCAATACATTAGCTAAACTACAAAAGGTGAATTTGGTCAGATTGTGAATAACGTTACAGTATAAAGCTAATGAAATGTCACTGTCTGTAAAACATGTCCTGATATGTCTGATGTGACTTGTACAGGGCGACACAAGTGATTATGAACTGATAAAACATCAACTCTCAGATCCTGATATTAAGGCAAGTGTTGTTTTTAAGCGGTTTTTCAAGGCTTCCACGCTTACAGTTGTGTTTTCAAGACCTGTAAAAATCATAGAACATAAAAAACCTTAGATGTTATAGATACTATGTAGTGATTTTAAAGTCTTTCATTGGCTAGATGTTGCCAAGTTACATGAATCACTTTTCATTGAATTGCTCAAAGCGACTCACGAATCAGTCTAAATGATTCATTAGCGAAACGTTCTGAATCAAAATTATGTTTGAAAATGCTTATTCAGTGCTCGCAAATGATCGGCGTAACGTTAGGAGTCCTGGAGTTTGTGTTTTAACCAGAAATGTTCTTTCTGACTCATATCTCATTGCAGGACGCTCAAATTATCAACTGGTTGCAGGAATTAAGGACCTGTGTCACTCAACTTGGCAAAGATCATGAGCAATTAATATATGTTGTTTTGGTGAGTGAAACACTAATGTGTCAAATGATAAACAAAATCAGTCAGGTCATTTTCACTGTGTGTCAACACAAGAAATGTTTCCCCGTACAGAAGATGCCATGGCTTGGTCGCAGTCAGGCTGTGGTGGAAGAATATCTGGCTTTTCTGAGTAACCTGGTGTCAGCCCAGACAGTTTATCTCAGAGCCTGTCTCAGAATGGTTGTCTCTAATTTTGCACCAAGTAAGATTTATTATAATTCTTCGCTCTCTTCACATTGTTCAGATGACTTAAAATAACATTTTATTTTCTTTTTCTTCCAGAGAGAATACGTATCCAAGAAGGAAATGTGGATATTTCAGATTCTGATGACGAACATGAAAGTTTGTGTACTTTTTATATTTTTATATATATATATATCTCTCAACTGCTTTTGTTTTGTGATTTAATTTGTATAACTGACTATTATTTTTGTTGATTAATTATACACAAAGACATATACCGGCTTTTATGATCTACCCTGGTGTTGGACCTTAGTCAGGATAGACTTGTTGCATAAACAAACATGCATACACACTCATAAAACAGACTGAGTTATTTATTTATTTATTTTACCCCTCACAGTATTGTTGTTCATTTGGGTAATATCCAACATGGTATTTACCTTGTCTAAAGTTCATAGACTGATATAGCAGCTGGCCAGACTAACTAAATTTGTCGTTTAGTCTAATCTAATTGGCCATTTTGTTTAGATATTGTTAAATAAGCATGTCTTTTATCTCAGTGTTGTATACACTACCATTCAAAAGTTTGGGGTTAGATTTTTTTTAAAGAAATTATTCAGCAAGTACTCAATAAATTGATCCAAATTGACCGTAAAGACTTTGATAATGTTACAAACGTTTTCTGTTTCAAATAAATGCTGTTCTTTTGAACATTCTGTTGATCGAATATCCTGAAAATGTGTCTCAAAAATATTAAGCAGCACAACTGTTTTCAACATAGATAATAATAAAATGTTTTCTTGATCAACAAATTAGCATATTAGGATGATTTCTGAAGGATCATGTTGCATTGAAGAATGGAGTAATGGCAGCTTTGCCACCACAGGAATAAATTACATCACATTTTAAAATAGAAAACAGTTATTCAAAATTATAATAATATTTCACAATATTATGGTTTTACTGTTTTGATTAAATAAATGTGAGACTGGTGAGCATAAAAGATTTCCTTAAAAAAAAAAAAAAGCTCATACTTTTGAATGGTAGCGTATGTCTTATTTTGCTGTCACTGATTGTATAGAAGCCATTAACCATTCCTGTCATCGATCAGTGAAATCATATCAGTATGCCAGTAACATATCTTCTACCTTACACCATAATTTATTATTTATTTTTTACATTCACACAGATCTGCCGAGGACATTTGACCAGTGTCATCAAGCCTTGCAGCTGATTGCAAGATATGTTCCATCGTTAGTGTCTTCTAAAACCTCCAAAAGCATTGCAGAGTTTAGCAGTTTACTGATTTAGTTTAGCAGTCACTAATAAACTCTTTCCTTGTTCTTTCAGAACCAGTCGATTCCTGATGCCAATCCTTTCTGATAAGTTCCCTTTTGTGCAGAAATCCTCCAGAACACTTGTGAGTTATGTGGAAAGCATTTAAATCCAGTACTGGAGTAAATTAATGTCATTATATTTGTGAATGTGAATGTTCTGAGGCCGTGTTGTCTGTCCACACAGGAGTGTTACGTGCACAACCTGTTGAGAGTTTCGGTCTACATCCCTGACCTGAGGAGAGACATCTTAGAGCTCATCATCAGCAAGATGCTTATACTTGATGTGAGTGGCTTGTGTTAAGTCACTGTACTGATATCTTTGTAACTGTACAGATGTTTGACGGCTGTTTTTGACATTTAGGTTAGTGCACCACGCAGTGAGATTGAAGAAGTGGAAAGTGGAGCTCAGCAAGATGCTAATGGAGCATCACAGGATGACTGCCTCTTTGACATGGTGAGGCCAAAACTCTTCAGAAAACCAAACTCATGTATGCGGAACATAGTGGGACAAATTTAAAGGGATTGTTCACCCAAAAATGGAAAGCCATCATAAATTCCGCCTCATGTCATTACAAACATGTACAACTGTAGTCACTCTTTTACATGCAATGAATGAAGACTGGCAATTTCAAGCTTCAAAGAAGATGCAAAAGCATCATAAAAGTAGTCAATATAACCTGTATTTGAAAGCAGCATAACCAAATTAAGCCCTAATTCAGGGAAAACTTCTTTATATTGTAGTCTTTCCTTTAATGTTTGAATAGTCATAGATCTTACTGATTTTAATTTCTCATGTTGTGTGGTTTGTTCAGGATGAGGAAGAGGACTCTCCTCTGAATTCATCGACACCTGATGGAGCTGTGATGCTTCATCCCGTGGCAGAGAGACTGGACGCAATGATGACTGTTTTGCTGGCTTACATTAAGGACATTTGCCAAGTCAATGGTCAGGACATTACCATTTTATGAACCATAGAAGTTGTTTTTTAGGGCTGTCTGTCAATTAAATTAAACATTTAATCGCAATTCAGTTAGCACATTTAGTCATTTTTTAGGAAAGAAAAAATACACCACCATTCTAAAGTTTGGGGTCAGTAAGATGTTTTTTTTTATTACTAATCCTTTTATTCAGCAAGGGCAAAGACTATAGAATATCCAAGACATATCACTCGTATAGTTTTGAATGGGAAAAAATGCAATGCTCAATACGGCCGCTCTATTGAATGAAGCCCCGCCTTCTGAGCCAAAGAGCCAATCGCAAATCAGTAAAGTGAGCGAGTCACTGCAGCTGCTGTTAGAAATCCTGGTTGATATAGAAACAGTCGGCATTTTGAGACGTGCGCCTAGGACTGCGTATGCACACTGGTGGGTCTAGCCTGAGAAATAAGCTTTTTTAAACGAGATTTGAGCAAAATAAACAACATTTATGATACAGTTGTTGTCAGATTTCAGTGGTGATTTCAAATATGAAATTTAATCATAAGTTTGGCGACCAATTTTGCAGAATTTGATGTTTCGCCATTCAAAGAGATAGGAGCTGCACTTGCATGCCTGAGAGGCGTTTCAAAGAAGGCCGCCAAGTGACATGACTTGCCTTAAATGGACTTTGGCAAGGATGCATTAAATACATTTATCTCAAATGAATGCTGTTCTTTTTGAACTTTCTATTCATCAAAGAATCCTGAAAAATGTATATCCGTTTGCATAAAAATATTAGGCAGCACAGCAGGTGTTTTTAACATTGATAGTAATAATGCATGTTTCTAGAGCAGCAAATCAGCATATTAGAATGATTTCTGAAGGATCATGTGACACTGAAGACTGGAGGAACGATGCTGAAAATTCAGATTTGCATCACAGGAATAAGTTACATTTTAAAATATATTCAAGTAGAAAACTTATATTTTAAATTGTAATAATATATCACAACATTACTGTTTTTACTGTATATTTGCAAATAAATGCAGCAATGGTGAGCATGAAAGAACATTTCAAGATCTGACCAACCCCAAACTTTTGAACTGCAGTCTGTGTAATTATTGTGTTAGCCAATCTGAGTGGATGATATGGCAGCATGTTTATACCTTCATGTAAAGAAGTGCATTAAAATGCACAGGCGTAAAACATATTTCATAAATGACATTCATATGTGCATTTATCAGAATTTTTTAAAAATCATATTTTTTTTTGTTGTTGTTTCAATTTCATTAGGCTCATTAGATATTGAGAAAACCAAAGCTCTGTACAGAGACCTGGTGTCCGTCTTTGATAAGGTGGTGCTTCCCACTCACGCTTCCTGTCATGTGCAGTACTATATGTTCTACCTGTGCAGCTTCCGCCTGGTAAGTTCCCACTTCTCTCTCATTCTCTAACAAACAAACAAACAAAATAAACAAAAACATAACTTTTCTCTTTTTTAGGGTTTGGCTGAAGCTTTTTTGGATCACTTATGGAAGATGTTACAAGCCCCCAACCAGCCCCCCGTGCTGAGACAGGCTGCTGCTGGATACATGGGCAGCTTCATGGCAAGAGCCAAGTTTTTGCCAGTGTCGTACGTGACCTTATCATGCAGTTTTATCTTACCCAATGCTGTGGAGTTCAATATTTAATCATCTTTCTTGGCAGCGGTTTGTTACCTCGATTAAGCAATTAAAAATGAATGCTGCTTTGTTGTTATCTGGAAAAGAAAAGGGTTTGATTGGACGCAGATACCTATATTTGTCAAAACATTTTTTGAAACCTACATGTCAAAACTGGTGCTGTAGAGTTTCCTCTCTTCCACAGGACAGTCAAGGCCTGTCTGGACCTGTTGGTTCCCTGGTTGCACCTTTACACTGACAGTCAGGACGCAGGATCCAAAGCATTCTGTGACATCAATCTGCACGGACCCTTTTATACGGCCTGCCAGGCTGTGTTTTACACACTCATCTTCAGACACAATGCTATTCTGGAGGGCAATATGAAGAAAGGTCAGTATGAATTTCATGAGTTTCATTTCATGAATTTCAAGGTCATGTGGAATTTACCTGTTTAAACCTGAAGCACAGATGTGAAAATCATTTAAGATGCTAAAACGTTGTGTTTCTGGGTCAATTACACAATTTTTTTGCACTGATCTGTTAATTTGACAATGACTTGAATTCACCACTTTCAGAATGTTTTTGTATTTTATTACTGAATTTCAATTTCATTTTATTATTTTGGGGGGGTCATAAATTAAAAAGTGTTGCAGTTATCTATCTATCTATTCTTATAACATAATCAGGAAAAAAGTCTCTTTAAAAGAACAAAGTGCTTGGGGAAAAAAACCCTTTTATAAATATTTCTTAGAAAAATTATTTGAACAAATGCTTCACTGCTTAATAATTAAAAAACGTTTGTCTTCCAAATCAAAGTCATGTGGTCTGATTCCAACCAACATGCACAAAAAAACAAACCTTTTAATCCTTTTTTACTTTTTTTTAATACTTTTTACAGCAAGGAAAGGTCAGTTCAGTGTGTAAAATGTTGTTCAACGGCCCAAAAACATTTCTTTAATTAAAAATAATTTAAATAATAATTAAAATTAATATTAACACTTTATTTGTCCTTGTTACATGTACTTACTATAGTAATTACAGTAAATTATGCATAATTACACGCAACTAACGCTAAACCAAACCCTAATAATAACCTTAACGCTATAGCAAGTACTAATATTACTCAATATTTAAATGTACAATTAAACTGTAACAAGGACATCTTAAATTAGTAATTCATGATGTTTAAAAAAAATGCATGTTAATTTTTAGAGCCCTAAAACTACATTTTTTTACAAAAAGATTTAATTTAATGAAAACTAACAAATACTAAAGCATGTGTCTAAGAACTTGACAAATGTGTTTTAAACAAGGCTTCTCCTTTTCTCTGTATCATTTGTCCTTGACCCTTCTGCAGGGTTGGCATACCTTCAGGGTTTGAATCTTGAGCGTATAGTGATGTGCCAGCTCAATCCGCTGAGGGTCTGTCTACCTGCTGTCACCAACATGTTTGCAGCCATCACCAGGTACAGCACAAGAGAGATCGATCATCATATTACAAAACTTCATAAAATAAAAGCATGACAAATGAGGGCAATTTCACCCATCTGTTGGCAGGAAGTACCAGCTCGTCTTCTGTTACACCATCATTGAGCGAAACAACCGGAACCTGTTGCCAGTGGTGAGCTGTTCAACCGGCGGCAACTCGAGGTCCGCCAACACAAACCCTCTGGATACCTTCTTCCCTTTTGATCCGTATCTCCTGAAAAGGTAACAAATTCATGCTCATTCCTGTCAAACTCAGTCTTGGAATACTAGTTCACTAAAAATCATTTATTGATGCATTCTTTTACAACAGCTCTAGAAAACTCATTGAGCCAATCTACCAGGTGTGGGAAGAGCCGTCCGACTGTATGATAGATGTGCCCAAGAAGGAAGTGAGAAAGGTGATACGCATTCACAGTGGTCACAAAGAGGGCAATTTTAAGTGTCCATGTTTTTTTTTGAAGCCACTATAAGAAAACTGAAACATCATAATCTCTTTTTTTTTTAATCTTTACTCTTTTTGGCTCATCTCAGTAGTTTAGTCTCTTCAGAGAATATCTGATTACACTTTGATCTTGTCTCTCAGGGATCTATGGAGGAGGAAGATGACTTTCTGCATGGAGAAACGCATCATGGAGACTCAGTAGTGGGCATGACTCCTGGCTCTTATGACTCCCATCTGCACAGTCCGCGGAGTGTTGGCTCTCCCACCCTCTCCTTCCTGCAGCGGCCTTTCTGATCCATTACTGTAGCAATCAGCTGGTCACAGATGGGCTGTCCGGCCCAACCTCACACCAGGAGGGGGCGCTCAAAGACTGCTTGTGCTTGTGTTAGCACAGATCTGACTGGAGCCCTTCACACACCAGCATTACTGACCCCAGTGTTTGGCAGTAGTTTTACTGAACCCGCTACTTCACTTTAAGACTGCATCATAAAATACAAATATGTGTTTATTGCACATTTGTGCTATATTAGTTGTAAAATAAAAGAAACATTGGTGGTTTCTCCACCAATGTAGTAGACAGTCTGATGTATTTTCTGTTTTCAGGAGAAACTGTCAGCTCAGATGTAGTGACAGTTGTAATGAAATTATCACTGTGTACTTACTGAGTAAATTTGATTTTTTTTGTAATATTTTCAGTTTATTCTGAAATTATTTGAGAGGTTAGAATTGCCTGGTGGTGTGTTTCAGTGGTGAATGGGTATCACTTCCCATGTTATTAGTTTGAGCTCTGACTAAACCAGTGTCTGTTTGCACAAAATATTCTACATACAGAAAATACCTTCATTTAAAGATGGTTTTCAGTGTTATTTGTTGAAATTTTAACTGTTGTCATATTTGGCTTATTCTGTACAAATATCATAACTTTACAGTGAATTGTACTTTTGTGCTACAGTTTTGAATTCAACTTTGGAATAATAAAATGGTCTAGCCATTTTATTAAAATGTGGAAAATATTACATAATTGTTGACTTTTTAAAAACAAATGTTTATTTTTTTCTTCCACCAGAAATGTAACATTTTAATTAGAATCACAGTAATAATTATAAAATAAGTTTAATAACTGTAGATTAACAAAATCATCCACACCTGAATTTTCTCTGTTGTATGCTTATTCAAATAAAAAAAAAAAGTTATTTTAAATTGTAATGATATTTCACAGTATTACTGTTCTCACTGTATTTTTGATCACCAAATGAAGTTTCGGTCAGCATTAGAGACCATAGATAGATCGACAGATCATATATGTAATGCTAACAAAGTGATTAACCTATGACTACGCATGTTACCATAAAAAAGGTTACTGGAAGGTCAAATTCAGTGATGCATCCTTAATAGAAACTGTACAGATGTGCATAGTCATATCTAACAAAAAAAAAAAAAAATACCCATGCAAGCTGTTGCAGATTATACAAGCATTAAATCTGTGTCAGCATGCAACCCTTGGTAGCCAAATAAATTTTTCAAATATTGTACCATGATCCAGCTTTGTCTCAACAACGTAGACTGTCACGCATGCACCGCTATTCCTGCAGACACATAAGCATGAGCGCGTCTATCTGTTGACCACAGTGGATTTGAAAATAACAGACAAATCCTCAAAGTCTCAGCGCTATTGCACCGAATTCCACTGCACATAATACAGAAACAAAAAACACATCACACATTTGTTCTGACTTTAATAAAAACATTAAAAGAAAGATATTTAGGCCACACATATGATGCAATCTAGTTAAATCACAGGACTACATGTCAGCATTTGTAGAGCATGTGCTGTTAATATCAACAAACCATCTGCATAACCGTACACCTCTATCCTCAGGAAATGAATGATACCAGCTTACTGCACATCAATATAAGTGACTGTAGATCCAATACGGCAAGACAAAACAGCCGAATACAGTGTGCTTATGAAAACAGTAACCCGAACCATGTGCATTGTTCAGCTGAATGGATGCATTCGGGGTGGAACACTGCAATATGACTCCCATTACTCGACACCAGTGCAATGATGAACAACCCCCAGAACAATCAGTATAGTCCCGAGGACGCCGAGATGGAGCAATCAACGTCCATCAACCAAACAAACCACGAAGGACCCCCCCAAAGCACTTAACAGACCATACCTGACTGTAATGCAGTGGATGCTGGGTGACATTGGACTGATCTGCACCACAAATGCGTCCCAGCGTAGACTGACATGATTGGCAAAGACATGAAGAGGACATTGAATGGTTCGACGGCAAGATTTACAAGGTTTATGACAGCAACCGCGCACAAACTTAGAAGCGACCGTGTCTACGTGCCTCTGAATAATAAAAGATTCGGACCGAAAATATAAAATCTTCAAAACGTCATAGCACTTCTCAGAACAGATACAAATAAGCATCATATCAAATGATGATGAGTGGGGACTCTCCCGAAGATCCCTAAGTGAAATGTAATACACGTACTGTATAATATACCTAACTCTAATAGAGAGGTCAGCTGCACAGCCACATGTGTCTTCATTACAGTTGTCGAAATGGGGAAATATACCATCTGAATGAGATCATCTTCAAAACTGTGTGTGGTAACCGCTTCATCTGCTACGGCACATGCTGACACGGTTGAAACCACATTTGAGCATCTCAAAGTCACCTCTGCTGTTAATGGTGCCGTCTTGTGTTTCAGATTTCAGTTCCCTCGGTTGGCTTCTGCCTTTGTGTTATGACACTCAGTACTGCTACATGTTAAATATGTACATGGACTGCTTTAAAAAATGAGTATGAGTTTGATCAGATCAGTAGAGTTCAGGCCTGTGATAACTGCTCGAAAGAGTACAAACCACACTGCAAATCTTCACAGTCTCTTATTTTCCACAGTATAGTTGCAGTTTGACCTTGATGTTCTGGATGAGCCTGGTTTGTCTGTCCATCCCAGATGCTCTACTGACCTCTCCACTCTACTGCAGGACCCCCGAGGACAGGAGGTTGTGGCCACTGAACGAGGCTATAGGAGAAAAAGAGCATTATTGCAGATTAAGTGTAGCATTATGTAAGTCTACAAGCTTCTAATGTAAGTTTGATGAAAAATCTCGGTCACACTTTATTTTAAGGTCCAATTCTCACACAAACCATTAACTATGACGTCTGTCTCAATAAACTCCTAATTTAGTTTAGTTAATTATTTAGTTAATTGCTGCATATTAATAGTTAGTAAGGTAGTTGTTAAGTTTAGGATTAGGGATGTAGAATATGGTCATGCAGAATATGTGCTTTATAAGCACTAATAAACAGCCAATATGTTAATAATAGGCATGCTAATAAGCAACTAGTTAATAGTGCAAATTGGTCCCTATACTAAAGTATTACCAGAATCTCATAGGCATGTTTATGATTGTGTTCTATTCAGAAGTGATATGCATTTGTAGATGAAGACTCTCACCCTTAATAGATCATTATAAAGAGATTTGTAGGAAACTGGTTTAAACGTGATCACCAGTGTTGTTTGGTTTTATATTTATGTAAAGACCACTGTGAATATGTCAGAGTATTGAATGGTATTATTATCTAGGTATTTATGTATTTATTTATTTTTATTATTCCTACAATGATATTGTCCATTATGTAAATGTGTACAATATTGTAAAGTTTATCTTGTATTTTTATTTTATTTTATTTTGTTTTGATTCTTCGTAAAGTGTCTATTCTTATTTTAATTTTATTTTATTTTGCTTAATTAATTCGGCATTAAGGGTCATCATGGGGAAAAGTTATAATCTTAATTGTATAAAGTGTTCTGTTAAAACTTGGAAAAAATTCATAAATAAAATTTTAAAAAAAGAAGTGATATGCATTTGCCGTATTCCCTTAAGAGTTTACACTTTGCACAGTGAGAGCTTCGGACTGAATATATTATTTTAATACTATTCTTTAAACAAACACATATGTATATGTATATGTATAAATACGCAACGCTTACTAAAGATATATATACAGGTGCATCTCAATAAATTAGAATGTCATGGAAAAGTTCATTTATTTCAGTAATTCAACTCAAATTGTGAAACTCGTGTATTAAATAAATTCAGTGCACACAGACTGAAGTAGTTTAAGTCTTTGGTTCTTTTAATTGTGATGATTTTGGCTCACATTTAACAAAAACCCACCAATTCACTGTCTCAACAAATTAGAATACTTCATAAGACCAGTAAAAAAAAAAAAAACATTTTTAGTGAATTGTCGGCCTTCTGGAAAGTATGTTCATTTACTGTATATGTACTCAATACTTGGTAGGGGCTCCTTTTGCTTTAATTACTGCCTCAATTCGGCGTGGCATGGAGGTGATCAGTTTGTGGCACTGCTGAGGTGGTATGGAAGCCCAGGTTTCTTTGACAGTGGCCTTCAGCTCATCTGCATTTTTTGGTCTCTTGTTTCTCATTTTCCTCTTGACAATACCCCATAGATTCTCTATGGGGTTCAGGTCTGGTGAGTTTGCTGGCCAGTCAAGCACACCAACACCATGGTCACTGAACCAACTTTTGGTGCTTTTGTACTTTTTTTTTGTGCTTTTTGTGTGTGTTTATATATTAGGGCTGTCAATTGATTAAAATATTTAATCGCGATTAATCGCATGATTGTCATGAGTTAACGCATGATTAATCGCAACTTAATCGCATATTTTTATTTGTTCTAAATGTACCTTAAATTAATACTTTTCAAGTTTTGAATACTCTAATCAACATGGGCATGGATAAATATGGATGCTTTATGCAAATGTATGTTTATTATTATTGAAACCATAGTCAACATAGAGCATGAAGACTAGACATGTTTCAAAGGTCATTGATGTTTTTCAAAGAACTTGTTCATGTCTATTAGACACATGAGAAAAGAAATTCCAGGTTCCCATTACTTCTCTTTGCACTGAGCAATTTACTTACACAAACCTGTTTACATTTTTGCACAACAGGGCAGCTCACTTCTTCTGAACATGCAAAATGTACATTTATTATTTATTATTAGATTTGTTTGCCTCTCTGTGCCCACACTGTATTTTGATGCAGCTAAATTCGCAATAAAACTGTTTTCATTGATATATATATATATATAAGAGTCGCTAAAGGGGTCTGCAAAGTCGCTAAGTTGGCAATGCTGTGCATCTCCATTTCTCCAACTACGGGCTAGGCCACGGGTCAAACAGAAAATGTGCGTTGCGTTAATAAAATTAGTGCCGTTAACAAATGTACATAGCATGTTCAATAATTAAATAAATAAGTAAAATAAATTAAATTATATAACAATAATCCAGTTAAAATTTCAGAATGATAATTAAAGACTAATAAAACTAAAAAAGACTGATAAAAACATTTTTTTTTCTGCCCTGACTGTTCTCATTTCAAAATGGCATGATTAATACCATTTAAAATTCTAGATGTCTACAATATGAGCCACGTGACACCTGCTTTGATGTTTTTCAAAACTCTATGTCAAACTGGATAACGGAGAGACTTTGCAAGGCCAGCAGTTATAGGGAAGGGTTTTGTGACAGTGAAATGAACATTTGGCCTGAGCTAAAGCAGCAGTTGAAGGCAAAAATGCTGATTGCTTCATAACACAACAAAAACGGCCACTCACTCTGAATCACAGTCCTCTTCAGCCTTCACAACGTCTCCCTCTACGTACTGCACTAATGCTGCGAAACAACCAAACATTTTGTGAATAATAATAACATCACAGATGTATTAATTAGAACAAAAAGTCCAGAAATTGTCCTAATGTCCCAGATTATGTAAGTCACACTCGACTCAAAAAGACTGATGTGGTTTCAAACAATCAGACTAAAGGAGAGAGGCTTTAAGCAGCCACTCAGATTAGATGCACAGAGCTGTTGATGATCTAGTGCACATTTCTCACTTACTGTGATCTTCAGTGCAAAGTGAGCAGACTCCATCTACGAGCTCTTTGGCCTCAGCTGCGAGCTGGCAGGCGGGGTCTGGGATCGGGGAGGGTCTGTCGGGGCTGTCGGTCGCTGGAGACGCTCGTGCGCACCTGTAGGATGAGGAAGGTAAGTCATGATCTCTGATGGGAAAGACACTGCAACTTTTAGTGTTTGTCTTGAGAAACTTACCCGCTTTCAATCCCAAATAAGCTGGTATTGGTGAGAACTTTGTGGACATTCTGTAAAAACAGAGCGCAAATTTTAAACTTGGATGTTTTTTGATGGTAGCCATTGACTTCTATGGTATGGAAAAAAATACTTTTTGGTTTGGTTACTGTTTGGTTACCAAAATTCTTCAAAAAAAATACTCTTTTGTGTTCAACAGAAGAAAAAAACTCATGCAGGTTTGGAATGACATGAGGGTGAGTAAATGATGACAGAATTTTGCATTTTTGGGTAAATTATCCCCCAAGTAAATATGGTTTGTGTTTACCTGTGCAAAGCCAAGGAGCTTCTTGTTGGATATCTCCAGGTGTTTCCGTGTGAGTTCAGACCTTCTTAACTGGCTGTCAATGATGGTGAGCCTCCTGTTCAGCTCCATCACATCCTCCTGTGATGAAAAAGGCCTTTAAAACCAGTGCATTTATTGTTTACTAAAACTAAAACTACTAAAAATCATTTTAAATTTTTAATTGAAATAAAGCTGAAATATAACTATTTAATGAAAAGTGCAAAAAAATAGAAAAATTTTAACTGAAATAAAATAACTTAGATTAGTATTTAGTTAAAGTACTAAAATTACTAAAACTAAAAGTTAAATAAAAATAAAATTAAATAGATTTTTTTTTAAAACTAATAAAAATTACAAATGTACTAAAACTAAAGCTCATTCAAAATTCATAATACTATACAAATACCAAAATAACAAATAACAGGACTGTGTTGTACTGGATAGCAATTACCTGCCAACTCATTCCAGTCTACAAAAGTTTTCAGTCACTGCATCATCTTGTAAATCTTCTTATATATATATATATATATATATATATATATATATATATATATATATATATATATAATTTTTCAGCAAACAGAGAGGTGTGATGAGGAAGATTTACCTTAGTAGCCTCCAGGCCTCTCTGTTTCTTTCCGGCTAGCTGGTTCTTCAGATCTTTGATTTCAGCCTCCAGGAGCTGAATGACCTCTTCATAGTCTTGTTCGGCACTGTTAGTCTGTCTCTGAACAGCCTCTGCTACCTGCAGCTTACTCTTCAGAGACTTATTCTCCTCCACTGTGGCTGTGGCATTCTGTTTCATCCATATACATGGAAATAAGGGAATGCACAAAATGACAAGTGAAAAAAAAAAGTTAAGAAAAGTCTTAAATGTTTGAACAAAAGTCAGATGCTCATATGTTGACAGTATATATTTGGTATACACAAATATAGTGAGGTAAAATGGGCATCACAAAGAACTGATGTATTAAAACAGCTCACTAATATGTGGATGGCATATTTTGAGGCAATTAATTCACATGAAACAAATGTGTGTTTATTTGAGATGCTTCAGGGTTTACCTCAGCCGTCTTCTGCAGTTCCTCCTCCAGAGTCTTCTTACTGTCTTCTGTGTCTTTCAGTAACACCTGAGAGCATTGCAATAAATGTTCATGTCATAAAGGCTTTCTGCACAGATGTTCAGCTCTGTCTTGCAAAATTTAATAGAGAATCACGCAGGGTTTAAACTTAAAATTGCCATGAAATGGAAATTCTGTTCTCTAAATGTATGATATTGAACGTATAGAATGATTCATCCATCCATGTAGGTATATATATATATATATATATATATATATATATATATATATATATATATATATATATATATTTTTTTTTTTTTTTTTTTTTGACCTTGTAATTTTTCATCCAAGTTTTTTACTTGATTTCCAGTAAAATGACACGATGATGCATAGCAAACTTCAATTATATAACTCATATAACTTCATTTATAACTCCACTCCTATCAGCCTCAAGCTCACATTCAGATAAACAATCAATGGATAGATCCAAGTTCCCACCATATTTTTTTTCAATAATCAGGTTCACTCAGATATACATCATGATCACAATACAGAAAAAAAAGATGTGTCACTACTTCCATTTAATTGCGACTTTTTTTGCTACACCAGTGGTGGTAAACAGAAAGAAATGTACCGTCCATAAACATTTCTTATCAGTCATGAAACTTTATTTAACATTAAATCACGTCACATTATGATTTTGTTACTCATATTTTTGTTTTGGTGGCTTAATGTTGAAACAAAAGGTATGAAAGAAAAAGACTTCCCAGATAAAAGTTCTTATGGTAAATTAAAAAAAAGAGGTTATAAAAAATTGTTATAAGCTGTTTAAATTGTGAAATGTGTTTTCTTAAGATGATTTGTATGTCTTGAATTAGTCAAATTATCATTCTAACAATCTGACTATATACAGCAGGGATGGGGAACGTTGATCCTGGAGGGCCGGTGTCCCTGTAGAGTTTAGCTCCAACCTTAATTAAACACACCAGAACAAGCTAATCAAGGTCTTCAGGATACAGCTAGGTATTTTTTTTTTCAGGGTTGGAGCTAAACTCTGCAGGACAGTGGCCCTCCAGGATCAACGTTCCCCACCCTTGCCTTACAGGAAGGAAGCAACACAATCAAGCATTTATTTCAATACTCACCTTAAGTTGTTTCATTTGCACCTGGAGCTGTTTGACTTCAGTCTGAAACTCCTCGAGTTCCTCACTGCTGTAGCTGCACTCTGACTCATAGGTCTGAAAGAGAGAGTGACACTACTAAAACAACTCTTTCATAAGTGTGTGACCCTGCCTCTGAGATCTGAAAAGAACATTAAAACCAGGACCAATTCAGTGCTCATACATCGATGTGAAACATATCCAAAGGCACAGGGTACAGAACAGGCAAACTCTGACAATTGAAGCATTTAAGAGCTTAAAAGACAGCTTCGATAACTTTCCTGAGCAGCAGAAAAGCTCCTTTAAAAACCCTGAGTAAATCTCCCGACATGTTTCAATCTGAGGAGGTGCTCTGAGGATTGCGCTTAATTAGCCCCAATCAAAGTCAAACACTCCAATACTAAATCCTGCGGGTCTACTTACTGGGGAATGAAAGGCAGAGGTGTCCATCAAACTAGCTGCTTCCTGATAGGAGAACATGAAGGGACCCTGTCCAAGTCCTGCCTCCTCCAGCTTCTCCTGATAAACGCTGCGGGTGGCTTCCACAAAGTCTTATTAAGAAAACAGAGGCGTAGTTAGAAATAGCCATCAAAAACCATCAAGACTTCTGATATGTAGATTTGAAAATATGTGATTTCAGGTCAACATTTGCTTGCTAAACAGAAAGAAGGTGCAATCTATTCTCTTCTCCTGTCACTCAGTGAAATCTATCCAGAATATTCCTCATAACAGGAGAAATAGTGTCTAGAGGGAATATTTATGTTTAGGTGCCCTTGCTCTAAGTGTTTGCACAGCTGAAGTTCAAGAAAACAGGCAGAACTCTTGCTCCACTGCAAGCACTTTGATCAGGATTTGCTGAGGTGGCATCTTCCTGCTGAGGAGCGTAACTCCCTGTCGTGAGCAGCCTGGAAATATACTTAGCTGTCTAAGTTTGTACTGAACCCAAATTTTCCCCCACTCTCCTGACAATCTGTTTCTAAAAACTCATTCTAAGTGTTTCAAAGTGTAAACTCAAGCTCAATATCCAAATATGGATTGTGATTCCCTTTTCAAAAAAGGTATTTCCGTCCACGTCAAAATGTGATTATTTCCTGTGCTTATTTCAGAGGTTGGGAACCTTAGGCACGCAAGCTGCACCGGTAATCACTGGCATCCGAGCAATGAGTGCAAGAGAGATTAATATTACTTTTTTTAGTTATTTCAGTAAAGTAGAATTCCGTCACATTTCCATGCTAAACTACAACGTCCTCTTTAGCTAAACTGCAGTAATCCTTTTTCTTTGTCATGCAACCTGTTTTATCTAGGGTGCAAATTATGGATAGAGGTTTTGGGGTCTGACCCCCCCTTAAGAAGGCTTCATCCTCCTCAAGGACAAAAAAGAAACTAGATGTTTGTGGGGGTCATAGAAAGCAGTTTACTTTAAGGTTTACTTGTGAAAGGACGCTTAACTTATAAATATGAAGATACAATTCTATCGATTTTACATTATAACTTCATATTGTAATCATAATTTCAAATTGTAAAATGGCAACCCCTGAATTAGTTAATACCATTAAGATTACCTGAGCAGTTAAATTAAATATGCTATAAAACCGCACTCATTCAAGGACGTTTGCACAGGATGTGCTTTTATTGCACGGACAGTGCAAAAACAAAAGTAAGAGTGCACACACTGGTGATTTGAAAAAGAAGTGAAAAAAAATTATTAAAAATAGCACTTCAGACCAAAAAGGTCCCTGTTTCAGATTCACTTCCAATATTGAAATATATGATTTTCTAAAAAGGGAATGCAAGTACACATTGTGAAAAAGAGTGATTATTTCCTTTATCTAGTTGACTGGCTGAGGATCATGTTATGCAGCTGCAGCATAAAGGTATAAAGGATGTATCTATACCTCCATACGAGACCGTTCCCTGAGGGTCTGTAGTGAGACTCTCTCTGAGCTGCCGCCTCTTCTCATCTGTTACATCCAGACCCAGGTACGACAGAGCCTGAAAAATGATCAAACTGTCAAAAACCTTCATAGTTATAGTGCTTCAGGCCTATTTAACCACATCCTGCACCTTTGAAATTCTGAGTGGTCTGCAATGCCATTCTCCAATTCTAAAAAAAAAACATTATTTTAATTTATTAATTTATTTACATTCTTTTAAATTATTTTATTTATTAGATATCTTAAGAGCTGACTTGTGACTATGATTCTTTTTTGACTGTACAGCATCCAGGCAAGCTTGAAACGAGTGTTACAACTATGTACACAAGAGGGCAGTGTGGTAACAGAGGTCAAGTCAGTGGCGTACAATAAATCCAGGCCTATGGTCCATAAGAGTTCAAAAGACATTAATAAAGCTAATCAGATTAAGTTCAAACCTTCAATCTGATACTGCCACAAAAGTAAGGTATACCGTTCAAACACCAATGGCAGGAAAACTGTCCTGTTCCAGATAAAACATCTGCTTAAAAGTGAGACAAATAGCGGAATAAACAGCATGAAGTCACATTGAAATTTTGGACCATGTCAAATACGTGTGCGTGCAACACTTAATATCGTGTGCATTGTGCCTTTAGTCCACATTTAAGTGCTCTCGTCCATTGAGACCTAATCCTATTAATGGGCCGGTAGATTAGGGACAGCCTCGGGATCAACAGGATTAAATTAAATCTCTGCTAAACAACTGCACCATAACAAAGAGCAGAGACAGAGATCTATGAGGAAAGTGACACTCAGATATGATAGGTTATCTCCATAAGTACGCCGTCAGTTACTTCGCACTGAGATACAGGCTCCTTTTGAAGTCACTGGTACAGATTTCAGTGGAGATTAACCCTTTAAATTCCCCTTATGTTTTCTGAACTGCTGGGTCTAATCCTGTCATTAAAAATCACTAAAAATACAGATACAAGCACATGCCACTGAAATCAAAAATACTGCAAAATTATATAAAGAATTAAAGTTTCATTTTTCTCAATAAAACATTTTAGCCCCAAATTAACACTATTTATTTTTAATTTTATTTATTTATTTTTAAATGTAAAAAAAAAAAAAAAATCACTCATATGACAATAAAAATTTATTTTATTGGGTTGCCTCATGGCGGCCACCAGGTTAAGGTCACATGGCTAGTATACTATTTAATGCCACACTTTCACTCATGGAAATAAACTACTGATGTGAATTATAGTCATATTTTGTAATGTTATCTAGCTCAGTAGTTCTCACTCAGGAGCCTAGGGCCCATTAGGGGGCTTCAACATGAATAAAAAATACTTAAATAAATAATTTTTAATAATTAAATTCTAATCTAAATTAAAATGCTAAAATAAATATAAAATCATGTTGTAAACTGAAATTTACTAAGATAAAATATTGTAATCTAATAAAAGTAATAAATAATAAAAAATATTTCTTTCTTCTCCCTCAATAACTGTTGACTTTAATTGAAGAACATGCAGCCAAAGTCACTAAATAAATTAGTTTAATATATATAATGTTAATTAGTTTAATACTCAATACTCTGTTCCATTCTGTTAATAAAAAAGTTCAAAAACAAGCAGCTTTGTCATTACATCAGCAAGTCATTGAATATTGAGTTGGAGAACAAGGGACCTTCAAGTCAAAAAAGGTTGATAACCACTGATCTAGCTAGCTAACACAAAACTGTGAAAATGATTTGTGATAGTCTTAAATGGGTGGAAAATTATAATAGACTTAAATGATAGCTACAAAAATGTCATTTTTTGTGTTATATTGCAATATGTAACATATTACATGCAAAAAAAAAAATTAAAAATTAAAATGCGATTTTTGAGCGAGGTCAGTGACAATATCAGTCAAACGTAAACTTACCATTTACAACACCTGACTGCTGAGAATGTTTCATAAAGCATTACTCTTTGTACACATGCAAAACTGTTTGTTTAAACCAGGCTTACCAGATCGAGCTTCTCTGATTTGAGCCGTATATGGGGGTCCAGCGAGATCTTGGGTTTGGAAACAGTGGCTTGTCTCTGCGTGGTGGAGGCTGAGGGGGAAAGTGGGACAGTAATTCACCTACTTTAAGAGTCATACTCACATTAGAGCATTTAGTGGCGAGAGCTAGTTAGCTGCATTGGAAAACGTGGCCTTAATGTTTTTTTCATTGTCTGGGAGCTCAAATGAAGGGGTATTATATTAATACAATCAAGATTATGAACTGTGCGAGGGATTTGAATGGAGGGAGCAAGAGAGATAGCAATAGCGAAAGTCAGGTATTAACACCAGTGCTTTCAGTGGTGTGTGTATTGTTAAGCAACGCTGGCTATAAGAGCTATGAGATGATCACCCCCACCCCGGGGACACACTCCTGCAGGGGATTTAGCTGCCTTCTGACGCTCATGATTGACAGCTTGAGCTCAGACACATCAGACTCATGCAGACTCAGACAGGTCCCATGCCAGTAATTCAGGACCAACACGCACAGCAGGAGCTCGCTCAGTGGGAGTGGATTTAACAGGTGGTACTGATGGTACACAACCCAGGACAACTAAAACAATCCAGATTAATGGTCCGTCTTTGAATGTTGCGCCAGAATTGCAAACATGTGGAAAGCCAGCGTAACTGTTCGTTAAAGGGTTAGTTCACATAAAAATTGAATGTACTTGCCTTCATGTTGTACAAACATGTATAAATTATTTTCTTCTGTGAAACACAAAATGTGAATTTTTGAAGAATATCCTGGCTACTGTTTTCCTTATAATGAAAGTGAATGGGGACTATCAAGCTCCAACATCACAAAAAGTACATTAAAAGTGTTTATATAACTTAAAGGAATAGTTTTAATTCAGAAATTGTCATCATTTACTCACCCTCATGTCATTCCAAACTGTATGAGTTTCTTTCTTATGTTGAACACAAAAGAAGATATTTTGAAGAATGCTGGTAATTAAATAGTTGATGGTGCCCACTGACTTCCATAGTATTTCTTTCCCTACTATGGAAGTCAATGGGGACCAACAACTTCAAAATTCTTCAAAATATCTTCTTTTGTGTTCAACATGAGAAAGAAACTTATACCGGTTTGAAATGACATGAGGATGAGTAAATGATGACAAAATTTTAATTTTTGAGTGAACTATTCTTTTAAGTGCTGTATTCCCAGTGTTGTCAAACTAAATATGGCAAAATTAGACTGACATAAGAATGGCATTTTGTCATGATGACTTCTGTAGTCCATTTCAGAGCATCATGGAGGGATTTTACAAAATATTATTTGTGAAAAATCATTTAGATTTCAGTCTGTTTCTTACAAAGTTATTAAATGACTTCAGAAGACTTGGAATATAGCACGATTCATATTATAGACCACTGTTATAATGTTTTAATGGTGCTTTTTGTCATTTTTAGTGCTTGACAGCCCCAGTCCCCATTTATTATATGGAAAAGAGCAGCCTAGATATTCTTCAAAACTTCTCTTTTGGTTTTCATGTATTTTGGGTCATGTGGTGAGTATATGATGACAAAATATTTATTTTTGTCTGAGCCATCTCTTTAAAAACAATAAGAGAATTTCTCAAATCCAAAGGCCAAGATTAAAATCTGACACATAAGCACTTATAAAAACATTCATTTATATTAATAGTGTCATGTTAAACTGTCACTGGGGTAGTATACTTTCAGAACATACTAATATGAACACTTTAGGTAATAATTTGTACTGATATGTACCATTTATGAGTTAATAAGGTTAAAAAATGTACATTTTAGCTTTTGTACCTTGACCCAGTGAAAGCTTGAACGTTTTTATTTTTCTGAAAGAGTACTGTAATACATGACTTTAACTGAAAAAAGGGTGCAAACCAGTTGTAAACATCACTTTTCCATCTCTACATCTCTACAAAGCACAAGGATTAAAGAATGACAACGAATGAAGGTAAGCATGTCTGTGAGTCTGAGCGCATCTAGTCTTCCTTTCTAGGAAGGACACCCAGAAGGGCTTTTGCAGGATTACAGCACCTATTTAATTCAGATAAGACAGATCTTCCTTATTCTTATAAGATTTAATCAGCTAGTCTGGATAAATGGGTAATTAAGTACTATACACTTTATAGATGTCAAGAATGATTAGAATGCTATGCGTGTAAACACAACGCCATCCAGAGTTCAAGGGCGAGCCAGGCATGCTTGCATCCGGTCTAGATTAACCTTAAACTCTTGTTTAGAGATTGCCTGATGGACAGGTGAATGGTACACATCTAAGTTTGGACATTGGACACTAAAGCCACACCTGAAAATGTCTGAATGTCATTGCATTAAATAACAATTTAAAAACACAAACTTTTTTTCTTTTTAATTCAGTAACTATATCATCTTACCTTTATTTTAATATCCTTACAACAAGGTAAATTTACTTGAGAAGAAAAATTGTGTATTATAATAAGAATTGCTTTTAGGGAATATATTTTGAGGGTTTTAGTATTTATAATTAATATGCAAAATTAATATTAATTATTAATATTTATAATTAGGTGTTTTTTTTTTCTTTATCCACTGGCAATTTTTTATATTAATTATTAATATTTATAATTAGGTTTTTTAACTTTATCCACTGGCAGTGTGAATTAAGTGTCAAAATGTTTTTTGGGTCTCTATGTAGAGAAATTATGAATTGTTTTTTGGGCATTATTTCAGCATAGAAAGATTTCAGTGTCTGGAAAATGACTTGACATGTTAACAGACTGCTGCTTCAAAGTATCTAAGAGCATAAAATGGACTTAAGTGGCTTTCTCTGTATGATTTCTTTAACAATTTATCAATCCCGTTTTGTGCCCCAAGAAAGGATTACACACTATGCACGGCAAACCAATCTGTACCAAACAGCTACCCAGCTGCTGTGAACTGAGATAAGAGCACTATCTGACTCGACATGAAAGAGGCCTTCCTCTCTTATTTTGCTACGTCTTCTAGAATTTGATTGTGTAATTTAAACACCTCACATACATGCCCGACCCCTGCAGCACCGAGAGATTACTTTGCAACTAGCTGTTGATTAAAATCCAAACACTGCTACTGACTAATCCCCAATCTTTCTCTCTGAAAACAAATAATTGCTTTGCAAGAAATCCCGTTTCTCTGAGCGCTGGTTCATTTTAGATGCTACTTGCACTGAGGCAAGGTGCAATCTGTAAGGTACAGTAACTCAAAGAGCAACTACTTTCTGTATTCATGAACCTGCACTTGCACACCACTGATATTTTCCCTTTTAGTTTGTAACCATGAAATACTTTAAACGATTTACTTTACAAACACAGTAATAATGGGTTTACTGCAAAATATCTACATTAAATTAAAATTTAATATTAAAAATACAAACAACTCTTATCTTTTTGTAAATATCCTTATAATTAGGTAAATTTACTTGAGAAGACAAATTGTGTACCATTGTTTTCAGGGAATATATTTGGAGTTATATTTTCTAGTACTTATAATTAATATTTTATTAATTAATATTAATTACTAATATTTAGTTTCTAATTTTTTTTTACTTAATCCATTGGAAATATATATTTTTTCTTGTTTTAAGCATAAATTCCATAAAGTGATGTTAAATTGGTCCTTAAAACAAAATTTGTTTGGGTCAGTAAGAAATAAGTCTCTTATGCTCACTAAGGTTGCATTTATTTGATCTATATTTTGAAATATTATTCAAATTTAAAATAACTGTTTTTATTTATATTTATTCATTTTAAAATGTAATTTATTCCTGTGATGCAAAGCTGAGATGCTTTCAGCATCTTTACTACAGTCTTCAGTGTGACATGATCCTTTAGAAATCATTATAATATGCTGATTTGCTGCTCAAGAAACATTTCTTTTCATCAACGCTGAAGACAGTTGTGCTACTTAATAATTTAGTGGATTTTTTTTTCAGGATTGTTTGATAGAACCCATTATAATTATGGCTTTATGATTTCCGCGATGCGGAAAACGCGGACGTAATCACGGAATCCAGTCATAAAAACAGAATACTGTATAACGCAGAATGTCACAGAATTTGTTAAAGTTTGGATAAATAAATTAAAAGTTAAATCAAATCGCGATATGGACTAGTATCTGTAAATATTAAGCTGCAAAAATTTAAATATGAATCCTGCGTGTCTCTTTATGAATGAATGGCACAGACGCGCGGTTTCGTTTACTACACACATACTGAAGCACGCATGACGCTCGCAGAGTTTTCAACGTCAGCCGTCTCGCTAAATGAGGACATAAATAGTTTAAATACATGAACAACAGTCAGTGTCTACTCTATTAGAAATAATTTATATTTAAAAAATACCCAAAACAGCGTAATTACAAGATAGAAATATAGACTAGAAAGATATTTAAACTTGCTCTGCCCTTATGTTCATGACACTGACTCACTGCGGAGTTGTTTTGGCAATCTTTCCAGCTCTTAACGCAGAATGTGCTCTTGGATGGTTAAATACATGATGGGCTAATGTAGAAGCAAATAACTTTAAATAAATAACTTTAAATAACTTTTAAAAGTAACCCCCTTTGCATTGCATTGCATACTGTATGTTCAGGGATGACAGATTGATAAGCAGACATGCTATTTATGACTGGATGTAACTTTTGATACTTTGCGGTAAAAGTGGCTCTCCTATTGACTTTGTCCTACAAGTGCGGCTCTCATGAAAGAAATAGTGAGGACCACTGATTTAATGCATCCTTGCTGATTAAAAGTATTAATTTCTTTAAAAAAAAGGTACTGACACCAAAATTTTGAATGGTAGTTCACTTATGAAATTTTGCCTCTCAAGTAAATTTATCTTTAAATAATGTTGAAATATTTTTCTGTAAATTAAAAAAAATGCAGTAAAACAATAATGTAGTATCATAGAAAGGCACAAATAGCACAAGATCTTGTGATTACTTTGCACAAAATGTACTCGTTTTGAAAGGTTATGAAATTAGAGTACTCCTTTCAAAAGGGAAATATGAGCCTTATAAATAACAAAATCTGCACTGTTCATGTGGGTGATGAGAACGGGTGGAAACTAGCTGTAAAGCTTATTAAATGTAGAGTTAAGGGGGTTAGACATATGAGTCCACCTTCGTGACATGTACCTGAAACCTGTATGTCTGGAGGGCAGATATCTGGGGAGGATGAAAGCACTGGAGCTGTTTCCTCTCGTCGCATCTACGAGAAGAAAATCATGAAGCATTGCATGCTTAGCAGAAAGACCATGACAAGGGTGTTTATTATGTAAGCCACAAGACTCTCTTGTTGTTGAAATGCCAAAGACATGACATGATCTGTACACTAGTAAACACTGACCTCAGGAGATCGGACATGAACCTTTAACCGGCTGGAGTTGTATCCGTTCCCAACCCCCCTCTGAACTCCATTATGCAACAATGGACTATTGGAGAAAGGTCCTTTTCCTGGGATGAAGGCAATATCCACCACTGGTTCCTGACTTCAAGGGCAAAGAACAGGGATAAAACGTACATTATGTGAAAGAAAGTAGCACAAAAATACTGATAAACTATTAAACGCTGATCAAAAGTCATAAAGCTAACACTGAACAGAGTGAATACCTGAATTTGACTTTATTGAGCACACTTTTGGCCTCCTCATACGTGACTCCTATCAATGACTCCTTGTTAATGGCGATAAGCTGATCTCCGGGTCTGAGCCGTCCATCCTATAAGGTCAAAGGAATGAAAATCTTTACTAAATGTTGCTGATCAGTCACAATTCATGGCAGACGTCAGTTTGAGAAAGCTGTGCCAACAGGATCAGCAGGAACATAAGCCACAGTGCTACTCATCACCAGGTGGAGACCTCTCTCATGTCACAGAGGACACCACTACAGCAACTCCATCCCCTCTGAGACACTGAAACTACACAACTGTGGCAAAAGTCTCCAATTCGAGGGAATCCTATCCTCTCCCTAGCATTTCCAGAAATTGGGGAATTAGAGATGCATGATATATTAGCAGTCATATCAGTATTGGCTAAAAAAGTTGATGCACCTGTAACACAATTAAAATAATGTTTACTTAGAGCCTGTTAGATTTTTTATACATGGCATTTTGTATTTTTGCCATTTCTTAAGGTGCGTTCACACCATGTCGTAATTACCATAATTATGAGATACCAATTTGTAAAAAGTGTTCACATCCTCGTAAGACTCGTAATTACAAATTGTAAACTAAGAATTTTCTAAGAGCTACGACATGTAATACCTGACCGCCTCAGATTCATTTAGCCACTATGTTTAGGCATTGATAATGTTGTGATACCTGATACATGGTCTCATGACGAAAACGTACCTGTGGGAAGTTTTTCGCAAGACACAAAATACGTACCAATAAGTACATATTGCTGCGATTTCCAACAGAAATGAACACTATGCAATAAAACAGTGAGAACTTGTAATTGTTTTCGTGCACAGTTATGATTACAGCTCCATACGTTTCACTTTCCGGATGTAACAAACTTGCTCAGTAGCTCAGCCGGCACGGAATTGGACTTACGAATCCTTTTGTACAAATACCATCAAAAACATGATTCACGATGAAAGGACTGAAAGATGACTGAAAAACAAGCTAAAACAGCATGCTTGCGATTGTGTTTTTACGTCACATTCGCTTTTGTTCATACTATCGGGTAGGTTTAGGTGTAGTCCAGATGGTACGTTATTTTAAAACGTCACGGAGCATTAGACTTGTACGGCGCCTCTCAACAGACATTTCAAGTCAGAACTGCGGTGACACGTATAAAACCAACGTCACATAAAACGTACCATATGTGCACTCATCTTTTCTGGGGAAAAAAAATGAACACTCTTTTAGCGAAACCAAGTGGACATTTCACATCGAATATGTCACAAAATGTATTTCGCATCTTGCAAAAAATTTCCAACAGGTACGTTTTCGTCAAAAGATCAGGTTGATACCAAATGCGTAATTCCCAGTCCAAGGATGTGAACAGCTCCGATAAGAACATCATGTGTTGTCATCTCGAAATTATGGCAATTATGACATGGCATATATGCTGCATTATATTTCTTGAAACACATTTCTTTTAAAACAGAAATTTTAAAATTTTCTGCAATTTAACCTGTTTGTAAATTAAAAGCCGCTTTCACTGTATGATGCCTGGAGATATTTAAAACACACAACGATTTTGAGAGTTTTTTGTTTGTTTTACTCTCACAAATTTTAGACTGATATTTGATTGATAAGAAAAAGTAGTTTTTCTCTTATGCTCACCAAGGTTGCATTTATTTGATCAAAAATACAGCAAAACAGTAATATTGCGAATTATTATTAAAAATTTAAAATAACTGTTTTTATTTTAATCTATTTTAAAATGTAATTTATTCCTGTTTCTACAAAGCTGAATTTTCAGCATCACTACTCCAGTCTTCAGTGTCACATGATCCTTCAGAAATCATTTTAATATGCTGATTTGCTGCTTAATAAATATTTCTTCTTAATATTAATGTTATTAACAGTTGTGCTGCTTGATATTTTTATAAATTAAAATGTCTTTGCTGTCACTTTGATCAATATAATGCATCTTTGCTGAATAAAAATATTAATTTCTTTAAAAAATTTTGACTCCAAACTTTTGAATGAAACTATTTTTACTGTTCACAAAAATACTGATTAAGAAAATAATTTTTGCAGTTCTAACTATGAGCAACAATAAAAGTGATTCTTGTTTTTGGAGCCACCACTAACATGCAAGTAAACGCTAAAACCAAGGACTAGACAAACCAAAACTAAACAAAAAACATGGTTTATTTCAGACAACTCTGAGTTCTGATCATTGATTCTGGTTAAACGACTCAAAACGGACATGGGACATTATATAATAGGTGTCACAGATGGCCAACAATCAGATGCTGAAAATCTATGTGATATTGAATATCTGAGTTTCAGCACAATAGTCCTGTAGGTGAATGCTACAGCTCCCCTCCCCATTCTGAGTTTTATATTCCACAGGGAGGGTGATGCCCTAGACAGCCTTCTGTACACCTGACCTCTGCAGTCTGCTGTGACAGCACTGCCCATCCCCAGAACAGCCCAGCGGAGTCTTTACTTATTTTGTCTATCAGGGAAAGCACTCAAGACAATGTAAAGCAGGGGATAAATTGCTTAGACGGCTTCCAGGAGATGTCTACCTGCTTAAGAGGAAACCTTTGCACTGGCTAAGGCTATAACTCAGTAGTCTGACATTCTAGGATGTCATCCTCACTTTAATCCGAACCCTCTCTACGATAAAGTTGGCTAAATGTGTTACAGCTTAATGGTAAGGTGTAAAAAGCTGAGTGATCCTTGCTTTGGGAGAGAAGATTCTTGGAGGTTTATAATCTGTTTTTTCTCCAGCTCAGACTAAATACTTCCTCGAATTGTGTGACATATCCCACTCATTTATGTCCATTGCTCTCTCTCATTTAATCATAATTTAAAGACAAATGATGATGCTTATAATTAGTAATTTGCTTAATATGCACCCAAATCATCTCCATATATGAGCTGTCTGCAAAACCTCACCTGCACAGCCATTCAGCACTTGTCGTTCTCAAAATCAAACAGTTAAAGCACAAAAAACCAGTGGTTCTCAAACAGGGGGCCAGGGATGACTAAAGGGGCTCAGCAAACTTCCAAGGGGGCCTCATTATGACTTAAATAAGGCAAAACAAGCATCAAAGTAATCTGAAACAACTAAAAATCCAGATATATCTTTTTCTAATTCACCCCTCAATAACTGTTTTTTTAAGAACTAGGACTCTCTTGTCTAGAAAACCCCGGATATATGAGGAAGCCTAATTTTAAAAGTGTGATTTCTAGACCTAAAACTCATGTAAAATAAAATCTAAATGTATAAACTCCATGGATATTGTGATGCATTTCATGAGTAAAAGTTTTATTCTAGTTTTCTTTAAATTCTTATCCTTAATCCTTATCCAGTGAATCACGAACAACTGAAAAAGCCATTGGGCCATCAAATATTGTTGGAAATTCTGGACAATGAACACCCTTGGAGTCAAAAAGGTTGAGAACCACTGCAATAAATGTTTTTTGTTTTCTTATTCTATTCAGAACTTGTCTCAGATCAAGCTGTATGTTTAACTGTGTTTTTGTGAAGTTAGTTCTAAATAGAGTCTGAAGTAAGTTTAAATGTTTTGATGAAACACGATTTCTGTTTACACCCAGATTATGCACAAATACATGCACACACAGTTCATTATAGAGTCCCACTCTCTCACCCGATGACAATCTCCTCCAGACAGCACTTCCTGGATAAAAACTGCAGGGCCATCAGGTCTGTTGGAGCCACCACCGATGGTAATACCCAGACTGCAGGAGCGAGCGATTGATATCAGCTGAATCACCCCTTCACCTGGGTGACTGAAACCAAACACACACATAAACTCTGTATTACTAGAATGAACTGTTAGTCAAAATAGTTAAACAATTCAGAAAGTAAACTTTACACAACTAAATCATTGTTTTCCAGTACCTTAGGGAGCGTAGCAAGGGTCCTGTGTTGTTGTAGTTACTCTGAGAGCCAGCAGGACTGAGCAATAGAGGACTTTGAGATCTGGATGAAGACCCTGATGATGTACTGTCCAAGTATCTGCCTGCTTTACCACAAAAAAGACGGATAAGGATGTGAATGAAAAATGAATGGTCACAAACTGCCTGGTATCAACGTTGATATAATACTATGTAGTTGGAAATTGTGAAAGCTTTTATAAGAACCACCAGAGGGCAGTGACACAACCCATCAATTCATCTATTTCAACAATCACAGTGGCTTCAGTATCTAAAGAACAAGAGTTAGTGTATCCAAACTAACTAAAAATAAAGATACAAAACATTTGCTTGTTATACACTACCGTTCAAAAGTTTGGGGTCAATAAGAGTTTTATTTATTTATTTTTTAAAGAAATTAATACTTTTATTCAGCATGAGGATGCATTAAATTTATCAAATATTACAGTATTTTTCTATTTCCAATTTTGAACTTACTATTCATCAAAGAATCCTGCAATTTCTTTTTGTCACAGTTTCCATAAAAATATGAAGCAGCACAACTGCTTTCAACATTGATAATAATACAGAATATTTCTTGAATATTTCTTCAGCTTTGCCATCATGTAAGTAAATTACATATTAATGGAAAATAGAAAACAGTTATTTGAACGATTCAAACATTTGAAAGGTAGTGTACATAAAACGGTGTGTTGGAATCAGGAGAAGCCATCATGTTCATAAAAGTCATGAGTTTAAATTTGCAAACTGTAGTTTGTGGTTTTGTCAAAGAAAATGTCCAGACGATGACTTCTGACCAATGCTTCGTCTCATTTGCACTTTTAAATTAAAGACTCGAATGGAACTTTTTGCTGTGCTTAAAGCAAGTTACATCATTAGAATATTCTACACTGAGGGGAGAGCAGGGATCAGACTGAGCAGCCAGTGCATGAGCACAAGCTCCGCTCCCAAGAACTTTTCTTGTGGAACGTCTTTCCTCCGGCAGGAACAGATGTTCAAAATTGCATAATGGACAACTGCGCTGTCTTAAGCCATTTTCAAGGGCTGATTTGTTTCTCCCCTAAACATTATAATTATAATTGACTTGAGTCCAAAAAAAGAGATTGATTTTCGAAAACACAAACAGTTTTTATTTCTCTGATTTTACATATATATTTGAGAAAGAGTAAAAATGTAGACGTTAAAAAGAGAGGATGATGAAGAGATTTCTCCCTCTTCTCCTTCTGTTTGTTAGCCACTTGTGAGGATCATATTGCATGAATCAGGATTTCATAACCTTTGTTATGTCAGGGAAGTAGTGAGGTTAGGAAAGAGACATTCTAGTAAACCTGAGCACAGAAATGAACAAATTTACAAAAGGCAATACTATGCCTTTAAAATATGTATATTTCATGTACTGTAAACTTGACAATGACTGAAAAATAGAAACCTACTATGCTGAATAGGTGAATTCCTGGTAGATCCTGTGCTGCCATTTGAGCCGTATTTTTCAAGGAGCTCAGCAAATTCTCGCCTACATAAAGACAAAAGAGGAAATAACAATAATGTAACCAAGAAAAAAATGGAAAAAAAACCTTCAATAACATCATACAAAAAAAAAAAAAAAATACCTTTAGACACCTAAATGACATAACATTCTTACTGCCCTCAGATTATGTAAGAACAGCTTGCATTATTCCAAAATAATATCATGTCAGTTAATTCGTTTGTGAAGGACTCAGGAATGTTATCTACACAATCCAAATATGCTCTAAGCAGATATACGACTCTCTAGAGGGCAGCATACAGTGATTAAAATATTCCACATCACTATAAGAAGGAAAAAGCATGGCAAATGTTATATATTTTATAAAATAAAATAAAATAAAATAACAAAGTAAATTTAAATTAAATTAAATTAAATTAAATGAAACCATAATTTGGAATAATAGCTGAATATATATATATATATATATATATATATATATATATATATATATATATATATATATACACATACACAGGTGCATCTCAATAAATTAGAATGTTGTGGAAAAGTTCATTTATTTCAGTAATTCAACTCAAATTGTGAAACTCGTGTATTAAATAAATTCAATGCACACAGACTGAAGTTTAAGTCTTTAGTTCTTTTAATTGTGATGATTTTGGCTCACATTTAACAAAAACTCACCAATTCACTATCTCAACAAATTAGAATACTTCATAAGACCAATAAAAAAAACATTTTTATTGAATTGTTGGCCTTCTGGAAAGTATATTCATTTACTGTATATGCACTCAATACTTGGTAGGGGCTCCTTTTGCTTTAATTACTCCCTCAATTCGGCGTGGCATGGAGGTGATCAGTTTGTGGCACTTTTGAGGTGGTATGCAAGCCCAGGTTTCTTTGACAGTGGCTTTCAGCTCATCTGTATTTTTTGGTCTCTTGTTTCTCATTTTCCTCTTGACAATACCCCATGTATTACCCCAATACTCTATGGGGTTCAGGTCTGGTGAGTTTGCTGGCCAGTCAAGCACACCAACACCATGGTCATTTAACCAACTTTTGGTGCTTTTGGCAGTGTGGGCAGGTGCCAAATCCTGCTGAAAAATGAAATCAGCATCTTTAAAAAGCTGGTCAGCAGAAGGAAGCATGAAGTGGTCCAAAATTTCTTGGTACACGGGTGCAGTGACTTTGGTTTTCAAAAAACACAATGGACCAACACCAGCAGATGACATTGCACCCCAAATCATCACAGACTGTGGAAACTTAACACTGGACTTCAAGCAACTTGGGCTATGAGCTTCTCCACCCTTCCTCCAGACTCTAGGACCTTGGTTTCAAAGTGAAATACAAAACTTGCTCTCATCTGAAAAGAGGACTTTGGACCACTGGGCAACAGTCAAGTTCTTCTTCTCCTTAGCCCAGGTAAGACGCCTCTGACGTTGTCTGTGGTTCAGGAGTGGCTTAACAAGAGGAATACGACAACTGTAGCCAAATTCCTTGACACGTCTGTGTGTGGTGGCTCTTGATGCCTTGACCCCAGCCTCAGTCCATTCCTTGTGAAGTTCACCCAAATTCTTGAATCGATTTGCTTGACAATCCTCATAAGGCTGCGGTTCTCTTGGTTGGTTGTGCATCTTTTTCTTCCACACTTTTTCCTTCCACTAAACTTTCTGTTAACATGCTTGGATACAGCACTCTGTGAACAGCCAGCTTCTTTGGCAATGAATGTTTGTGGCTTACCCTCCTTGTGAAGCGTGTCAATGATTGTCTTCTGGACAACTGTCAGATCAGCAGTCTTCCCCATGATTGTGTAGCCTAGAGAACCAAACTGAGAGACCATTTTGAGGGCTCAGGAAACCTTTGCAAGTGTTTTGAGTTGATTAGCTGATTGGCATGTCACCATATTCTAATTTGTTGAGATTACTACTGATTACTACTGAACTACTTCAGTCTGTGTGCATTGAATTTATTTAATACACGAGTTTCACAATTTGAGTTGAATTACTAAAATAAATGAACTTTTCTATGACATTCTAATTTATTGAGACACACCAGTATATATATGAGCAGCTATTTTCCAGGAAATGTGTTTATGAATTTGTAGTTGTCATATATTGCTGTAAAACAACTGGTCCTACCAAATCATTGTACTGTTACTGAAATATAAAGCAATGTCAATGGATTTTGAGATCAGCCTATTGAGTAAAAATAAACATGCTGAGTTCTCTTTAATTGACTTTAGTTGGGCTGGGCAGCATCTACAGTCTATTTAAATATTCCCCTCCATCTCAGTCCATTTTCCCCTAGACACCTCTTGAGTGTCAAATATAGGTCAACAGAAATGTCCTGTCACTGGACTCAAACCATATTCAGTTATGGACATGTGTTCATTACGCACTGGTGCACAGCCTCGGCCACTGGCCTCTTTACCTACATAGCCACAGCCATATCACCCTGCAGCCCAAGACTGGCTGCCCACTGAAGCTAAACAGGGTTGAGCCTGGTCAGTACCTGGATGGGAGACCTCCTGGGAAAACTAGGGTGCTGTTGGAAGAGGTGTTACTGAGGCCAGCAGGGGGTGCTCACCCTGCAGTCTGTGTGAGTCCTAATGCCCCAGTATAGTGACGGGGACACTATACTGTCAAAAAGCACCGTCTTTTGGATGAGACGTTAAACTGAGGTCCTGACTCTCTGTGGTCATTAAAAATCCCATGGCACTTCTTGTGAAGAGTAGGGGTATAACCCCGGTGTTCTGGCCAAATTCCCTCCACTGGCCCTTATCAATCATGGCCTCCTAATAATCTCTCTCCTCTCCACCTGTAGCTCACCTCTCCGTTGTCCTGTGGCTGCCGTCGCATCATCCAAGTGGATGCTGCACACTGGTGGTGGTTGAGGAGAGACCCCCCCCATATGATTGTAAAGCGCTTTGGGTGTATGGCAACACACAATAAAGCGCTATATAAATGCATCATTCATTCATTCATTCATTCATGCAGGTGTCCCTGAGTGGCTCCAAAGACACATGCAAATCTAAGCAGACCTTTGCTTCTTTTATATACAATGCAAAGCGACTTTGTGGGTTCAGAAGACTATACACCCAGCAGGCACCAAATATTGACGTCAATTTGACGTTGACTTAACGTTGGATTTTGGTTGCACAATCTAAAAACAACTAAATCTCAACGTCAGCTGACGTCGGTATTGGACATCAATTTAACATTGACATAAGACGTTGAATTTACGTTGAATTTCAACCAAAATTTAACCAAATATCAACGTCTTATGCCGTTGTGTGCCTGTTTTGTGCCTGCTGTGCAAGGACAGCCAAGCCTTCAGTAGACCCGTAGATCTTTGCGTTCTTCCATACCATAGCCGATTCGTATTTATTCTAAGCCCAAAATATTTAGGTGTACTTTAAGTGACAGCTTTCGAAGTACATGATGCAATGCAAAAGAACTTTTTCCTCCTTTTCCTTCGTCCTCAGGATGGGTTATCAGTGCGGATTAAAAGGAGGGAGGTCAGACAAGGTTGTGATGCATATGGTAAGGAGCTGACTCTAAAAGGCTTGAGCGTTGTCTCAATAAACCGCCGTGGATACATGCACATTCTAAACCGTCTTCCTCATAAATACAAACAAACAAAAAGCCCAGAAATGCTGCGCTCAGTCTTTCGGTCCCTGAAGACTTCCAAGTTGTTGATATGCGGGTGAAGGCAGCGGAGGTCTTTGCATGGAGGCAGCTGCGTAATCCCCTCAATGCGCATTGGTTAAGGGCAGAACGCAGATTAAAGTATGGAGACGCAAGGACTCATCTCATCATGGCTTAAACTGTGAGTCTGTTCTCATTCGCTCTCACTCTCGCTCACTCCGTATCTCCACGCACGCAATGCAGGGCTCTTCCTTCATTTATACAATCCACTGCCAGTCCAGAGCCATGGGACTGAATCTCCTGCCAGTCTGTCCGTATGTAAAGTTCAAAAGTACCACTGACTCTCACCGTAAACACATCTGGGATTCTGCATAATATATGTCAGACGTGTACCAAAATCTGGATAAATACCTTACCTTAAAGTCAACGGTGGCTCAGTAATATTGGAGAGTATCCTTGTATTCTAGTGGCTTACTCACTCATTTGAACTAGAAGCTGCATGAACAGGTGTTTTTGCACTGTTATGTCTAAATAAATAAATAAAAAGTGAATTTTGGGATCACAACATTTTAATTAATACTCAAAACAAAAATGATTACATCATTTATGTTTTGAGTATACATTATAAAGTTCTGATCCCTAAAAAAAAAACTATTTTCACTCAGAAATTGCTATTAGATTTCACAAATTTTTACAAAGAAATGGGAGGTATTACATTGAATTAAAAATGAAAAGCAGAAGCAGAAAGACTGAAATAATATTTTCTTGTAAAACATACTTTTTTTGTTTTATTTAACTTCTAAAAATAAATTTGGGGCGTGTATAGCATTAAAAATGATAAAGATTACATTGAGATTACAACTGTTAAATTAGTAGTTATTTGCATTTTTAAAGATTTACCTTAAGTGAGCATTATAGATGTAAAAATGTAAAAATAGGGGAAATGAGCAAGCATAATTACATACACTAATATTATACAATATTATAATCAAAAGTTCGATGTCGGTGCAGTTTTCTTTAAGAAATGTATACATTTATTCATCAAAGATGCATTAAATAGATCAAAAGTGACAGTAAAGCTGTTATAAAGTTACAAAAGTTTTTTATTTCAAATAAATGAAAAATATTGTTCATAAAGTGTCCAGATTCAAAGTGTTTTAGTTTCTTCAAGAAATCAACCTGTGAATGGCTTTCTTATAATTGTTTCTGTATATTAGAGGAAAACACTTTTACAGTACATTAAAAATGGGGGGGGGGATGGGGAATGAGAGCATTATAAATGCTCATGCCTGAAAAATTATTGCTCATTAATTAAAAACAATCGACCCAATTTAACTAAAGTTTTAGAGAGTGAAAAGGTCACTAGCATTTCCATAAGCAGGAATGCTGTTTTTCCTTTAACCTTTTTTTTTTTCTAGTGAGTGAAGTTAACAGTGGAGGGAGGCAGTATGGGAGCCCTGTGGGCCCAAAGCTTGTCTTTGAATAGCATGCCAAGAGACTCACATGCACTGCCAATACTCAGTCAGATCTAGTTTATGAACAAAATTATTCATCTTTCATTGAATTATTTAACATGTCTTCTAAGGGGTGGATATTCAAATCAAAGATACTCAGGTCAGATATCCATAGATCAATATCAGTGGATGAGAGTGTTTAAGCGACGACAAGTGTTGGTTAAATGTCACTGTGGCAAGTTGGTGGTGAAAGAGACTATAAGCAATAGAGTCAGAAAAAAAACAGAAACAAACAACTCTTTGGTTTGCTTAAAAAGTTTTGTAATAATTTTTTTTTTAATAATTTTAATTTTAATTTTAATTATTAATTTGTAAATATTTTTAGTGTACACACACTACCGTTCAAAAGTTTGAGGTCTAACAGATTTTGTATGTTTTTGAAAGAAGTGTTCCTGTGATGGCAAAGCTGAAATTTTAACAGCCAAGTGTCACATGATCCTTCAGAAATCAGTCTAATATGCTGATTTGCTGCTCATAATAGCATCCTTGCTGAATAAAAAAAAAAATGTTACTGACCCCAAACTTTTGAACAGTAGTGTTTTTTTTTTTATAATTGCGGCTATTGTGCTCAATGTGCTTTGATAACTTAGTGTTTAAACTTTTTTTTTCTTTAGAAGATGCTTTTAAAATCAACTTTTTTAATGTCTGAATTGAAATGAAGTTTGTTATCTTCAGGGTTGATGTTATAATGGATAGGTCATTGGCTTACCTGGCTTCCTCATCTCTGGCTATGAGAAGGCGCATGTGATTGGTTGAGGATGCTGCTCTAAGAATGTCCACCGCTCTGCAATCAAACATCAATATCAGACATGAAGTGTTTTAAAGGTGTAAAAGAATGACAAGTGGCTAATTTTGCAGGTAGAGGACTTTTCTGTTAAGGAGGTAAAAGAGAATAAAGGACCAAAACATTACAATCCTTGAGGCACTTTCAGACTTCATTTTCTCTAAAGTCATCACAGAAAGTCTCACAAACAGAATAGAAGAATAAATTAAAAAACAAAAAACAACAACAACAACAAAAAAAAGAGTGCAGGGTATGTACCGTTCACTTGTCACGCCAATCAAGCTTTCACCATTCACCTCCAAGATCTGGTCTCCAGGCTGCAGATTTCCTAATAAAGCATTAATAAAATAAAAACCATAAAGACCATAAATAAAAACTCATGAAATTTTTTGAAATTGAGATTTATATGTCATCTGACATCTGACAAAATACTGAGAAAATCACCTTTAAAGTTGTTCAAATTAAGTTCTTACCAATGTATATTACTAATCAAGAATTGAGTTGATATATTTATGGTAGGAAATTTACTAAATATCTTCATGGAACATGATCTTTACTTAATATCCTAATGATTTTCGGCATAAAAAATAAATAAAAAAAATATGTATTTTTGGCTATTGCTACAAATATACCCGTGCTACTTATGACTGGTTTTGTGGTCCAGGGTCACATATTACTCTTAATACTTTTGTGCGATATAAAGACAGACTACCATTCAAAAGTTCAGGAAGTCAGTAAGATTTTTTTTAAAAGAAATTAATTATTTTATTTAGCAAGGATGCATTAAATTGATCATAAGTGACAGTAAAGCCATTTATAAGGTTAAAAAAAGATTTCTGTTTCAAATACGCTGTTCTTTTGAGTTTTCTATTCATCAAAGAATCCTTGACAAATGCATCATGGTTCCAACAAAAATATTAAGAAGAACTGTTTTCAACATTGAAAATAATAAGAAATAAACATATTAGAATGATTTCTGAAGGATCATGTGACACTGAAGACTGGAGTAATGGCTGCTAAAAATTCAGCTTTACCATCACAGGAATAAATAACATTTTAAAATACATTAAAATAGAACGGTTATTTTAAATTGTAATAATATTTCACAATTGTTACTATTTCACTGTATTTTTTAATCAAATAAATGCATAAAAGAGCATAAAATATCTTTCAAAAACATTTAGAAAATCTTACCAACCTCAAACTGTTGAATGGTACTATATGTAGTCGTTAAATTTGTAGTCCACTTGTAGTCCAAAATGAAGAATTTAAGAACTAAGTACGTAAACAACTAATCTCGATAACCTAAATAAGTAAAATAGATACTTTTCTCATGCTAAGGTAATTGCAAGGTGACCTTTGTGACCTTCAGTGCTGTTGACTCTGTTTACCATAAACTTCAAGTTGTTCAACACAATAGTGTCTCACAGCTTTGTATGATAAATAAAAAAGCAAATATCCCAGATTAGATTCCCAAACCGCATTATGGTTTAAGACATGACCATCATTATACTGATAAAAATAATTTTGCATAATTTGGCGACTCCTCGTGTTTTAGCAAACTGTAGCAGTAGAAGAGACAGCATACACCCCTCAATCTTTTTTATTTCTGTAGGACATATTAATAACATCTTTCTCAAATGTAGGTCAGGGTTACGTCTTCTCGACCCCTTCTACCTTCACTTCAGAGATATCTTGTCAGAACAAATCAAATCTGGAAAGGAACAAGCTATTAAAGTCTCAAAGGGGTCACCTATGTCCTGCTCACTTCACTTCAGTCAAATATCACCTTTCCAGTGTCAGATTTTAGAGTCACCCTGGATTATCGCTACTGTGAAAAGCTGTCTAGATTCCCTCAGAATATCTGTCTGCCAGGTAAAAACCAGCATGCTTGATTTGTCTTTCCACCAAACCAAAGAAATCAGCCAGGAAGCTTGCCGACTTCTCTGAATGGTGAGCTGACAGGAATCATTTGAGCGGGGCTAAAAACAAGCAAAGCCCCCTCAGAGTGCATGCGCCCATATAAGCTCCCATATACCCCGTGCTCGGCAGCAGCAGAATGGGAGACAGACTCTAATTCCAGTCTGTCAGGGGCATTAACTCTAAGCACAGGGATGACGTTAAACTCCCCTTCACACGTGAGAGACTTAAGCAGAGGTATACGCAGTGAGACAGACAGTCTATTTCGCAGAAATGTAAACAGAAGCACTGACACAGTTTCCTTTCTAAATTTGTGCCTAAATGTTCAAATTTCTCAGGTTCAATTCATGTGGCTGTTATTCTTCAACAGATTTTCAGTGTAAATGTACCAAGATGCCACAGTAGATGCTTTGATTGATAATAACAAGATTGATTCATTTTGATTATTAGCAAAAGCTGCTGAATATAATGTGGATCAAAGCAATTTAATTAAACTCACTGGTCAGAGCAGATTTCAGCTTCCCATGCTGGATGACTAGCCTCACCAGCAACATTTTGCTGGTAACAATATGATTATGATAATATAATAGCTAGACCAGCACCAAACCAGTGTAAACTAGCCTGGACCAGCATGGAAATTCACACTGGTCTGAGCTGTATCTTCTTCACCTGTCTCTAAGAGACTATAAATTGATGTTCTAACTTGGTTTATAAATTTTAGGACACCACCTGGATAAAGTTTAAGGCAAAATGTGATAAAATAAATAATAATAAATCTTTGAGAAAACTTACCATCACTGGAAGCAAGGCCACCAGGTAAGATCCTCTTCACATAAACGCCATATTCCTCTCCTGTTAGTTCTTTCACACCACCGATCACTTTGATTCCTTAAGAAGAGACAAAACATGCTTCATTCAAAGACCTTGTAAAATGTTGTTTGTTGCTGTTGATATTGCTTTAAGTCAAATAAATTTAAGCAAAACACAAAAATCATACCGCAGTTCCAACAGCACTACATGGCCATTTTTATTTTCAAATGAATGCCACAGTCATCACAGGTGACTGTGAAATGAAAGATCTGAACATTCACTATAGTTTTCTGACAAAACAGACTGTGGTTCATCCTTTTTCTATCTAAACAAGAGGAGAAAAAGCAGACTTATGTTTACCATGAACAATAGACAGCTTTACCTGATGCCTGCTGAAAGCTTTAGCTCTCATTTGTTCCCATTTAGAAATGTAAAGCCATTTTAATAGTAAAAAAAAAAATAATAATAAAATTCAACATTTAATATACTTTGTGCTGTGTGTAATGTAAATTGTAGCATACACTACCATTCAAAAGTTCATAATGGAGGTCAGTATGATTTAAAAAAGAAAGAAAGAAAAAAAACACTTTTATTCAGCAAGGATGCATACAATTGATCAAAAGTGAGAGTAAAAACATTTATAATGTTAATGTTAATAAATGCTGTTTTTTGAACCTTCTATTCATAAAAAAAAAATCCTGAAAAAAATATATATATCACGGTTTCCACAAAAGAATTAAGCAGCACAACTGTTTTCAACATTGATGATAATCAGAAATGTTTCTTAAGCATCAAATCAGCATATTAAATTAATTTCTGAAGGATCATGTGACACTTAAGACTGGAGTAATGGCTGCTGAAAATTCAGCTTTGACATCACAGGAATAAATGACATTTTAAATTATATTAAAACAGAAAACCGTTATTTTAAATTGTAATAATATTACTGTTTTTACTTTACCCTAAAACCTTTGGACGTTTGTGTACATTACATTATTTGTCACTTTGGTAAGGAAGCTAATTCTAATGTAAATATGATAAATACTGCACCCCAGCTGCTGTAGGTGTAGTCCCATTTGTGTCTGACTTCAAGTCAGATAATAGAGGTCTTAAACAGCTTATGTTCAAATGAGCCTCCCTAAAGTAAGGATTTACAGCTGACTTGGGTCAGTATTAGTTTTAGGTATTACACACACAGGACTTTCAGAGCTTCAGGTACTGTATATGTTGAAAGGTTTGAATCCCCCTGAGGTCATCAAGTGGACTGAAATGAGTTTATTGGATTTCAGGGGGCCACAGCAACTCTGTAAAGCTCCAAATCGCCCTGGTGACAGAATGATCTTCTTACAGTGATGTAAACTCTGTGCTGCACTGAATCGATTATTAAGCGAGTTAAACACACAGGAATCCTGTTTCACTTTACTGAGTTTAAAGGTACTGAGGTTAAAGGTATCATTAAAGAAATTTTACATCGAACGAAATTAATAGTACCTTTGAAATATGTTTTAAAATCATTTTAATTTTTTAAAAATACTTTTTGTGTGCAAAGAAAACAAAAATAACAAGTTTATTCAACAATTTCTTCTCCTCCATATCAGTCTTTGACGCACGTTTACAAGAGTACCATGAGTACCACAAGTATTCTCATAGCTTCATAATATTACGGTTGAACCACTGATGTCACGGACTATTTTAACGATGCCCTTACTACCTTTCTGGGCCTTGAACGTGATAGTTGCCTTGCTGTCTATGCAGGATCTGAAAACTCTCATTAAAAATATTTTAATTTGTGTTCCGAAGATGAACGAAGGTTTCACTACCCTAGTGAAAATAAATATACTTAAATGTATTTGAAATACATTTATTTTATACTAAGTATACTACAAATACATTTACATATTTGTGTACTTAATAAAGATACCCTGCAATTGTACTTTAGTATACTAATCTGCTAAACTGGAACAACTAATTTTGTGCTAAATGCACTTTAATGGCTCGTTTCCACTGAGTGGCACGGTTCGGTACAGTACGGTATGGTATGGTACACAATTATGTCTGTTTCCACTGTCAGAAGTTGTGAATGGTACCAAAATAGCGAACCGTACCGTACCACTTTTTTGGTACCCTTCCATTGGGGTACCTAGCACAGCAAAGGGCACCAAAAAGGTGGAGCTAAACTCACTGAAGAACGTTGATTGGTTGACTAGAACCATCACTTTTACGTGATACAAGGGGATAAAGCTTCTCCTTCACTTGTTCCGCTCTGTCTGCTGTCCATGAGTGTTGAGCTTATTTACATCAGAGTGCGCAAACACAAAAAAATATAACAGTGTATTTTATAATTTTATATTTTCACACAGACAATAGGCGCTTCTCAGTATGTGTTCTTTTCTGTTCTTGTGGACTTGTGAAACGTCATTGCCCAAAAACCCACATAATTTTCTAAATATTACTGTTATTGTGTCATGAAATGTAGTTTTAAGAGTTTTTCAGGCGAGAATGTAATTGTTTAAAACTGTAATAAACTGCAGTTTATTTATAAAGATAGCGCCTATTTGAAAATTTGCTATGCCGATTTCAGAGCTCCAGGTGATCACCGCTCATGTAAACTCAGTGCTCATGTATCCGCTTAGAGGAGCCTTAGCTCGGCTAGTCCTTTCGACATTTAAGTATATGTGATTGTGCTTAAGTGAGACTATTGCAAGTACTTAGGCACACTTTAGTTATATCTTAAAGACCAATATTATTCAAAGATCATACAATCATCACCAATAGTGACATTAAAACACATTTTAGGCTTAATATTAAGAAATGTGCATTGTGCACAAGTAGTACTCCAAATAAAGTTTAATTGTAATTTTTATATCAGTAAGCCTCGAGCGACATGTCAGTAAATATGTTAATAAGTTTAAACTATACTTAGTATGAAATAAATGTATTTACTAGGGTATCCCTTTAAGAACAATATGAGTCCAGCAAAACATAAACAAAAAATGCTGAGTTAAAGTTGTGACGAAACAGAAGTAGCAACAGAGCTTTTCTTCCGTATTGTGTCTTACTTCCAAGTGAAACGAAAGGGCAGGGACTTGGTTCTATGCATTGGTTGTTGACTGGACAGAGAAAGATTTGAATGTGAGCTTAAGGCTGATTGTAAGAAAGGGGCGGGATATAAGCAGGCAAAATGATTGGAGACGCCCAAAATACATTGACAGAGAGAAATCTGACTTTTCACCCAAAGACCCAAGTATGATATTTTGATTAAAAATGATGTGGCCAAAAAAAAACATATGCATGTATGAATTTGTTCACAATAAGATCAATAACATAATAAATAATAGATAAACTTAGGGTTCATATAAAAACAATTATACTGAATAAACTCGTTGTCTAGATGTCAGTGTGAAAGGATGGCAGATCCCTTATGTGAGAGAGCAACTGCAAATCAATGTTGTCAGGCCATTAATTGTTGAAACAACAGGAGCAAGCTTTGACGCCACCAAAACATGAAAGCCTTTAATGAGATGAGCATCTTTCACACCCATACCTGAGGAAGATTCATTAGCAGCAGTTCAGAAGCAGAAAACATGCTAAAAAGGCACTTCCCTTAATGGACAGTGCAGATGCTTTAGATTCACTTTTAGTCACACGGTTTAGTCACACTCATGGAATAATAAATATCCTCTTTTTGCTTCAGGCTTATATGGTATTAATAGACAGACAATGTATTGGCACTAATTGAGTTTTGAGCTGGTATTGCATATTAATAGATTCACTTCAAGATAAATCTTCAGAGTTGGAAACACTTTAATGAGAAGAACTGCAACCCGGTTGTCCATAAAGCGTGTTTTTTTACCAAACTCAAACTCAAAAAATGTCATATAACTCAAAAATAAATGCAAAGTAAGGACTGTGTCCTGGACAAACCCTTGAATGCTTATGACAGTGTCACACTTAAGTCTGTACTTGATAGCACTGCAAATGTGTTGTAAAATATTTGATTTATCAGTGCTGTTTTTATTCAGAGCTCCACTTCCTGAGTCTGTATTCATGAAAATGTCTCCTAAAACAGAATTGTCTTGTAACACAATGGATTGTTGACTGTGCAAGTTGGGATGTAAGAAGGACAGGTTTAAGGAGCTTGGAGCTGCCTTCAAATAATGTTTTTGATCTATTGTGAAGAGGGAGATCAGGCTGCGGAATAAATATAACAAAGACAGCACAAGACTTGAAAGACTGGAAAACAACCGTACCCTAAACCTATCCGATCACTTCACTCCAAGACTCCACCATACACCTTATTTCACTTCCCCATGGCCAATAGAGATCAGAGATTGTACATGCTGTAAAATAGGCCTCATTAAAATCGACTAAACGATGTGCTTCTCCATACCTTTCTTATGTCTTGAATATTTCTTTGTAACCATTCAGTCTCAATCCATAACCTTCTAAGAAAGCATTTATTAAAATGTGATTTCTAAGGTGGTCCGCAAAGATTGAAGACAGAGTGTTCTGACAGAAGATCTGATTTGGTAAATAATAAAAACACACAAGTGCAGTGAAATTAATATGTTATGAGGCACTTACCTAATCCATTCTCACAGTCTGTAAACTCCATAGAATGCACTGCTCGATCTACTCCATATGGACCCATCAGTGTCCTGTGCAAGACAGAAAAAAAGCAGCATTTCATCCATGTTAGAACATTGAAAACTTAGTAAGATAATAAGGCTTGTTAGTTTCAGAGAAACATTTTTATGTGAAACAAATTCTCAAAATTCTGTTACATTTTAAGGTGGTGATTCAATTCATATCTGAATATTGGTAATTAATAAAATAAACTGTGAGTTTATGTGAATTTTCTGTACTCGCTGTGCCTGTGGACTGTTATTAGTATCAAGACCAGTTCATGTGGGGAATCAGTATAAATTATTTAGCATGAATGTCCTGCTTTGGACAAGCTCCTAAAATGGTCTCTTTCTCATGAACTCAGAATCTGTGTGTGATTCTAATTTTTGAGAACTCAGTCACATAACAGTGATTATGTACTTAAGTCATTAAGTAAAAGTAAGTCATTCATTAAAGAAACTCAACACTTTGGCAGTGTTTTCATGCAGTTGAAACAGGAATGAATATTATGAGGTCTCTTTTTTAGTTGGCAATATATCAGGACACTGACATTCTTTGGGCATTTTGTTAAGTGTCTTACCAGCACTACACCAGAAAGATTACATGCTTCCACCACAATTCAACCTTTCCTGCAGACTCACTGCAATGTCCTTGAAATTGTACTTCAGATTGTTTGAACCTAAGACTTTGTCTTGAAGCTACAATTCAAGCTAAACATGCTTCACAAGAGTTATGTAAAAGAGAGTGACCACTGTCCCCAGCACAGCGCCCTCTGAAACATATTTTTTTAAAATAGTAGGGGGTCAGTAGAAATAAAATCTTTTTAGGGCTGTTAAAGTTAACCTGGCACCTTATGATATTAATAAAATGGCCAATGCAGTAATTTAAATATGTGAATTAAATATGTTCAATCCAATCATTTATCACATTTACCAAAAGTTATATTATTTTTTATTCAAAAACTGGTAGAAATCCTGGGACTAATCATGGTTATTTTATTCTAATAAAAAAATGGGTTTCTGAGAGTTCATCAAATGTTTATACAAGAATATTTTGTTCTTGTTTTATATCTTTTTTTTCTCTCTCTCTCTTTGGATTTCTCACTCCAAAGTGTTGATGTTTTCAGTACTGACTGTAATAAGCACTATACAAATAAATTTGAATTGAACTGAACATGTTAATATTAACACACTTTAATTTTCCAGATTACCTATATTTTAATGATTTATTTTGGTTTTTAGAGTAACAGAGATATAAAAGCCAATTATTCAATTTTGCAAAAAAAACATCTTGTCCTAAATATCATGCTTAATATAGTGCTCACATATGGTCTTTGCACATGAAAATGTCCAGCTGCCTTTATATTTTACAAAATAGATCCCTTGCAAATGGATCATCATTTTTGGTGGGTTCTTGGCATCAAAAAGTTTAAAAACCTCTGGTTTAAAACGCATATAGCCTAAAGTTGTATGAACTCCACGAGGTATGTATGAATGGATTTAGTGAGCACGCACGAATACATTATAATCTCCGGGTGATTAGAGCACATTAACAGTACATCCTTTATAGTGTTGTTGTGGATTCTTCAAAGCATAGCGGGCAAATGAAATCAAATACGCACTTGTCCACGCAGTAACTGCAGTCAATGCAGTTTGTATATAAGAACTAATGGTGAAGTAATCGTCGTTCAACACAATTTACTCACGTTTTCCATTCTCTCTCCACTTATATTTGTCAGTCCGCGAGCACGCTTTGTTAGTGACACACCTGAGCACAGCACAGGTACCACAAAGCACCCAAAAGTCGCCAAAACCCTCAGAAGCGGACAAAGTGAAGACGCGCGTTATGTCGACGCATCTCTCAAGACCGCTCGAGCGCTTATTGCTCACTGGAGCTAATGAGCTGAAAAAACGAGTCGTAATACAGCTCAACTGCCACAAAATTACCAAACAAAGGTTTTTACCTGCTAATCATGACTGCTCCCTTGTACATGACCGAAAACGTAGGCATTTTGAAGATATTTCTGCGCATCCAGCGGAGTGTGCAGTATGCCCATTCCTCTGGTGATCAGCGCCTCGCGGAGGTCCGATACAGCGCGAGCCACATGATGCACTGCCACAGCCCTCTAATACAGATGATCCTAAACATCACCCACTTTGCCCACAGATTAAATCTTATGCAACAGAAATGAGGGGTAGTGTTTTTTATATAGATAGAATTTTTTGCCATTCTTTAACAATGACTAGAACAGGTGGTTCCAAAACAGAAAGCCAAATATTTACGTTTATGAAAGGACTTTAAAGGCTTAAAGGTGGTGTGATATCCAAAGTGTTGCTGATATTAAGCAATTTCAATCCAAGGGGTCTTTCAAGGACATCAGGCTGAACTGTAGTATAGAAATACAGAAACTGCATCAGATCAAACCTGATATGGGAATTAAAACTGACAAGCTACTTCAAACAAGACAGGACACATCACCATGAAGCCCACAGTCTAGTGAAGAAAATGTGTTGACGTCAATTTTAACTGCTTTTATTTAAGTGAAAAATATCATTTAATAAGACTAAATCAACCTTACTACACTTAGCATAGCATATTTTTCTTTTTACAGTATGCTGAAGGATGGTTGTGATTTCTTAACTTCCTGATGATGTGGAATCACATTGCCACTGTAGCCATTTCACTGTAGTCATGAAAAAATGGAAAAACAGGAAATGCTATTGCTTTGGGGAGAAAACGACATTTGTGCAAAAGCAGACAACTCTAAATCCTTGTCAACTCAGAAAGACATATTTAATCTCTCGACCGTTTCCATTTTTAGCCAGTGTTATTGTCTATGGTCATCCCATGCAAAGCTAGAGTGCTTTCCTCTCGCACAGCAATCAGATTTATACACACATGCTTGAGGCTAAATTACACAATATCTGGATTACACTGTCCAAATTTACTTGGGTTTTTGTATTCTTATGATATCATGTGTAATGTTTTCAAGTATTTATGTTTAGTGGGCTTCTTTGAAATGACTAACTGCATTTATAATGTAATGAAGTGACTACCTGTTAAAAGAGATTATTGTCATTTAATGCTCAACAAATACTGTTGCTTGCGCCCTAGTTAGAGTCAGAGTGACACTTTGCCTTAAATGCATTGTCACTGTGTAACTCCTCAATGTCATTTACCTTGACACATGTCCAGTGACTCAGAGACCACTTTTTATCAGCAACTTGAGCTACAATCCAAAACAAGTCACACAAGGTTGTACCAAAAGCTGCTTAAGTCTGGAATACACTACATGACTTTTAAAATCTGAATCTGAAAATCTGAATTTACCAATTTTGTAGTCACAGGAAAAACTGTGCATCATACGCTAAACGACTGAGGATCACACACCACCAGACTTTAACTTCGTTCCGATCACAACAAACTCATGCAGAAATGTGCCTTGTTGTTAGGAGATGCATTACAAATGAAAACAATGTGTTCTAAAATCGGCTCAAAATATCAAACATGTTTGATATCCTCCGAATGGATGGAATCAAAGTCTGAAGATGAAAAATCTGAGTCTGTGACCATCATACACTACGTTTTCTATGGAATCTGTCAAATCAAATCTGAAGACTGCAACTGACTTTTGGCAACTAGTGTCAACTTATCCAAACTGTAAATCAGGGGATCATCAGGGCAAAAGTCGTGAAATGCCTGTTGTTTGTGTTGTAGTTAACAGAATGCTACATCTTGGATAATGTTACCAGGCAAAGTGAAAAAATGTGCATCAGATGTTGCTGTCTTATTTAACAATATAAATTATGTATCTACTACTGTACACAATCTGTCACGTCCCTGTGATAGTCACAGTGTGACCGGACTAAGCCTTTCTTGTGTCAGACTCACAGGCTGTAATGTTGTAATTTGAGGATTAGCTTTTACACACCCGGCCACGATAAGCTTTATTTTCAAAATTATCACACTAAACTACACTGACTTAAAGCACTCTGTTTGGCTTGCCTTAAATTTCTCTCATGAGGTTAATATGCCAAGTGTGATTTGCACATTCACATATCAAGCCATGACTGGCCAGAGTACTTTTGTGCACAATTATCTGCAAGGACAATCTGTCAATCAACCACGTACAGAGCCAGGTCACGGTCCCACGAGACCCCTAGTCCCCCAACCTCAACCACCCCTCTTCACAGACACCTTATCCTACATTAAACAACGAGAGTAATTTGGGTATAATTTTTTTTTTTAAAGAAATGTATTTGATAGACTAAAATAAAACAATAGGAGCATTCCAGTGTGTTTTATTGCTTTTTGAATTTTGAAAAATATTTTACTGTGAGGGATAGATGTGCAATCTGTTTGATTGGATTTACTAATGTGTACCTTGGTATTGGTATTAGTGACATTAGTTGATGCAACATTGAAAGAACATTTAAAAAAAAAAAAAAATAACTGGACTTTAAAAAGATAGTTCATCCAAAATTCTTTTTTTTTTTTTTTTTAATATTATTAAAATTAATAATATTATTATCAGCCTCATGTCATTTCAAAAACTGTATGACTTTAAATCTTTTGTGGAACATAAATGAGATAAATGTCTACATGTAAGTGTTTTTTTTTTTCTCGTTTGGAACGACATGAGGGTGAGTAAATAATGTCAGAATTTTTTTCATTTTTGGGTGAACTATCCCTTTAAGACATGATAACCATTCATCACTGCTTTGTTTTTATTTGTTAAATTAAATACCCTGACTAAGTTCTTTAAGGCAGTATGAGGCAGATTGTAACAGTAAAGTTTACTAAAAGTAACCAATAAAAGCTGAAAAATGATGATTTGTGCCAGACAAGTGCCAGACATCTTCAGAATCCATCTCTCTCTCATTCACACTGCAAGAATGATGTAATTTTACAGGCCAACCAGGAAGTAGCATCACCCTGATTGCCTTGACAAAAAGCCAAAAGGATTTTTTATTGGCTTTGGATAATGACCAACAAAGATTATGATTCTTACACATTTTGTTCATAAATAATCTTAACAACATTTATGAATTTTGAAGCCTACATTGCCAGACATATAAAGTTTACATTAAGTTATAAATAAACTACACCACATGACATAGTAACATGACTTCATTGTCACTACCTTTAAGCTTCCAACAACTCAAATCTACAAACTGGAAAGTTTGAGTTACAGTAGTTTGCAGGAGCACAATTACAAACACAACGAAAAGTGAATAAATGAGTTTTCCTGTTCGGCATGATGACATTTAATGTCCCCGACAACCTCTGTAGTTCCATTTAGCCATTTGTTAGTAACAGCACTATGTATTGAAGTATTACGCCATAGAATAAAATGTAAAAAAATAAATAAATAAATAAAATAAATAAATAAATTTAAAAAAGAGGAATTGCATTAACCACATAGCTTATTTCAGGCATTTACCCAACAACCCATTTAAAAAATAAAATGAAACCGGAAGTTCAAAAATGTTAACTCATTTCTGGGTTTTGAGCAAAGCAGTTGACCTCTGTATGAATTTTGTACCCTAAACCTGTGTTCCATAGATTTGGTCTGATGATGGGAAACAGAGAAAGAGTTGTTCTGTGACAACAGACTATTCATTTCATTTGCTCTAAAAAGTGACTGTGCCTACATTTATAAAGCCTAATACTAAAAGTCTATAAATAGTCTTTGAGGGCAGCCTCTGTAATATATGAGGCAGCTGTTCTTTATTCAAGAATCTGCCATGCCCGAGAATGGCAGAACATAAAGCTCAGGCAGAATGGCAGATATTTAGCACTGGAAGGCTAAGCATTAGACTATGTGACAAGAGACAATCTGAGATGAGCTATTCAAATATCCCAGAGAACATTCTGAAAAATCCTACACAAAAAATAAGCCAAAATCATCAGTTACTCATAGGACACAAAATATTTACGTATGTCATTTATGTCTTCCATAATCTTCACCCTCCAACTCACACAGCCTGTGAGACACTGGCATTACCACATAATAATGCAACGTGCTGTAACATGTTTGATAACACAAATATAAATCTGTTAATCAAAGAAAAAAATGAGTAGAATGTTCATATGTTGAAGTTGCAGTACTTACATTGTGCTGTAGATTTTTTTCATTGAAGCTTTGTATCAAGGGAACTATTTAATAAATAAATTATTAAATGCATATTTAAATATTTGTACCAGTACCTCTAAATTTCATAAATACTTGCTCCAAAGTATCATATATCTCACCACTCAAGAATCTCAGAAAGCCAGCAGCCCTTCAACCCTCTTAAATCGCTGAAGCTGTAAATCCTGTGAATGATGATTCATGACAGATTGTCTGTCCATGTGATTTCTCATGATGCAGAGAATGAATTCATATGGGCCTTGTATCTATATCATGTATTTATTGGCCTAGAGTGAGTTTTGATTCTAATGTAAAGTGTTGACTATGGATGTTTTAGTATACATTTTAGGTTTATCTGAAATGGATGTCTTACAGGAAAAAAGATTGTTCTCCGTCTTCAGACTGTTCATACCGATCAAAACTTGTAGGGACCGTAAACAAATACTGGTATTATCCATTGTGCAATATGCACATATATGGATGGGTGTAATTTAACAAACAAGTAGCATGAAAATCATACACTTGTTTTAGGCTTAAATGATGGTGGTTTGTGTAGAAATCTTTGACAAATGCATAACTGTGTATAAAAATTATGTATAAAAATAATGCAAATTTGTATAGCAATTAATTGATTTCTTGATTTAACCTGTTAGTTTCAACGCTTTTTAAAAAAAAAAAGAAAAAAAAAGAATGTTCTAAGTAGTCTACCAAATGATATAAAAACCGCATGTTTAATCATTTTAATAACATATCTGCCATTTTTGCTCGATGGCATTCAGTTCTAAACAGGTTTTGAGCCAATCACCTGAGCTGTAAATACCATGTGACTAATTATGCTGGAGGCAAAATGATGTCATGACAACACTGATTGACTAATGACATCACAAGAACACACAGTTTCAAAATCCTGAGCTGTGAACTGAAAGACATCAGACGGGAAAAAATATAAATCCATTTCACACTTTCAAGAGCCCTCAAAAACAAAATACATACATAATATAAAACATGGTGCTTGCAGAAAAAATAATTTGAATGAATTAGAAACATGTTACCATTTTTTTCATACACATAAATAAATAAATAAATAATCTTCGAATTTGTCTATGGCTTTGCTAATAACTTTAAATTACAGTCTTTATTTTAGACTTTAGTTATTAAATTCTAATGTGTTAAAATTATTTAGTTTACTGTAAATTTTACATTTTTAATCTGAAAAAAAATCAGTTAGGAAGAAATATTTGTTCAAGCAAAGTTTAAACAACAAATTATATATTTAATTTAAAACTCATGTCAACCACTCAAAAAATATGTATGCATGTATTAGTGTCTCTGAATGCAAATACATGCACACACCTAAACACAAGCTAAACTAACATGGACCACAACACACACACGGATACTATCTCTTTTCCTTCCAGCAGCCATGGCAACTACCCATTGCATCAGAACTTTAATCACCAAATCTGCACAGTGGGTTGTTATCAGATTATCGGATAATCCAGTCCACATTGAGAAATCATAACAGCGGAGAGGTGGAGACGCACTATGTCAGTTTTTGGCCAGTCCCTCTTCTTGTTTTCATCAAGGAAAAGCTCAGTAAACGTGCCACCCATTGCAGTAATGAAGAATGGGAAATGAGGGTGGCAGCTTTACTCAGGTGCCAAGTTTCCATGCTGGACCACCGAGTGTGGTGAAATGGGTTAATCTGAAACAGTCTGACAGGCCAGTCTGACCTGTTTACTAACTGCTGCATTCTGGGCCCATGACTGCCCTCCGCAGGTAACAAACAGAAATGCATCCCAGGAAATGTCAACATATCATCCACTTTTAATCAGGCTTGATGCTGTCAGCATAAAACAACACTGAATGGGATGAACAATCATGAAGGGATTTTTGGATTTTTGTTTTTCTTGTATTATGAAAGGACTGAGACTGTAATTTAATGAGATGTTTTTGGTCAAACAAGTCTATTAATGGTCTAATTTTCGCTGAAGTCAGAGAAGAGAAAAAAAATATATTTTGAACTGACAAAAATACAACAGATAAATAAATTTGAACTTCTTTAACAACAATGAAGGTGTATGAACTGTGAATATTAAGTAAAGATATATAATTATGTATATGTTTAGAAATGTAATAATAATATACTTTTTCTGGTAATTAGATATATAACACTACAGCTTTGTTCTGGCAGGTCAACTAATGTAAAAACATGCCTGCTTTTTAATGAATCTATAACAACAATGTTGCAAAAAGCAGATAAATCAATGAAGCACAAAAAAGCTGATGCAACAAACCGGTTAACAAGACCTCATTATTAGGCAGTGCCGAGACTAAAAAGGCTGATAAAAAAAGAGCAAAAAAGTCAGCAAAAATATGATGTTGATTCATTGATAATGGTAACCACCAAAAAACGTGAAAAAATCAATAAAAATGTGCCATGTCGATAAAGATTTATTAGTGTTAACGTATAAAAACAAAGCTTTAAAATAGAAAAGTCTTAAAAATATATCATTTTGTGTCTCAGCTGACTGTGTCTGTTTTATAATATAGTTATTATAAATAATAACCATTTATAATAACCTTTAAAAAAGGTTGCATTCAACACAAATGTTACTTTTTATTCTACTCTTTAACTGTACATATTTGATTATTCTGCATGTACAAATCTTAGCACTCAACTCTTGTGTCCATTATAATGCCTGACTTCACACAGTGTACTATACACTGTAAAAAAAAGTATCTTTCAAAGTTAAAAAACAGATTACTGGAGTACACTTTACAAGAAAATACAAAAAAAAAAAAAAAAATCAGTCAGTTATGTTTTCAGATCAGGACAAAACATCTGATATATCGAAATAGATCTGTGCATTAGTGTCAATGCAGCCTGTTAAAGCTGCCACTGTCTATGATCTCATCAATAATAATCAAACGGCAATAATGCTGAGGAATACTTAAAGAACACTAATTTTAAATAAGTTATTTAAAAAAAAAAAAGCCTGCTTATATAATAAGAAAAAAATGTAAATTTTGCACAAAATAAATGTGATATAAAATTTATATGAAAATGTATGTGCAGTAATATTGAAAACTGAGAATGTGACGCATCGTGATATTGAGATGATAATGATAATCGTAATTTAATTGAATCGTGAAACCAGTGAAGATTCCCACAACTACTTTTAAGATGGCACTACTGACATACAGAGATTCCGGTAACACTTTAGAACACTGTTCCATCATTAATGAATAACTACACAAGAACACATGAGTAACGCAATATTAGCACTCTAGTAACTAACAAGAAACTCTGATTAATGAATTAGTAAGTGATAGTGCTTAGTCGAATGTGGTAGTTCACTATTAGCTAATCAGTAACTATTATTTTTTCATACCTCCCTAAGAACTACTAAGAACTACTGTATACAGGTTCATAATTAATATGAATAATACATAATGTACAATTACTTCTAAAGTAAAGGTCATGGTATCCCACTAGTAATGACTCAAGTATTACCAAATTCTTCAGAAGGAATTACTAATTATTTGGATCAGTATTCTAAAGTGAAGATCATGATAACTCCCTAGTAATGACTGAAATCATTGTAAGCTTTTGAGAGTTTTGTAAAGTATTGTATAGTAAGTATTCAGGTGGTACTACATAAGTGATGAAGTTAATTTTGTATTATTTGAACACAGCACTCACAATTCTGAGATACAAATACCATGTCCATGAACAGATCAAACATACACACACAAACATATGTATTTGTTTATGTTTTATGGTGCTACTCCTACACATATGCTCAAATACATGTAATGTACGAGTTTCCTTAGTTTTCTATTTTAGCATAAAATGAATAACATTTAAGTTATTGATATTAATGTGATAAAATGATAATGAAGGTGATAAAATGGTCAATGAAAAAGATTTCTTTTGTACAAAAGAAAAAATGGCATAACGAAACTGAAGTATCTTGAGGCAAACTGGAACCAGATTTAAACATGAAAAGACAGATTTACTTGTACAAGACAATGCACAGCATTATAATTTAATGCAGTTTTTGTTATATTTTAAAGATGTTACTGTCAGGAGTCTGGACTGTCTGTGTGTGTGTTTTGCTCCCCACTTGCTCCCTGTGTCCCAGTGTTTATGCCCATATTTGGTTATTTTCCTGTTCCTGTCCTCGTCTAGTCTAATTCGTTCATCCCCTGCACCTGTGTTTAATTAATTATCCTGTGTATTTAAGTTCCTTTAAGTATTTAAGTTGAAGTTTATGTTTCTCCCGGTTGGGTCTCTAATGCCGTGTGTGTGTGTCTCTCCTGTTCCCAAGTGTGGATACCCTTTGTTCTGGATTATAATAAAGATCCACGGCTCTGTGTTCCTTCCGGCAGGGTAAATGTGACAGAAGACCCGACCTAAAACAGTTACCTCCGTGTGTTCCCTCTGATTTTGTTTCCGTGTTTTCTCAGTGTTTTTTCTTTCCGTTGTGTTTTTATGGATCCTCACCCGTCCAGAATTCCTCCTCTTCCTGCTGGAGCAGGGGGACAGATCTCTCGAGGACCATACAAGGCTGTTCCTGATTCTAGCTAACACCACCAGCTACCTGGACGACGCGCTACAGCTACCGTCGTCTGAAGATGGTCCTCGAGCGGATTTGTCCGCATTTGTGGAGTGGATTCTGGCGAGAAACAGATCGCCCCCTCACCGTCTCTCCCGAGGATGATCTCACCAGGTCCACTCCAGACTTAGAGCCCAGCCCATCAACTCCCCGCGGTGCGGAGCATCAGCCTGAGCCTATTCCCACTGCGATCTACGAACCAGCACAAAGCCGAGCGACTGAGCGGAGGATCACCCCGGACTTTGAGCCCAACCTGTCAGATCAGGTGCAAGAGCCGGTGACAGCGCCCACCGCGAGGGAGCAAGCCGTGGACGGTGAGAGCAAGCAGTGGAGCTCCGCCCACTACACTGCGGCTGAGGGTGAGCAGATTATACATCTGGGGCTGCTGGATTTGGAAGGGGACCTGATAGACTGGGAAACTGATCTGGAGATCGACCTGCCCCCTCTCCTCTCTCCGTCGTCCCCGCTGGTCCCGTCTAGCCCTCCTTCATCTCTGGTCCCCATGTCCAGCCCAGAGGGGGCTCCCGAACCTCCAGTGCCCGCTCCTCGAGAGCGCCCTCCAGAGCCCGATATTCCAGAGCGTCATCCTGTTCCCTGGTCGCCAGAGCCCTGGGATCCACCCTGGCCCCCCGGATCCTCGGCATTCCCCTGGCTCATTGGCTCTCCGCCTCGGGCTCTTTCACCACCTGCTCTGCCGCCATTGGTCGGCCCCCTGAAGTCGGCGGCCATTCCTCCTCCATGGCTCCTCCCTCCGTCAGCTCCACCATGGGCCTTCATCATGTCTGTGGTCTGGGTCCTGCTGTGCTCCTCCTGCTCCGGGCCCCTCCTGGCTCCTCCCTCCTTCGTCGCCTCCCTGGTCTCTGCCCGTCATCCTCCTCCCGGATATCCATCCTCCTCCTGAGCCTCCTCCTTAGTTCCCGCCCGCCCCTCCCCATGTTGTTTCTACGGTGCGGGGACGCACCTTCCGGGAGGGGGCAATATGTCAGGAGTCTGGACTGTCTGTGTGTGTTTTGCTCCCCACGTGCTCCTGTGTCCCAGTGTTTATGCCCATATTTGGTTATTTTCCTGTTCCTGTCCTCGTCTAGTCTAATTCATTCATCCCTGCACCTGTTTAATTAATTATCCTGTGTATTTAAGTTCCTGACTGTGTTTCTCCCTGTGGGGTCTACTTAGTTACTTCATGTGTTGCTCAAGCTCCTATTGTGTGGATTTCCCCTGTTTTCTGTGGATTAAAGACTGTGAACGTTTACTCGTGCCTCCTGCGTGCTTCCTCGACAGCGAATTGTGACAGTTACATTGTTAAATTTAGAGTCTTTTTTTCAAAACATGCTTTTGATTAAAGTCTGTTCAGCTTCACAGTACTGATTGAAATCAAATAATTTCCATCTGTTAAAGAAGTTTGGTTGTGTCTAGACATGTGCATTTGTAAACGGAGTAAAAATCCACCATTCCGGTGACCTGCTGTGATGTTTAGTCTGTCTCTTTGGGTCATGGGACAGCATCACTTCTCTAAGTCTTCACTCTTCCCAATAGTCTATTCAAGTCCCGGTCACCAAACTCTAAATTTAGCACATCACTGGGCAGATTCATTCTCAGGTATACACACTGTTAGCCATTCTTATCTTAATATAAATGTGCCATCAGTAAAATATTCAAAAACACTCACAGAAATGATTTCCATATGAATTTGAAGGCAGCTTACAACTGTAAACTGTGTTAAAAACCCTTAAGAAGGTGACAAATTGCCTGTTGTAACCCGAAGGTCGTGGGTTCGAGTCTCAGGTCCGGCAGGTACTGTAGGTGGGGGGGGGGGGTGAATAACCAGCACTCTCTCCACCCTCAATACCACGACTGAGGTGAGACCCTTGAGCAAGGCACCGAACCCCCAACTGCTCCCCGGGCTGCCCACTGCTCCAGGTGTATGTTCACTACTGTGTGTGTGCACTTGGATGGGTTAAATGCAGAGCACAAATTCCGAGTATGGGTCACCATACTTGGCCACAGACTACTTCCCTCCCTTAACATCTACATTTGAGTAATGCCTTTACATGTAAACAAACAAAAAAAAATCTCTGACATACTGTACTTAAAACAGAGGATTTTAAAAGTGGGGGGTGGGGGGTGCTTAGGCATTCACGGAAAATTTGAGAGAAAAAATCATTTAGGGCTGTCAAAGTTATTTTGTTAACTTAAGGTTTTGACATAACGTTTAATACATTAGCAGAATGTATTGTTTGTGCTTTCGAAACACTGGTTGAAATCATTAGATTAAACTGTTTTATTCATATAACAGCTTCGATTTTTAATACTAACTATAAAAAACATCTTTTTCAAAGGTTTAAACATTTCACATTACTCTAATAGTGGAAAATATACAAAGTAATATTCTCCAAATTGATATGTTAAATCGTTTCTTTAATAGGCTATACTGACAATTAATATACTGACAACATAAGTTATTTACAACAATTATTTAATTTTGGAAAACAACATATTGACTATATATCAGGCTTAATACTTTCCTTAAAAAAAAAAAAAAAAAAAAAAAAAAAGTTCTCAGTACAAATAAGTCTTTATGAAAATATAATTAGGCTATGCCTTTATATAATAGGCGGGGGAATCATCATATTTGGGGTTCTAGCTATCAAAAATCCCTGGTGTAAGAGAAAATAACGATACGTTTAACTTAATCTAGATACTGTACAGGCTCTATATAAACGCAACAGCAATAAAGGTTTTTTTTTTGGGGGGGCTGTTGTACTTTGTTGAATAACTACAGACTATTACAGACATTGCGTGCGAACTTGACGTCTCAGTTTTTGAAGCGACTCTTTCTTTCATTTATCATTTTTCAAAAAATCCGACAATGTGTCTGAAAAAGCTCACGGATACCTGTTCTCTGTGGAATAGCGGGACCTCGTCGCGTTATGTGAACGGTACTGTATGTACTCCATGCTTTTCATTAATAACGCTGATCATTACTTGTTACATATACAGTTTGAGACTTTATACGAATATTACAGTTTCATTTAATGCCTGAAATGACAAAGAAAAATAAACAGACTTCATGCACAACTCTACAAGCATATTCAATTCTTACCAGTAAATGAGCGAAAGTCCATCAAAACGCTCGAGCTGTCTTCCCCGGGGGTTCAGATAGGACATTGCATCCAACAGAAACGTTAAGGTTAAAAATAGTCTGCTCTGGAAACGGAATTAAATGCTGTCTCCAAATATTACCACCAGACACATCACCGCGATTTCATGTCATGCTCGTGGTTCGCAGCCTCGCTCAAGAGTCAGCGTTCATTCAGCATTAAATCAATGATACAGCAACTGCCAGGCGAGAGAGAGAGACTCAACTATGCCAGTTTCTAATCTGTAAAACACGTGGTTTTCATGCTGACCTGGCCGTCTGTTAGACAGTATCTACATCTTGCCGACAGCCCTCTGGTCACATTACTTTGACTTTTCCTAGGTACCAGGTAATGTCAGCGTCTGTATGCAGTTATACCGAGATGTGTGTGAGTATCAGATTCACTGATTGCCTCTCAGAAACTATGAGCTGTCTACCTAGAGAGTTTAGGGCATCATAGGCGTGTTGCTGAGACAGGTAACTCAAATTTGAGGCATGGATACATATATAGAGACAATTATAGTTTGTATAGCTAAGTGTGCTGTCAGACTGGGGTGAAGCCATATGACCGTTCAGCTTCAGGTAACTGAGATTAATAGTGAAGCTTTTGACCTGTCCTAAGAGATCTGCTGCACTGCAGCCAAAACACCGGGGAGTTTCTAATTTCCTCACATAGACATTTGTTTGTAACACCAACATCTGTCCCTGTAGCTTCATACTGTAAGCTATATCAAAACCTGTCTACATTTGTTCTTTTAGTGCATGAACTGTCATTCTTTGTAATTACTTTAATCACACATTTACCATGATAATCACACTTTGTCAAAAAATACAGTTGTAGTTAATGTAAAATCATAATAAATTAATAAAGGACAGGACTGGACAGGACAGTGTAAAGAAGTGTGAATAATGGCAGTAATGCATAGATAACCTCTTAATAGGTCTACTCAATAAAAACTTTTTTTAGAACATTTCAGTCTGGTAAACTGAAACCTTTGTAAATGTGATTAATAATATATAAAATCTCCCTTTCACTTGAAAGAATGTTCAACATTCCAAATCAACATAATATTTGCATACAGAATCCTGCTCTATGTTCTTTCTCACATCTATTTGCATACTGAATTCTGATTGGTTTGTACTTTCTTGCATTTTTTTAACCATGTATAGCAACTTTACACCGCAATGAGGGTGTTGAATCTGCCTGTGTGTGACTAGTAAGTTAACACCATTTTATTAACTATGGTTACCACGGTTAAAAAATACGTAAAAGAGATCAAATTTGTTGTATTTATATTTACAATGTAAAATAAATTGTATTTGAGCCAGTTCTTTCATTCAAATTCTGATTAGCCTACTTAGCCAACTAAGATGAATAATTATCACCAATAGTTGTATCTTAAATGTATCTTGTTTATCTTCAAACACACATTTTGTCTTATATTTAGTTTATATTCTAAATGATGGCGCGAAATTTAGAGGTTCTATTTAGTACCTGAAATACCTTTCCAAGTTTCTGTCAAACGATGCGACTCCCCCTAGTGGTGAAGTTTGCGTCTATAGATAATTACTGCTTTAGTGAGACATCAGTGCATGTATACTTACACACAGTGTTTAAAATGTGTGTCACATGTTATAGATAGCTGACACTTAATCAGTATGTCTACACATTGCTTTTAATCCAAGTGTGCATGATTTCAGGTCAATGTTAAATTTGAGAGCAAGCGTTCATGACATCCTGCCTAGGAAAGAAAACAATGAAGAGTCACTTCACGGAGTTCAGTGCCATAACTATAATGCTTGACATGAGATCATGATGTGAGGTGTAAAGTGACAGAAAGGGTGACAAGATGGGTGTGGCAGCATATTTCAGATAGTATAGTAGATCAGTGCACATTACTGTGCGATCACAATCACTCTGTCAACATTGCTCCTTATCTGTAAAGCAATGTTCCTTTTCTGTCTTAAGCAAGCAGAGAAGAATCATAGCTTTTGACAGCAGATTCCCTAAAGTAACATTTTCAACACAGCATGTTAGTCACAGAACTCTATAAAGCATGTTTAACACTCTCTTTAATTAAAATAAATGGCTGTGGCCAGGCAGGATTAGCTGGTTTTCTCAGACCTTCCCCGTTCTAGAATGTAGGTGGAGCTGCACTGTCTGCAATGTTTGACCCAGCCGAGCAGGTTCCTTCTCAGTCTCATTCTTGACCTGGGTGTGGTTGTCACCTGTATGTGTCAATGCCACTCCATTCCTCTTTTATACATACGTGTTGCACTTACATAGCCGCTTTCAGCTGTACATTTTCCAGTCCGATTTTCTCGACATTCTACGATGACAAAAACAAAAGCTAATTCTGAAGGGATGAATTGAGTGATTAGCCAACGGTGGCTGATAATCATTGCTCTGTTGAGAATTTCTGCTGGGGATTTGAGACCATGGCCAGTCTGGTTTGCTGAACTGTGGCAGGATTGCTGCAACACAGCAGTTTTGTGTGTCAGAGGGTCTTTGGGAGGTTTTCAAACTCACTGAGCCTTGGCTTCCTGCTTTGTCCACAGTCTCAGGGAGGATTCAACCATTCTCTGGACTCACTCTGCATGCCCAAAAGAGTTGCCCAAACGAACAATGTGGAAATGTGGTACTACCATGTAGCAACAACACCTAAAACACACAGTCACATAGAAGCCTTTAGTTTGTGGTATAGAAACTTCTACTGGTACACATAAAATAATGTTACAAAAAATTGAACCTTACAGGTGAGATCACATTTACAGTTGTGATTTTACAGAGTGATATCTAGTCAGTTCAATAGAAAATCACGCAATTCTGAATTTTCTGTAAGGGCGAAAGATTTTGCATCGGGTTCAAGTTTTTCACTTGAATTTGTGTTGATCAACAAAATGTAGCTATTTCAATTACTTTATTAAAGTAATGTAACTGATTACTTTTTTGATTACTTTTCTAAATTTCTAACCAATGCTTTTAACTGTTAATCATTTTCAAACATTTAGAGCAGGCAGGGTTAACCTTACAGTAGGACTCAACACTGATTACTGTCAGACTTTCAAAATCCTTCATCACTTGAATTAAGATTTTAATAATTTCATTTTAAAGCACAGCCACCACAAAATTAGACTTTAGCATCTCTTTTTACTTTGAGATCGTTCTGAGATAAAATACAGATTTGCAGTCATAATAAGAAATAGTTTAATAGCTGTGATACTGTTTTTGAAATCAATTCTTTGCATAGCTATGACAGGAAACACTGGCATCTAGCAAAGCCTTGGGAAAAAAACAGTCTTAAAAAATAAACCATATACATAAACCCAAAAAGGAAATAAAACACTTATCAAATAAACATGTGTCCTGTTCTGTGTCTTAAACTCCTGAAACATTGGTGTCTCATATTTTAGAGGAGTCAGTGCAATTTGGGCAAGAAATCAATTAAATCTGTATGTGTGTGAAAATATTCAGATGTAACCCAAAGGCTACATTCACACTTTTTAGTCAGTTTTTGGGATTGACAACCGCATTTTCTTTACAGGTGTGAGTCTTGAAATGCCCCGTTCACACAGCAGCTTACAGTAGCGTCTCGAATGCTGAGTGTATGAACGCGCAACGGGAGTCAAGCCCGTATTCCTTACCAGTAACCATAGCAACAGTGACCAAAGTAATAACAAAGATGGCGACGTCTATAAAACTGAAAGTCTTATCACTTTCTGACACGACAAGAGTCTAATCGAGCCACGAGTTCATCCGTCAAACCTTCATTAACCGAAAGCAGCTTTTAAATTTGGGTGGAGAGTCGAGCATCTGAGTCACGCAGAACACAAAACTGTCACGGGAGCGGCTCCGGTGGAGAAAACCTACTCTAAAACTTTCAGATGACACAGCTCATTTCTCAGTCACTGTAAGTTACTGAATCCACACATGAAAACACTTAACACACGGTAGACGTGCGTTTGTGCGGCAGAGCGGCTCTCTCTCTTGTGCTGTATGACGAGACAGACACTACTTGTCCAGTCTGTTCCGTTCACACAGTGTGTGTGTTCCGAGAATACGGTTGTGAGTCCTGAAAATTTACAGGTGTGAGTTCAGTTACAGAATGCGGTTGTCACACTCGTAAATAACCGTACTGTGTGTGAACGTAACCGTATTAAGGACTCAAACACAGGACTGACAACCGTATTCTGCTGTTGTGTGAACGTGTGTGTGTTCCGAGAATACGGTTGTGAGTCCTGAAAATTTACAAGTGTGAGTTCAGTTACAGAATGCGGTTGTCACACTCGTAAATAACCGTACTGTGTGTGAACGTAACCGTATTAAGGACTCAAACACAGGACTGACAACCGTATTCTGCTGTTGTGTGAACGTGTGTGTATTTCGAGAATACGGTTGTGAGTCCTGAAAATTTACAAGTGTGAGTTCAGTTACAGAATGCGGTTGTCACACCCGTAAATAACTGAACCGTTTGTGAACGTAACCATATTAAGGACTCAAATACAGGACTGATAACCGTATTCTGCCGCTGTGTGAACGTGGCCTTTGTAATCAGAATTGGCATTCCTTTAACATTTTCATAAGTAACTAATTTACACTTTTTTTTCCTCAGTAACTGTAACGGATTACAGTAACATTTATTTTGTAAGTAAATTATGTAACGTAATTAACATAACAATCTCTCTGCCAAGTGTATGTGATGCAAAGTGTAATCGAATATTTCAAAGATGAAATACGCATTACATGGCATTTCTGTCTTTCAGGGCAAATACACAACAGTGAAGCCAGGAGCCTACATGCTGGACAAAGTTGCGCTACAATCACATCATCTAGTCTGACTTCATGAACTGAATCATCCAATTGTTACAGTTGTTACAGTCGGACTAAAGCATTTACATGACGAATTATTGCTTTAGTTTGACTGAAATGGAATTGTTAAAGTGCGTGTAATGACCTTTCTCAGCCTCCCACTGAAACTGCATTTTATGCTACAAAACACTAATGGTATGGTGACATTTAGGATAGACTGAGTACATTTGAGACATGTGTACAGTTGAAACACCTTAAATAACTTGCATACACAAGAACCCCGAGCCGTGATTTTTGCTCCACACATGTGTATTAGTGTTCTCTTTGATCGTGGGAAATTTGAAATGTGTGCGTCTTTCCACTACAAGGATATCGGCAAACGTTTTTTTTTCCCAAGGTTAGATTTTCATTTCACCATGTCCCTTCCCTTCCTTTATTCTTTTATGATTGTTAAACTTAACATATATCATTACAAACGTTACTCTGTACTCTAAAAATAGACATATTTTATGACATTGTGCCATGCAAGGTCTTTTCATAATCTAGAGAAACGTGCGAGCATGTCAGTGGGGTACGGTTGAGACACAGTGCATCAACTGTACCTGGATTGGTGTCCTATTGCTTCACATGCTGTTTAGTTGTACAGTGTTATGATAATAGGATAAAAGTCACATTTACACATATGCTACGCAAATTCTGTTAAAAATATATATTTGTGATATTCCAACTGTCTATTATTAATGGACATATTTTCTAACATGAATGTTAAAAGGATTACATAGCATTTTAAGAAATATACAAGGTGGTAAAGTGGGTTCAGTTGAGACACCCTTTATAGGTTGCTATGTACTGTATACAGTAACAGTTCAATCATAGAAAATAAAATGCATACAGAGGCTGTGTGATTGTGTAATGGTATTACCTACATTATGGGGACCAAATGTCCCCACAAGTATAATACCAGTAAATTTACCTTATGGGAATATTTTTTAGGTCCTCATGATGAAACAAGCTTATAAATCATACAGAATGATTGAAAATGTAAAAATGCAGAAAGTTTCGAGTGATGCGTAGGTTTAGGGGTAGGGTTATAGAATATACGGGTATGTATATTGTTATTTTTACTGTTATGTTTACATTTGTACTGTTTGCCATATATTTTTGTAGTGTTAAATATTTGTTTCTGTTTTGTTTAACTGAATCTGAATTAAATAAAGCAAATAAATAAATTTATTTTTAAACTGTAATTATTTAAAGCTGTAATGTTGTAATTTATAACATTTGCTATAAATGGTTAGCCAGCTTTAGAGCATTAAGAATGGGTGTCTCAACTGTACCATGCTACTGTTTCAACTGTACACCATATGGGTACAATTGAGACAAAAATGCACCACATGTTTATGAGCTAACTGTGGAAAATATGAACTACTTATGGCTATTATCAATTTATGATATTTTAGTACACAAGCAAAAGAAATATCATGTGAAAAATCACTTCATTTCAGCATCTAGTTTTTGTGTAGTGATGAAAAAAGCAGAAAGTGTCTCTACTGTACTCATTGCCATTTACCATTGCTTGCCAATAGGAATCCACGTGAACAGGATTTTCATGTAAGGACAAAACATTTCCCCACACAGATTTCACATTTGGCTCAAGTATTTAATGCAAACTTTCATGCAAGGGAGTTCTGTGTGAGTGGTGCTTCTTGCATCACTATTGATGGTGCTTCGTATATTATTATTGACAGTGGACAATGCACTTTTTTTACTGGAAAAACTTCACAAGGTTAATAATGTATAAAAATAGGAAGTGTGGTTGAAATACATATTGCACATCACCTCTGTCTTTCAGAGCAAATGCACAACAATGAGGTCAATTCTAGTCCAGTTTGTATACATGCTGGATAAAGACGAGCAACAATCATATTATCTAGGTCTGTTAGAACAACTTCACAAACTGAATGATTTCAGTCAGACTAAAGCATTTGCATGATAAGTTACTGCTTTAGTCGGACTAAAACATAACTTTTACAATAATGACCTTTCTTGGCCTCTTGCTGAAACAGCATTACAGTGGTTGTAAATGTTTCTCTTTGACCTAAAGAAAGAGAGGATAAGCAATCTGTCTAATGACCAGAAGTGTCACTTACGTATATCTACAAGAGAAACAGGTGTAAAGCAAGGCTTCAAGACTGAATCGTATCCCCTACAGAGACAAAAGTCTTAACATACCACAGTGGATGGCTAGCATATTTGCACTTTATGGTTTCTAGGTGCATTTTTTTAGGCACATATTGCTAAGAGAAACTGTGCGACACACCTTCAGTGGCTGTTGTGTGTTTAACAAAACAAGTGCTGACACTCCTGCCATTGAACCTTAAATCTTCACACCCAGAAAAACTGACACTCCTCTCTCATTTGAAATTATAAGATTGATGAGAGTGATTTCTACATATATTGTAAAAATATATGCTTCAATATAATACAAATGACTTGCTTTTTGCTTATGTTCTAATCAAATGTTATACTGTATACGTTTGTCTATTAATGGAGGATTTGAAGGAATCCTTGGTATGAAATGTATGCGCCGTTTTTAAAATGTCGAGTAGGACAGTCTGTTTTGGTTGATAGTCCACATCTACCTGTTTGAAAAAACACTCTCCACCCATGTTTGGATAATGCACCTTGCATTGAGAGACATGAAGTACACACCCCATAGTCCATACTACACGTTTATCACAGACAAGACTCTCGCCTGGAGGAGAATGGACTTTCATTAGTACACCCCACCACTAAAAACTTCACTTCACGGTGGCTGATTGCACACAAGCTCATCATTACAACTTTGCATAGGGTGTGTTGAGTTCCAACGCAGGCCCATCCTGGCAGAGGAATGCTAAAAAACCCACACACATAAATTCACTACAGTACTTCAAATCTGGCAGCACAGGTCTCGCCACTGAGTTGTGTTCACATAATGATCCACGCATGTCAGTCAGGAGCTCTAATCACCTCCATTCCTCACCTGCACCGAATGGGTGTGTAAGGGAATTCCGGCTTTTCACTTGTTTCAGAAATTCTTGGTTATTTAATACCTATTTATTTGCATATAATGTGATGACAAATAAATTTCTTGCCCTTTTCACTTACAGCATGTGTGTAATAGCTAGAATGTGGCAACACCAGTTGAAGAGACTGTTCTGTACAAGCACATCTGGCACAGAAGAAACTCTGCGGACCAGTGGAAGAGACTAATGGTGGAGATCTAAATGTAAATGATAGATGAAACCCATTCACACATAATAGGCATCTGATCACTCTAGGAGGTGTTGTAAATAAACGCTGCATGGTAGGTTTGGCTACATGACAAAGTTAATATTTAAGCCCTTGGAATGGACTGTGTTCACTCCTAGCCAATTTCACACAAGAACTCCACAGTCATAGCTTATCTTTGGGCATTCCTTTAAAGTAGTGATATCACAATGCTGTGTGGCTATATTCATTATGACCGTAGTAAGATAGTACTGTAACATATTTCAGGCCTTCTACAGTGTCAGACATTATGGAAGCTCTTATTACCATCATAACTGTGAATACTGAAATACTTTTGCAATTTGCAGACTGCATTCTGATGCAGGGATGTGCAAACTTTTTAACGCTATAAAGATCCCCAAGCCAAAGAAATATTTTCATGCACAAAGACTCATTTCTTATAAACAAGAAGTTAAAATTAAATATTTTGTCACTGTGCTAAAGGCAAAGCAGATTATTAAAACACTTGTGCATGCTTATATGCACTTTACATTTCTTAAAATGCTTGAAGCTTCTCTGAGACTGACATACTCAGGACGTTACATCAGTGTAAATATTAGCATAATATATTCAAATATTCTGATTTGAATTGGGTTTGCGTCAATGCAGATGATCACTGTATTTGAGGGCTGAAGACTATGGACACTAGGATATTTTTTCAGTCTATTTTATGGACTTCTGGAGCTAAACCTGTTACATTATTCTTGTTTTTCCATTCATGTTTAACTGTAATTCAGATAATCAAAATGCATACTGGGTCAACTAATGCTAACACTTCAAATTATATGCCCTCTGAAATAATTTGTCACCTGCTGTTTACTCATGTACGCTTGTTTATGTTGGATCGAAGTCTTCATCTGACACCTGTTGAATTGGTCTTTGAAAGAAAGACCTTATTATTTATATAGCGTGAGGCCTAAGGCATGGTGTAAAATGGAATAGTAATGGAGATACTGAACTCCAAACCAGTATTTCTGTGGCATTTCCATCTGCTTCCATTCAAAAACAGACACTGGAACACATACAAATGCACACATACACACCCCCGATGACTCATTGTTTCTAGCCATCCAACAATACCCGGTTCTCATGACTTTTCCTCTGTTGGCATTAAAAAGAGTCCCCTAGTGACTTCTTAGCTGTTCTGAGCGTGAGGCCCTGTTCAGAGACAATTGCGATATTTTAAAACTGTTAAAGATGTGTACCAGATATAAAAATGAAAACTGCTCAGGAAGTTTAACAAGCACATCAGCAATCAGTCCAAGAACAGGTCTGGCTTTTAAAACTCTTCTGACGCTAGTCTCACAAAGTAGCTGCATCCCAAACAAAGGTTGGACTTCTTGTGTAAACTCTCTATTGAGCTGACAATCCAGCATGAGAGAAGAATGAATTATGTCAATACAGAGCTATGGCTAAAAAAAGCCATCAATAAATAAGACATGGTACATTTGTATTGTGCTGCATATGTTAATTTTTTTTTTTTTTTACATTAAAAAGCATTATAAATAAAATTGCTGGATTGTCATTTTGCAATTTTCAAGCTACACTAAATAAACATCAAAATTAAAAAGCATATGTGTGTGTGTGTGTGTTATATATATATATATATTAGTGCTGTCAATCGATTAAAAAATTTAATCGCGTTAATCACAGTCCTGGACTGTGATTAATCATGATTAATCGCAAATTTAAAATACTAGGATTTACCTGTAAATGTGTTGAAATGAAATGCATGACAAACTAGTTTAAGGAAACAGAACCTTTCACACCTCCGCCATGTATGAGACATAATCCTTACTATATCTTTTATCATTATTCTTTTGTTTTTATTCAGCCATTATCAGCCTTTATACTGACAATAAAACGTTTACTAAGCCACAACGCTTCAATCCCAGTATACATTTACCCAACTCTTATCAAAAGTATTTCTAAATAAATACAACAAAACATTTTCTTGCGACCTTACATGAAGTATTATGACAAAATGCATTATGAAGTTTTGGACCTGTTCTGCAGGTGCATTAGCGCTAACATTAGCATCACGCTACATAAGACAATTTATGAGATTAATAGTCCTCTTTTACTCAGAACTCACTTTAAACCACCATCGAGTGTTTGTAATAACTTCCTTTTGCGATCACATGTGGAATTTGGTCGTTTACTGTTGTTAAAATATGCTATTTATAGCCTTTTATATCGCTGCACAAATTAGCATAGATGTACACATTCATCTCAAGAAAATCACATACAAACCATATCCTATCGTAATCGTGTGTTTATTATCTTGTATAATCTATAGTGGCTGTTGTCATGTTTATTTCTGCTGTGTAAAAGCCTTTACATGTGCTCTGCTGAAACTCACGTTGTTTGTGATGTTTACAACCGGCTCTCCGTTCTTAAGTTGTCAGGTATACATTCCAAGTATAATACACATTAGTAAAAGGATCTATTTTAATTTTCATTTGTCTGTATACACTTTGGGCGGCCGCGGTGCATTATAAAAGTAGCCCAAAAAAACGCAACCCGCGGCTCTGTAATTTTTCCCGCGACTGTATTTTCAAAATAGCCCACTTGTGCCGTTACCCTGGCAACACTGGTTCACTGTACCCTCATCACACAATGATAGATAACCTTCCGCGCTGCGATGACGGGAAGAAGTTGGGGTCAAACATTATCACATGATTAATTTGCGTTAAAAAAAATATTAACGCGTTAAAATTTTTAGATTAATCGCATGCGTTAACGCGTTAACGTTGACACCCCTAATATATATATATATATATATATATATATATATATATATATATATATATATATATATAATACATAGTTGCACATAGCTTAAGTTAGGCACCAAAACTCATATTTCTAATAAATTAAAGAAAGTTTGATCATCAAAATTAAATAGATCAAATTAATAAATAATGAATAAATAATAATTATTATTATTTTATATCCTCTAAATTAAAGAATGTTTGATCTTCTTTTTCCTGTCAAATAAATGAATAAATTGTTAAAAATTGTGTATTCAATTTTGTTAAAAATGTTATATACAGGTGCATCTCAATAAATTAGAATGTCGTGGAAAAGTTCATTTATTTCAGTAATTCAACTCAAATTGTGAAACTCGTGTATTAAATAATGATTGTCTTCTGGACAACTGTCAGATCAGCAGTCTTCCCCATGATTGTGTAGCCTAGCGAACCAAACTGAGAGACCATTTTGAAGGCTCAGGAAACCTTTGCAGGTGTTTTGAGTTGATTAGCTGATTGGCATGTCACCATATTCTAATTTGTTGAGATAGTGAATTGGTGGGTTTTTGTTAAATGTGAGCCAAAATCATCACAATTAAAAGAACCAAAGACTTAAACTACTTCAGTCTGTGTGCACTGAATTAATACACGAGTTTCACAATTTGAGTTGAATTACTGAAATAAATGAACTTTTCCACGACATTCTAATTTATTGAGATGCACCTATATATGTTTTTGTTAGATAATAGTTTATGAAGCATACTGAATATGTCTCAAACATTTTGTACTTCTAATGCTATTTAAAAAGTCATGAGACACCAAATTGTACACACTTGCCATGACCACAGTCAATGGTAATGTCATTACATCCAAATAATAACAGTAAAAACACTGCTGCTGCTGCTGCTGCTGTTGTTTACTTTTCTGAATGAAACAGCTCACTGTTGAGTTAAAAGTTTGCTCTGACTGTATAGCCTGTTGAATCTATCCCACGAAACTGTATACACAGAAGAAAAAGGGACGACGCCTCTGTTTCAATAGGCTGCAGGTATGTCTCTCAAAAAGGGGCGGACACCAGCCCGTACTTTTAAATGGGCTTGATGCTAAAAGCACGGCTAACTTTGACTGACATCGAGAGCTCGTGTTCTCGGGAGGGTAGTGGCTGTTTCGTTCATTGTGGGCGTTGTATGTGAGGTGTACCTGTCCTGGAAGACGCGTCAGGTAGCTGAACGACAGACACCAGCAGAGTGGGATCTTAAGCAGACGGGTGTTGGAGAAACTCCGCAGCTGTCATCATGTTTAGAAAGAAGACCGGAAAGACCAGCGTGGCCATCAGTGATAAAAGGTGACCGGATACATTTAAATTGTATCTCTTTAAATTGCGTCAGAGCGCGCAAGTGTTTTAACTGAGTTGCGTTTCATTGTCGTTTGGATTGTAGTAGCCTACACTGGCCACGTTGTACAAGCTACCCGTGTTTTAAAATATATCTTTCTGCTAAATCGGTTTTATGCTTGCTTGACTTGAGGTTACTGTAGTAAGGGTGTGGCGCTGTAACAGGTTGGATAACTTTTCGAGATACATATGGTTTCTCTGCAACCCGCCTAGGTTGGTCTTAGTTCACATTTAAACCTTTTTTGTTGTTGTTGTGTTAGTGGCAGAACTATTAAAATCACATTTTTATGTCTGGTTTCAACTGTAGTCTACTTAGGACACATGTTTATAGTGAGGGAGTGTATGTGTTGATTGCATTGAACGTAAATAGATTTCCCTCATCTCTTTGTGATAACCTTCAGACAGATGTTTTAGTTCTGACACACTCCAGTTGAGGAGTGCAGGTAAGACAGTCCAAGGTGAGACTGACAGGACTGTGTAAACTACAGTAGTCAACATGTGAAGTGGATCAAAACCTTTCACTACTATAACCTTGACTCTACTATATTTTTTTCAAATACCAAAGTAGTTATTGTTTATTCTGTACTGAGCAGAGTTGAGTAACTGTGAAATGCATATTACAGGAATGTGCAGTAGTAATTTAAATGTATTCTTTTTTTTTATCATTTACTTTTATTATTAATTTACAGTAATCAGCATTTTATTGTTCCTATTGTATATAGTTCTCAAGTTACATACGAATCGGAACAGGCTGTCAAAATGTGTAGGGAATGTTTGAAGAAAGCTGATTGGTTAAGGAGAGACGTCTAATCGGAGTGAAAAGTTCAAATAAGCATAAACTTCTGATGGATTGAGAGATGAGTCTGGTCTAGAACTTGTTCCAGCAGGATTCAATATCGGACACTAATATTGTGAAAGCAGTGCAGGGTCATTCTCTGCAACTATGAAGGATTTTACTCTAGGAGTAAGGTTTCAGTTTGAGTAACAATTATTTTATTGGTTGCAGATGTACAAAAAAAGAGATTTTTCTAAACACATAGTTTTCTGTTTAGGTCATCTTCGGGTGTTGTTTGACTGCGCTACACACAATGGGTCACTCGGTGTCAAATGTGGCAAGTTTTGTGACTTGTCTGTCAGCTTTTGACAGAAACAAGGCATGGCATACTGAGATATGGGCAGTTTTTTTGCAGTGAGCTAAAAAGGACAAAACCTTAGGCTAGTTCATAGCACTGTACTTAAGATGCCCACATTTCTTATTATGTTTTTGCATTTGTATATTTTGGATATGGGAACGCCTCTAGGGAAGGGAAGCGAGCATCAAATAATTACTTGTCACACCCAGAACTTCATCTCAAATCAGATTAAATTATTTTCTTTAGGCAGCAGTTCAAATGTTGCTGCTTGTCCCATCGTCTGTGTTATATAAATCTGTTGATTTTACATGTATAAATATGCAGCTTTGTTTTTGTATGTCTTGCTGCTTTAATAGTTGTTTTTGATTAAAGAAATTACAACATTGGTCACATAATCTCATGCTTTAACGCTCCAGCTGTGGTTTGCCAATCATTTTGATGGGTTTCACATGCAGATGCATTCAGATCAGACAACATAGAAAGGTTTTTTTTGTTTGTTTGTTTTTTTTTTAAATCTATCTTGCATGAATAGTGACATATTAGTAAAACTTGTTAGACCTGTTTGAGTTTCTAACACCCTCATTAAAACCACCTTTTTGTTGTAATTATCAGCCTCATTTACATATCTCACTCATAACTCAGTTCTACAGTGAACACAAAACTTGAAGACAAAACTGTGTTGTGTTTCCTGACAGGACTTTATCATTGTAGTCAGTGTGAGATAATTATAAATGCCATTAACATGCACTAACCTCATTATTAATGATTCATACTGTTGGATATTAAAACAACATGCCTTGTCCTTGAGGCAAATACGACCCAAGGTGTGTAATTTGTTTCTGATCAAGTTTAGTCATGTCTACCACGCACTGTCAAAAGGCATTTCTCTAGAATTCACAGAATGCACTAAAAACTATGCTAGGCAGCTGTAATGTTGAACAGCATTTCTGCATTTTTTCAGTACGGTTCAGCTGAGAGAATTTTTTTTTTGTTGTTGTTAGCACCATGGTTCTCCTAACAGATCTGAAGTCTGTGCCAGATGATGTGGAATGAAAGTGTTTCATGTCCGGTATTTATTTTCAGAGCATCTCAGTATGACAGAGAAGTGAAGTGTTCTGTCCTAGATCCAGATACAACATAACAAACCTACTACATTTGCAGCAGTATTTTGGGAAAATGCAGACTGAAATGTGTATATCTGGCTCACTCAAACTGCTCCCACAAAAAAAAAAAAAAACTTACTGTTATTTCACCTCAGACCACCTGACACTGATTTGGCGACCCTGATTGACAAGTTGCAGAAGAATGCAGACAAGGTGGAGAAGAACATCATTGAGACAGAACAGAATCTCAACAGGGTAAGCACAGAATGACGTTTTCTGTGGATCACAAATCAATGCCAGAGAGTAAGTCACTCCTTCTGTCTTCTCACCATTAAGCATGTTAATACCCCTACACGTTAAGAATCATTAAAGTGACAGTTCACCCCTAAAAATAAACAATTCAAGTTTTCAATTCAAGTTTATTTGTATAGAGCTTTTCACAATACAAATCGTTGCAAAGCAGCTTTACAGGAAATTAAGTTTCTACAATATATTTATTAACCATGTTGTCTGAGGGTTGGCATCACCTGAGGTCCTCTGAGGGGTTGGCATCATCTCTTCTCAGGTGTTTGGTCATCTCAGATCATTTAAGTGTTGGATCCAGACTGAAGCTTGTGTAATTCCTAGCCTGTGGCAGAAACAGAGAAACAGATAGAGACATAATTAGTGTAGCTGCTGTTCCATCCAAGCAAAAATGATTTGTTCAACCTAAGCTAAAGAATAATGTACGTTTGATCAGATATAACTGCAGTACAAGATTATGAGATGCATTATGTGAATGCTTGGCTAAAGAGATGTCTTTAATCTAGATTTAAACAGAGAGAGCGTGTCTGAACCCCTAACGTTATCAGGAAGGCTATTCCAGAGTTTGGGAGCCAAATGTGAAAAAGCTCTACCTCCTTTAGTGGACTTTGCTATCCTAGGTACTACCAAAAGTCCAGAGTTTTGCGACCTTAGGGAGCGTGATGGATTGTAGCATGGTAAAAGACTAGTTGGGTACACAGGAGCTAAACCATTAAGGGCCTTATAGGTAAGTAATAATATTTTGTAACTGATACAGAACTTAATAGGTAGCCAGTGCAGAAATTGTAAACATTGGCATATTTACTCACCCTCATATAATTCTAAACCTGTATGACCTTTTTTTATTTCTTCTTTGGAAGCCAAAACAAGATATTTTGAAGAATGTTTTAAACTGTTTTGTTTTTGTCACCGTCTCTACAGTGAAATTCAACAGGGTCCAAACAGCATTGGACCCCATTGACCCTTAAAAAAAAATAAAATAAAATTTCTAATGTATTATTAAATAAAAATATTAATATTTTTCTAAATATCTTCTTTTGATATATGAAAGAAATTCGTACAGGTTTGGAATGACAAGTGAGTGAACCTTCTCTTTAGCTATTGATACATAACTGTCCTTAATTGTGTTGCTCATTGATGTTTCTAGGACATCAGGAAGATCAATGAGGGCAAGCAACCCCTGTACCAGGAGGACACCAACAAGAGGATCCTGAACTCAATGGAGCTGCTGAATAGTCTGGATGAAAATGCAGCCCAAGCCTCTCGTTTGCAGCACCCTCAAGCTGAAATGATTGAGAAGGAGTGAGTACTAACATCATAACTCTGTCTATATAGCCAGTTTAAACTGAAATATCCAATAGCATCTCGTGCTTTATGCCATGCAAGCAGAATTATATGCTGTGAATATTTTAGCTGTGAATTTTGCTGGGATTGTGGATGACTCATTTTTTTTTTTTTCTTCTCGATTGGAAAAGTATGAAACAGCTGCGAGTGCGTGTGATGAAGCTCCGTGAGGAACATGATCGCATTTACCACATCACACGATCAGAGCAGGTTCCCACTGTCAACTGGGGAAAGATAGTTGATGAGAAACTGGTGTGTATCTAAACATACCTCTCAAACCTTCTTTTGAATATATGGATTCAAATGCAATCGATTCATGTCCGAATGTGTTCTGATGCAGGCAAATGTGAACAACAAAGGATACGGGCAAGATCTGCTGACTGTGGAGAATGAAGTGGAGGAGCACAATATTTTCCACAGTGAAGTCGAGGCACTTGCTCCGTACATCACTGGAGACCGGGTACTTTTTATCTGACTGTTTTAAAATGCAGTGCTGAATAAAAGAAGAATAGTTGACTCTTTTGAACAGTCATGCGAATGACATCCGTGACTCATCTGCTTACTTGCATAACAGGATGGTCTGGATGGCCAACAGGCGAAGTACAGCAAACTACTGGTGAGACTTCATTTTCTGCTTTTAATTTTCAACCTAGATATGCACTGAAGCTGTAATAGTTAGTTGTCAATTCTTGTGTCTCAAAACATTGTGAATTTTACCATGTCTGTCTCAGGCGAGCTCCTCTGCACGTCAGAAGAACCTGCTCAGTTTGAGGGACTACATGCAGCGCTGCACCAACGAGCTCTACTGGATGGAGCAGCAAGCTGAAGAGCGAACCGCATATGACTGGAGCGACAACAACCTGGACTACCCTGCCCGAAAGAGGCAGTATGAGGTAAGGCTTAGAAATGAACAGCTCTTTAATGGTAGGTAATACATAATTGAGCCGCAATTCTAGATTATACTAAGACTGCAGATTATAACTTGTATTGAGGTGTTACATTTTAAATATGCTTTCATGATTCAAACCTCCTACAAATTATATGATACTGTACTGAAATGCAAACAATAAATCCATTTATTTTTAACATGCTGCTTTGTACTTGAAAACTTCATCAGAACTTCATTAGCAAGTGTCTGGAGGCTAAGGAGAAAAGCATCACCCAGCTGAATGAAAATGGAGAGGAACTTATTGAGCAGAACCATCCAGGAAAAAATGTCATTGGGGTAATATTATAAGTCATTTGCTATAAGACTGAATGTTTTGTCAAATTTACAATCAAAAACTGGCAGTGGTAGTTGCCGCAACTCTCTCTTCCTTCGGCTTGCTCCCTTTATCAGGGGTCGCCACAGTAGAGTGGTCCGCACAACCGATTTGGCATGTTTTACGCCAGATGTCCTTCCTGCCGCAACCTAGCCCCTGAGAGTGCACTAACTCGTGCAACCCCAGTGCTGGGACACACTCACTCGCTCATTCTCACACACACACACACACACACACACACACTCACTTACTACCGGCAGCTGCCACAACATCACCATTAAAATATACTTGTCACTGTTTCAGGCATCATGGGATGTCTTTTTACAGTGCATAACTGTGCTGCGCTATAGAGTTGTATTCAATATTTATGGCAATACTGAAACACCTGATATTTTATTTTTTTTTTTTACATTTTCTCTGAGCATAGTTAAACCAAACACCATATGTATACCATCTATTTGAAGCACAATAATCAGCTTCGTACTTTAAAATAACCACCATATCGGTGCTGATAGTCTTGTGGGCAGCGCACGACATATAGCGCCATTGTGCTACGGGCGCCCCCCCCCCCCCCCCCCCCCCAATTCTCTCCCACTTCGCTTCCTGTCAAATCTGATCTGTCCTATCACAATAAAGGCAAAAAATGCCAACAAATAAATCTTTAAAATAACTACCATAATTCATATGTGGATTAAAGAGTTGTTTAGTTAGATTCTCAGCCACAGATTTCTTAATCCCTTCATCCTTTTTGGATAATGTACTGGCTGACTCTGTAGACTTTTTTTTGCCAATCTATTTTATCATTTATTGAGTTATTTATGTTACATGTATTTGTGTTTGTGTATTATGTTATTATTTTATTGCTAGGTATTTTATTTTACTATCTTATTTTATGTTAGTAGTTGGGGTATTGTTAATTGGGGTGTTTGGGGTAATCTTGCAGAATTTTAACTTGTGGAATGCAGAAAAATCCATTAAAGGAATTAAAAAAACAACAATATAAAAACAAAGTAGAAAGACAAAACACCATCAGGCTAGCACACATTATGTAAAAATATACTGCAGTGACTGTAAATAAACCAAGTAAGTTAAAAAAATTTTTTTACTGAATATAATCAGTGATGTGTCATTCAAAGAATTCTCAACAAGCTTCTTCTATATAAATGCATACCTACATTTAACGTTTGCATACATACATTTGCCTATTTTTAATATCACTGTGGCATTGCTGTATATGCTTATTCTAAAAGCAGTCTTGTTTTTAGGCACACATGGATGCTGTACATGCGGATTGGAAGGAATACCTCAACCTGCTCATCTGTGAAGAGAACCACCTCAAGAACATGGATGATTATCACAAAGTCAGTTTGCATTATGCATTATTTCCAACTCTATATTTCCTCATGTTTGCTGTCAGACTTGCTCAGCTGCATTCTTTTTATTTTTCCAGTTCCACAAGGATGCAAGAGACACCAGCGATTTGTTGAAGCGACTAGAAACCGAGATCAACCAGAAGTATAACCCTGAGTTTAAAGACATGTACCAGATGGAGGGCCTGATTGCTGACCTGGATGTAAATACATTGTTCTAGTTTGGCACCTATTGCAAAATTTTTAGTGAATTACTGAATTAAAAGGGATCTTCGCTATCTAAGACTGTCTGTGTTTGTATTGACAGGATCAGGCAAAAGCCATGGACCATTTCGACGAGCGGCTGAAAGCTCTTCAGAAGCGCAGCCTGCAGGTGCTCCCTCTGAAGTACCGCAGGGAGACTCCTCAGAAACTGCTCCCTATCGAGGCTCTGTGTGAATATGAGACTAATGAGGTACGGAGTTTGAGCTCTCGCTCACTCTATGCATGCGGCTTAGAGCTCCACTAATACCAGACAGTGAAACATCAGCTATTATCATGAGTAAGCACATAGAAACGTTACACTCTGTCTCCGCTCGTGTTTTGGATTCCCCCATCTAATGTATTTAAATCCTTAAGACGGCCTTCACCCAAACGATTCATCTCATATAAACCTCTGGAGACGTGTGCAGGGGATTTTGCATGGATTTCACATTTATTTTAAGAATTTGTGCTTTTTTAGCTGCAATATCAAGTTGAAACAGAGCTTACTTTGCTCATTTTGTGTGACACAGGGTTCAATTTTGCGAGGGGAGCGGTACACCCTGCTCAGGAACAATGGGTCCAAATGGGACGTAAAGGACGCAAATGGCCGCACCATGAGTGTTCCAGCAGTGTGCTTCCTAATCCCACCGACCGACCCTGAGGCTGTGGCCGTTGCTGATAAGTGGGTATTCCCTGATCTGTATATGTAATTTCTTACATATACACTTGCAAATGTGTCTAATATGAAAACATCTTTGCAGTCTAATAAACCAGCACAAAGGTATCAAACAGAAAGTAGCCAGCAGCAAATCTGCACTACAGGCTCGACTGGCAGAGCTGAAGAAGGAGAGTACAGGAGGTCAAGGTTTGTCTCTTATGTTATAATAAACTTAGAAGCAGACCTCCCCAAAAGAGAGTGAAATACTCAATTCATTCATTTCTCAAATCTCAGATAAACAAGAGCAGCAATGCCGTCAGCTGATGGCAGGACTAGATAAAGTTGTCAGTGATCTGGATAAACAGGAGAAGGCGATTTACTCTCGTGTGCGCCCCCCACTGGAGCAGACTCGTCCTGTGCAAGACAGCGCTGACAGGCTACAGGACATAAAGGTACAAAGTTTGGTGGTTTTTGTTTTTTAAATATGTATTTCATAGTGGACATAATGCATCAAAGTGTTATGTCTCTGAATAAATGTACTTTTTTTTTTTTTAATGCTTATTAAATTAAATCTGAACCGATTAGTACAGTGGTTCTCAATTGTTTTTTTTTTTTTGTAAAACCTTAGTTTTTTTTTTTCTTAAACTGCACATAAACCTTATTGTGTCTTTCATCAAAATGATATATTTAATTGTCTGAAAGTGAATGAGAATCTGTAATTTAAACACAAAAGCATTACTTCTGATCCTGTATTTCAGTGGCAAAATAAATTTTGACCTGAGTATTTTCTTCAAAGGACATTTCTGCTGCTGTTCGTAAGATAGAGCCAGAAAAGTCTGCAAAAGTACAGGAGGCTGAGAGTTTCCTCAGATCCTCTCCCAAATGTGCAAGTGCACCACAGCTCTACTCCAAGGTGGATGAGGCTAACAAAAAATACAATAAAGTTGATTTGCTGTTGAAGTGTGCTGATGACAAGTAAGAATTACTTTTTTTTTTTTTTTTTTTTTTTTTTTTTTTTTTTTTTTATATAAAGTAGAAATGAAGAATGTCATTTTAATTGAGAGCTTGAATTGTGAGCCTAAAAATTGCACTTTTGTAGACTGCAGAACTCTTATCGGCTGGAGAATTCTCTGCAGAATGGCAAAGCTCTGCTGTCCTCCTATGAAAACAAACTGGCAAGAGAGGAGGTCGCCCCATCTGACCCCACCTCACTGGAGAAGACCCAGCGTGAGTTGGCGGTAAGTTTAGTAATCCATGCCAGTGGTTTCTTTTTATTTATTTATTTATTTTATTTTTTTTTAAATTTCACTTTGCACTCATGTCTCGTATTCCTGTCTCCAGGATATTGCATCTGAGCTGAGGAGCAAAAGATCTACTATCACAGAGACTGAGCAGAACCTGAGAGATGCCAAGGCCAGCTGCAACAATATGGCCAACAAAGTGCAAGAACATTGCCCAGATATTGAGAGGCAAGAGGCCGATGTTCAGAAACTCACCAAGCGCTTTGACAACCTGAACAGACAGGTTGAAGCAAGGTAAATTATAAATCGAAATGTACTTAAAAAAATGACTTAAGAATTTAATTTCACGGGTTAATCTTATTTAGTTTACTGTGTGCTGTAATATTTCTGTTACACCTTAACATAGACTGATTTCACTATTAATGTTTATGGTTGCACTTTCTGTAAGGTAGAATTTGATAATATTAGATAATGCGTTATGTTTCAAGAACAGCATTTATTAATTTGTTTTTATTTATAAATTTGCTATTGTTCACTGATAATTCATGCTTGTGAAATCTAATGTACATAATGTTAATGAACTGAATCTTACTGTAAAGTGCTATCATTGTTTATTTGTATAGATACATTCTTATTTCTATAACATAGGTCCTAGAGAAAGTGTATTTAATCAAAAAAATATCAGCATCTTTAATTATTTTAAATGTTTTCATTTTACAGATCACAATGTCTGCAAAGAGCCAAAACTGCCTATGCCAACTACCACAATGACTATGACAACCTCAATAGCTGGCTTTCTCGAATACCAAACTATGAGCCACGTGAAACTGATGACATCAGACAGATTGATGACAAACTGAAAAATCAAAGAGTAAGACTTTAGCCATTTCTGTCATTACAATAGTTGCATTATAATATTACGAATTACATTTACCAAAACTATGTTTTAAATGTACAGAATCTGCTCTCTGACATCACGAGAAAGGAATCGGACCTGAACAATGTGTCTAGAAATGCACAGCTTTATCAGCAAGCAGTCAAGGTACAAAAATTGCGGTGTATTACTCACAGAGCATTATCCTACTATCATGTTTATGCAAAGCCATGTGAACTCCTTTGTGTCTTGGCTTTCAGGACTACGAAAATGAAGCGGAGCGGTTTAAATCCATCCTTGACCTTGAAGATGGCTTGGTTCCTCAGACATACAAAAGGAGCAGACTTGAATCTCCTGCCTTGAAAGTGAAGAGAGAGGTGAATATTTTCAACAAGTAAACAGTTTCAATTAGTACATTTTAATGCCTTTTAATGACTGTTTTTCTGACTGGTAAAGTTTAAACGTGATTGCTGTGTTTTAAAGGAATCTGCAATTGAGTCCAAATTCACTGAAGTGAATGCTGTGAACAAGCAGAGGCTGCAGAACCTAGAGTTTGCTCAAAGCCTTGTTAACCAGGTAAAACACATTAACATACACCATGCATTAAAATAACCATAGTATGACATAAGCATTGCTTTTGCTTTTTAACATTTTTGCAAATCTTTACAGCAACCAGAAGTTACAATAATCCAGCAAAATGTCCAGACAGTGAGATCATCAGCCTCAGGAGAAGAGCCCTGGAGAATCAGAAAACAGCTTCAGGAAGAAATTCAGCGGAGAGACCAACTGGAAAGAGAAATTCAGAGTGTCCAGAGTGACATCTATTTACTAGAGGGCCAGAAACCGCAGGATACAATCGTCAAGAAAGAGCTCATCAAGAAGGTGCATGACCCTCAACTTGATGAAGAATATCACCGGGTTCAGCAGAAGCTCTTAGAGGAAAGCAGGACCACTCGTGTCTTAGAGAGCGAATTGGACACCCTCCGTGTAAAGCTGCGTGGAATTGAGACTGAAATGAAAGAAGGAGCTCAGCAGTATACTGTCAAAGAGGTGCTCCGCATTGAGAGGGACAGGGGACAGGAGGAAGAGCTCAGGAGACTGAGAGAAGAGCTAGAGGAACTTAAGAGACTGAAGATGGTCAGAGAGAATGAAATCATTCAGATTCAAAAGCAAGTGACTATTCTTGCAGAGGAGAAAAGCAGGGAGCAGGAAATCATCAGGGAGGAGGAAGTCATTAAAGTTCAAAATGATCCTCAACTTGAGAGCGAGTACAGACTATTGCTTGACAGGAAACAAAAAGACATAGACAGCCGAAAGCAACTCGAAGACGAGCTTCGATTCCTGCAGGAGAAACTAAGGCGCCTTGAAAAGGAAAAGGCAATGGCTGAGGAAAAGATCTCCATCAAAGAAGTACTGAAAGTTGAGAAAGATATTGCTTTGGAGAGAGAGGTAGAGAACCTGAGAAGACAATATGAAGATGAAAAAACCAAGCGCAGCTCTTTGTTGAGGGAGAAAACAGACCTTCATCGCAAGATTACCAGTCTGGAGGAAGAGAAGTCGAAGGTCATCATTCAGGAGAAAGTGCGTGAGATTGTTCGCCCTGATCCGAAGGCAGAAGCGGAGGTGGCACATCTTCGACTTGACCTGGTGGAGCAGCAGAGAAGATGCAGAGATTCAGAGCTCCAGCTGAAGACCCTCCAGGATGAACTGACAATGCTACGAAACAGAGGCCCACAAATTGAATACAAAGAGATCATCAAAGAGGTCATCAAATACAAAACTGACCCAGAAACAGAAAGAGAACTGGAGAAACTCAGGAATGAAATTGTTGACAAAACCCACCAAACTGAGAAATTCGAGATGGAGATCCTTCAACTCAAAGAGGAGATTCAAAGATGGAAAGACACCAAGCCTCAGATTCATACCAAAGAGGTTGTAAATGAGGTCCTGCAATACAGAGAAGATCCTAAAACCAAGGAGGAGATTGAGATTCTCAAGCGGAAACTGGCTGAGGAACAGAGGAAACGTTTGGACCTGGAAAACGAAAGGGGCTTCAATGAAGAAAGGATCAGGATTAAGAAGATCGACTTGTCACAGGTGAGGGAGAAGGTTGTCCAGCAAGAAGTAGTGAAGATGGAGCAGGATCCACTTTTGAGGTCTGAATGTGACACCTTCACTCAAAACATCAACAATGAGCAGAAACAGAGGGAGATCTTGAAAGAAGAGCTGATCAGGTTGCAGCATCAAAAGGCTGAATTGGACATTCAGCTTGAGGAGCTAGAGCGTGAACGCAGAGTCCGCAGAGAAGCTGAGCTTGAAATCCAGAGGCTGAGAGTGCGGCTTAATGAACTGGAGATCAGGGACAAGGAAAACCGAGAAAAGGTTACAGTAAAACAAAAGGTCGTACTCCAGCAGGACCCTCAGCAAGAAAAGGAGCACTCTATCCTACGTCTTCAAGTTGAAGAGGAGAGGCACAAGCGTATGCTCCTGGAGAAGGAGTACAATGCCTTGTTGCACCAGCAGGAGATACTTGAGAGAACGGAAGTGCGTGAAAAAGTTGTGCGAACCGAAAAGATTCAAGTCGAGCGAGACCCAGAGGCCGAGATGGACATTATAAGGCTAAAGAAAAGCCTTGAAGAAGAGGAAAAGCGACGTCGTGAGCTGGACCAAGAGATTATCAACCTAAACTCGAAGCTTTCGGAGATGGAGTTCACCAATACAAAATCATCCAAAGAACTTGACTACATTCGCGACGAAAGCAACAGGTTACAGCAGGAGAACCAGCGCCTGCAGAACGAAATAAGAAAGTTTCAAGCCGAAATCGAGATCACGACAAAAGAAACCAGACACATTACTGAGACTTCTCCAATGGAAAACAGCAGGAACCTGGAAATTCGGTTGGAATCCTTGCAAAGAGAACTCACTGAACTTAAGCGCATCCGAAACGAGAAAGACGAAGAAATCGAAAAGCTTCAGAAGAGTCTGTCTGCAATGAGAGTGAAGAGGGAGCAGCGAGAAAGTCACCTCCGCCGCTCAATTGTCGTCATCGATCCAGACACTGGAAAGGAGATGAAGCCTGAGGAGGCTTACAAGCTTGGCCTAATCGACTGGAAAATGTTTGTCAACCTTCAGAGTCAGGAATGCGACTGGGAGGAGATCACAGTCAAGGGTCCGAGTGGCGAGACCTCCGTTCTTCATGACAGAAAATCAGGCAAGAAGTTTGCCATTGAAGATGCTCTGAGGGCTGGAAACATCACAAACCGTCAGCTGCAACAGTATCAGAACAAAGAGATAAGCATCCAGGAATTCGGTGTCATGTTGTCAGGCAGAGGCAAATAAATCTATTAATCAGAAAAACATCATCAAATAGAGCTTAAGTTGAAATCTCTTTATATTCACTTTCTCAATACAGTATGTATTTATTTTTAAATGCATTCTTGTATCAATGCAAGAAGGTGTTCCTTTGGTTATGGTGCTGAATTTGGGTTAATGTTTCTATCACTATACCTATGAATCTTCATTGAAGATTAGCAGGCGAGACACTTCGAGAATGTCTTACTGAAATCTAGTTCAGTTTTACTGTAATCTGATCTAATATATGCATATAAAATGTGTGCCTTAATGATAAAGTTACGGCCCTATCTGTCTCTCTTTATGCACTTTTTACTTGTGTCAGATTATTCTACTTTCATGTTTGATTTGAGATTAAAAAAATTAAATGAGGATAAATCTGAGTACTGCGTTCTTTCCCTTCATCTTTATCATGAAGTAATAAAAGCTCAAACTGCCTTTGCAATCACTTTTTAGTTAACAAAACCTGTAGGTGTCTTTCATCTATGGTTTAAATGGCTCCCAAACAAAACGCATACACAAAAAAATAAAAGACTGAAAATGTTTTGATTACTTAAAATGGACTCAGTTTTTAAACTTATTCAATTTAAGATTTAAATTAAGAGTAAAAATAGAATTTGAACCTTGTTTTGCAAGAATTTATTTTAAATTTCGGAAATAAAAATCTGAGCGGTTGTTGAACAGCATTTGGCATTGAGAACACAGTTGCAATTTAGTAATTTCACATGAGATTTATCACATGCTGGTATACAGCCAGTGTCATTTCCAGTACATCTTAAATTATGTATTGTGTTTAATAGCATTGGAAATGACATTTTTATACATATTTTGAATAAAATGGCCTATGTTTAAAGGCTCAATTTATTTCTAACATTTTCTCCCAGATAAACAAATAGGCTAATAATTTCATGATTATTCAATTATTTGATTTTTTACATAATTTGACTAAATAAAATATTTTAGTTGTATGTATTTCTTACAAATTATATTAACTATCATTTTTCTTTGTTTTCACTTTTCACCACACATTACTGTTTCCAAGCTTCAATGACACCACCTTTTTCCGTCGTATCCAAATAGGCCTAGAATAACCTTTCGGGAAAAAAAATTAATCTTTTTTTGAAATATCCACATAAATTATTTTCATACAGTATTCATAAATTCATAGTCTGTTTCTCTCTTGGTTTAGCCTAGGCCTACATCAACATAAAATATTTGAAGAAAGAGAAATACCCATTTGTAGAACTATTATTTTCATGGACATTGTCTAATAAATTGACTAAATTACATGGATATTGTCTAATAAATGAACAAATATACTATCGAACCGTTTCATTATTAGACACAGAGTAAGGACGCTTTCAAAGCTTCACATTTCTCTTCGAGCTGGTTCTCTGAATTCATACTCGAGAAACTCTGTATAACTTCTCCAGAACCTGCTGTTTAAAAATGCATGAAGCTGGTCAGTGTTATTTACACTGCTAGTGAGCGACGAGTGAAACCACAAGACTGGTAGAAACAGCCTCATTGATTAACGAGACGAGCGCGCACCGCTCTCTCTCTAGCAGCGGCGGTAGATGGGTGAAGAGGTGTGTGTTCATGCCCTGATTTCAGTGCGACGTTTCTCGATAACAGTTTAAGATGGCGACCGTGCATCTAAGAATCGGGGATCTGGTTTGGTAAGATAACAATTTCAACTTTATACGGTTTAATTTCACGTCAATGTTGAATTCTTTTTCGTGCACGTGAAAGGCATTTTGTCCTGGCTGCGATAAAATGTTTTGTTAAAAATCTAACGTATGGCCCAGTTTATGTGTCGCGAGCAGCAGGCTTGAGAGAGCTTAGCATACAAGCTAACGATTACTTTATATGCTTTTGGGGAAAACCCTGCGATGTTGGTGTGTTTAACGCTAAAAGGGTGTTTCGTCTTACGTTTAGGTGAGTAGATATGTAAACAATGAATGTAATACAAGCTTCGGGGCAGTTTGCTGATGGGGTTGAAACGGGTTACGCTATACACTAGCTAGCTTGTTTCGAGGCACGAGATCTCTCATTTCATAAACGCTCAATCGTGTCACGTTTTATTTAAAATACTAACTTATCGTCTCAATATATATATTTCAGGGGTAAGCTTGGACGCTATCCACCTTGGCCAGGAAAGGTAAGATCATTTCATGTAAACGATTGAGTTGAACTTCTGTTGTTTTTCTGAGGTCAGCTGTTGGCTCTTGCATAAAGAGGTCGAAGTCGCCGGCTGTTTTCAAAACCTAGTGAGCTAGCTATCTAGAAAGCGTTTTTGGTTGCTTTTAATTAAACCAAAGCAAGAATGCTTCAAATTAAACGTTCAAACATGTCGAGAAATCCTTTCTCGTCCACTGTATCAGCAGGCTATGTTGGATAATGTGTTTGTTTGTTAACATTTACTGATTCCTAACCATTGTGTTTTCAGGTCGTCAGTCCTCCGAAGGATCTGAAAAAGCCAAGAGGCAAAAAATGTTTCTTTGTCAAGTTTTTTGGAACTGAAGATCAGTGAGTACAGAGACGATCGTAGTCTTTTACCATCACTTCCTCTTGTTTGCAGAGGATTTGAGAGGTTAAACCAAGCAGATGTTGACTTTTGATGTGCTTTGCCCTTTCAGCGCCTGGATAAAGGTAGAGCAGCTGAAGCCTTACCACCCCCACAAAGAGGAGATGATCAAGATAAACAAAGGCAAGCGCTTCCAACAGGCTGTTGATGCAGTTGAGGAGTACCTAAAGAAAGCCAAGGGGAAAGATCAGGTTAGTATGTTCACAAACTTGTGGTCTTGTTTCCACCTTGGCTTTTCCGTGATCTGATCGCAAGTGGTCGGCTGGTATTAAGCTGCATTATAAATGCGTCTCCTGTGGCCATTCTGTTCAGATTTCCCCTTATTTTGTCACACTGTACATCACTTTTGCGTGGACCGAGTGCAGCGCACAATAGCTAGTGACTTAAAGACCTTGCGTTATGCGGATTATGAGCAATCGGAAAATGAACTAAATGAAAAGGATAAAGAAAGCAGCTGTGATTTTTGACCGTAACTCATGTGTTTTAGTACAACAAAGTTTAAAGCAAAGTTTAAATCGCTTGTTTTGGTGCGCCTTCTCACAAAACATCCCACAATGATTACATATTAGGTCAGTGGGCGACGTTTTGTGGCGGTTTGGACATATTCAATCACATGAGCATCTACACTACAAAAGCAGTCCGCTTCAATGTGTGGAAAGTGAACTAGCTCAGAATTGTTTAGACCCAATTTACACCTGTATTTAGCACTGTCCACTTCTGATCGGATTGGCAAAAATGCATTTATTACGAGTTGTAAACAGGGCCTAAAAGAACCATGTGGTCTGTTTCTGTTGTTAAAGGGATAGTTCACTCAATGAAAAGTGTTGTTTTTTTGTTGACTCGCCTCAAGTGGTTCCAAACCTGTATGACTTTCTTTTGTACAACACAAAAGTAGATATGTTTTGTTTGTGTGTACAATGGAAGTAAGTGGGCACCAAAACAGTTACAAAGTAGTCTTACAGGTTTGGAACGACATGAGAGTAAGTAAATTGTAATTTTTAAGTAAAAAATGTCTCTTGGGTGAAAGGCCCTAATTGCACCTGTTATCAAGATGTGGTCAGTCAAGATAAATAACTATTTGCTCCCAATAGTAACGTGCATTTCAAATGTGTCTCCTGTCACCACTTGCGATTGGATTTTAAGGATTGGACGTACATTTCTCACAATGCCTGTGTTTAACTCTTCATAAAGCTTATCACAAAGTCAGCATACTGTTGTTTCCACATATATGTTAAGTTTAGTCTCACTGTAAGCAAGATTTTTTTAAGAGTGTTTGTCCAACTCTTTCAATTGGATGGTTAATTTTGTATAAAGCTACACATCACAAAATTGTCCACTTATGATTGACACCAAAAAAGCATTGATACAAGTTCTTCGAAATTTAGAAGGTAGTATTTCAGAAATAATTCCTCATGTTGTGCAAATTTTGTTTAACAGACACACTCTGATGACAAAAGCAAGTCAGATAAAGGACGTAAAGCAGCTAAACCAATGAAGATCATTGAAGAAGATGATGAAGATGCCTTCAAGGGTGGCTCGTCAGACAAGGTTGGAAAATAATGCTGTTACCATTGTAGAGGTGAAGGGTTAGGTCATAACCCAACACGTTTTTTGGCAGCTTCATCAAAGTCCTTTGCTAAGGCCATTTGCTGTTGCACCTGTTGTGGAGTCAGGTTACAACTGTATGTTTTAGAGGTGGATTTGTCAAGCGGCACCCACCCATTCATTGAGACTGATGTCATCTTTTGCAGTGTGACCAGTGTATCCGTCTGGCCATATTTCGACTGGGTCGAGATGCAGCTATTTTAGGGCTTTGTTTCATGAGATAAAGCCATTCTGTACACACGGTGAATGTGTCTCTCTTTCCCTTAAGGAACAGACTGATTCTGACCCAGAGCCATCCTCTGTACGACGGCTGGTCGCTGGAACAGTATCAGGATTCAAATGGGAGAGCAGTGTAGGTTACATTCACAGTTTGCTTCTGCACTTTTATGGGATCTGCACATATGGCCTTTTTTAGTTATCAGTAAGACTTGCCCACAGGCTGATTTTGGTGCAGTTACAGCTGTGAATTTTGATAGCAGCTGCACGGCTGGTGTGAAAACACCTCACTTTCAAAATATAGTTGCACCTCTCACCATGTCGCTGTAATTAGTTGCAGATTAAGCAACTATCAGGTCAGTAAGTCTCTTTGGAGAATAGTTTCCAATTTAACTCTCTTCCATTATAGCCAGTAAAGGATGACCCACATTTTCATCACTTTCTGCTCAGCCAGTCTGAGAAGGTAAGGAGACTTTTTGCTGGGATGCTGAATGATTTTCTAGTTAGTGCAACCTTACCCCTGTCTCTTGCACATTGCACACAATGGCTGCTCTAATAATTTCTAAATAATGTCCTCCCCCAAACTACTTCTGTCAATGCTAGTCGGCCGAATCTGCAGCATGGCAGTTGTACTAAGTTTTTTTTACCTAACAGAACCTGACAACATTAAGTTTATTGGTTAATCCTCCAAGATTGTGAGCTGACATGTACTCAGCTTTGCAGTTTAAAAACTATATTTGGCTGTGATTTTGTACAAGGTCTTTGTCTCGGCTGTGGTCAGGGTCCAAAATGAACACTTCTTATTTTACTCCAGAACTCCATGTGGGTAGTTATTTACACTACCGTTTAAAATAAGGTTTATTTTTTGAAAGAAAATAATGCTTTTAATCATCAAGAAAGCATTAAATGAATGAGAACTGGCAGATATTTATGGTGTTACAAAAGATTTCTATTCCAAATAAATGCTTTTCTTTTGAACTTTCAGTTCAACAAAGAATCATGATAAAGTGACATGGTTATTAAATATTAAGCAGCACAACTGTTTTCAGCATTAATAATAAAAAATGTTTCCCGAGCAGCAAATCAGCATATTAGAATTATTTCTGAAGGATAATTTGACACTGAAGGCTGCAGTAATGGCTACTGAAAATTCAGCTTTGCCATCACAGGAATAAATTAAAATTTAAAATATATTAGAATCAATTTGTAAGAGTAATACTGTATTTTTGCACAGATAAATGCAGCCTTGGTGGGTATAAAGAGACTAAAGAGAAAAAATCTTACTGACCTCAAACTTCTGAGAGGTAGTGTTCACAATATTTCTGAAAATTTGACTTTTGTATAAAAGAGACAGTTATGTCCATATATATGCCTGTTAATACAAAGGAGTTATCTGCAACCATTTTGAGTTGTTTTCAAGCTTGTGCTCAAAGTGGGGTGATAGACTACAGAAACAATACTGTCAGAAAGCAAAGCGTTCTGTTTTTTATGCCACAGCAGTTGTGAGCTTATGGTCAAAAATAAATTTTAATAGAAATAAATTTATATATGGCCATAGGTGTGGCAAAAAAAAACTTAATTTTGGACTCTGGCTATGGTTGCACAGTTTGTTACTTGCTAGTGTCTGAATAATTGATTGGATTGGAGGAAAAAAACTATTGGAAAAGCTTGTTTTCAGCCAGCAAAGACGCCCAGCCAAAATACTCTTGTGCTTCTTTTCATGTGCCAGTTATACCAACAAACTGTTTAAATGACTCTTCCTTTCCTCTTGGCACTTTCTCTTTGGAGGAACATTTCCTTCTTGCTTGTCCTTTTGCCCTTTTGCTTTCAGGCACCACAGTCAGAAACGAATTGATCTTAAAATTATATCTCTAAAAAGGAGACACTGAGATCTTAATTGCCTGAGGTTTTTCTCAAAAATGTTCATTTAGGCTGTGTCAGCCATTTTCTTGCCCTGTATAAGTTTCAGTTAAACTGAAACAGAGCATGTGGCTGAGCATGATAACTTGATTTTCAGTTCCTAACGCTGGCTTCGCTCCTGGCTCTCACATCAGATATGGCAGAAAGAGCCGCGTGACATGACAGCAGAGGATAATATAAGCGCAATCCTTACTGGAAGCCGACAGAGCAATGAATAATGTGCAATTAAGATCATTTGTGACTGTTGGGCCAAAAGGTTTCCACCTGGTTTTCCTCCCCTGGCTCTATACTTGGTGTTTTCACCTTAGGATCCTTTGAGTGCAAGACTATTTGCTATTTCTAGACAATCTAAAATGAATCTAATGAATTGACTTTGATTGACAAGAAAATCTCCCTTTTCCTTACAGCCAGCTTCATCAATGGAGCCCATCACCAAACGCTTAAAGATAGTCGAGGAGGTGAGCGCTGGCTAGGATTTCACAGTTTGTGGTTTCTTCATTAACCTGCAAATTAGCCAGCTAGCATTGCTAGGTAATTTTAATAATTGTCTGTTTTATTCTTGAAAAGGACACAGGATCAACGTCTATTCAAGCAGCAGACAGCACAGCCATCAACGGCAGCATCACACCTACAGACAAAAGGTAATAAGAAAGGATCATGTTTTTAGTGGTCAGAAAAATTGGGGGTCCAAATGTCTGAGATCACATTGAAATTCTGAAATTAAAAATCTGGAATTACAGGTTTATTAGGGATCTGTTTTAGGTCACCTGATGAATAAGACTTAAAAATATATATTATCAATGTTATTGTAGTCTTATTTGTATGCTATTATAGTATTTATTAGTATTTTGAATGGGCTTTTTTAAAAATATTTTCATTGTTTTGTTTTAGTAATGTTGTGTGTATTTGTCAGTTTTATTTTAGATTTTCTATTTAGCTTTTTATTTCAGTTTTAGTAATATTAAGACAATATTTCTAATTTAATACATTTTTCATGTAATATTGATATTTAGTTTTTTTTATTTCAATTCGTTTTTTATTTTTTTCAATTCGTTTTTTATTTTTATTTTTTTCAATTTTTTTGTGATCACATGTAAGGGTTTTTGTTGTTGCTGTTATTTATTTATTTTTTTTTATTGTCTGCATTTGCATTTATACAATGCTTCCTGTCCTGCAGGTGCCACTGTTTTCTGCTGCTGACTGCTGACCTGTGTTTTTGTTTTGGCTGCATGCAAAAACAAGTGCACTACGCTACCAGTGTAGTCTGGTTCACAAACAATGATTCTTATGAACTGGTTCTTTTAAGTGAATCAAAAAAAATACTGCACGACCAGTGTTTGTTAAACAAATTGAACCATTCACTTAAATTGCTATGCTATAATACCTATAATGTTTGTAATACAGTTTATTTGTTTTCACAACAGGATAGGGTTCCTTGGACTAGGACTGATGGGAAGTGGTGTGGTTTCTAATTTGTTGAAGATGGGGCATGTTGTGACTGTTTGGAATCGCACAGCAGAAAAGGTACAATCAAAGGTGTTTAAATATGGTTGCTTCTGATGTTACACTAAGTGTATGAATGATTTTTCAACTTTTTTTATTTTCGTTCTACAGTGTGATTTGTTCATCCAAGAAGGTGCCAGATTAGGACGAACACCTGCAGAAGTGGTGTCCATGTGCGATATCACATTTTCCTGTGTGTCAGACCCAAAAGCTGCCAGAGATGTAGGTCGATGTTTTGTAAATGGCTCTTTGTGTTCAATCTGTCAAGCTGCTTTTTCTTTGGTTTACATATAAACTTTTATTGCCGTTCAGCTTGTGTTAGGTCCTAGTGGAGTCCTACAGGGAATCAGACCAGGCAAATGTTACGTGGAGATGTCAACCGTTGATCCAGAAACCATCACAGAACTCGCACAGGTAACCAGCATCATCCAGACGGGACTTTTGTGACATTACCTGAGGAAGTCCGTAACTAAGGTTCATTTGAATCTTTAGGTCATCACATCCAGAGGCGGCAGATTCCTAGAAGCTCCGGTTTCGGGCAGCCAGCAGCTTTCCAATGACGGTATGCTGGTCATTGTTGCTGCAGGAGACCGCAGTGTTTATGAAGACTGTAGCAGCTGCTTCCAGGCAATGGGGAAGACGTCTTTCTTTATAGGTACTACAACATTTCAGTCGTGCTGTATGGCTATGTATGTAGGTTGATGTTGATGTTTCCACATGATAACATTGTCTTTTCCATCGAAGCAGGGGAAGCGGGAAATGCTGCAAGAATGATGCTGATCCTTAACATGGTTCAAGGCAGTTTCATGGCAACCATCGCAGAGGGATTGACCTTGGCGCAGGCCACGGGACAGTCACAACAAACATTCTTGGATATTCTTTGCCAAGGACAAATGGCAAGCACGTTTGTGGACCAGAAATGCCAGAGTAGGTTCACTTTTTTTAAGATTCTTTAAGAAGTCTATCTGTATGATAGTCGTTTATAATAGCAGTTGTTGTAGTTTCCGTTTTACATGTTGGTAAATTTGAGTTTGCCTTTGTATCTTCCTGGCATTAACCATTTTCTGTAACATGGTGCTGCTTGGACATCATAACCTTTGGTCTCATTGTCAAACGGTGTCCACCCAAATGCCTATTTAGTCATTTATTGCACAAATTTTCCAAAGGAACATTACAGAACTATTGCAAAACTTAAATGGAAACTGGTGACTATTAAAATCTAGAGGCAACACAGTATGACAGTTTAACCTTTGGAACTATTAAAATGTTACTAGAATTGAGCTTATTTATTTAACATTTGATCTGTTTCTTCTCAGATATCTTGCAGGGCAACTTCAAACCTGATTACTACCTGAAACATATTCAGAAAGATCTGAGATTAGCCATTTCAATGGGAGATTCGGTTAATCATCCAACACCAATGGCAGCTGCTGCAAATGAGGTAAAACAACATTTGGGAGCTAAATGGATTATCATTTGGCCAAAACTATTGATTTTTGGTAGATTGACCATGTAGCTAACTAATGTATTTTAGATTCTGTAAATGCAGTTTGATCGTAATCTAAACTAAACCACAGAACTGAATTGAACCGTAATGTACATATTTAATTGTAGTATATGGATATTTATTAGTCATTTCCCCTATTTTTACAGTTTTTATGGTTTATCTTAAACACTAATTTAATAACATGGTTAAATGCAACTTTTAGCAAATCTCAATTAATATATCCATTTTTCATTATACATAATGTTATGATGTCTAAATTCACTTGTAGAATTTAAAACAAATTTTGTTTGACAATTTTTTTTTTTCTAGGACTAAATGTAGTTTCGTCTTGTGCTTCCATTTGAAGTAATGCATTATTTCGTTCTTCTGCAGGTATACAAGAGAGCAAAAGCATTGGACCAGTCGGACAATGACATGTCTGCAGTCTACAGAGCTTATATTCACTAATCCTGTAGATGTGCTCTACGTCCTGGACCACAAACCTCACCTACTTCTTTGTTCCTCTCCCTCTGTCTTTCTCTCCTCTGCTGATGAATTTTGTTGGGCACCAGTGATATGTTTTCCCATGTATGATGGGATCTCTTTAGCAGCCTAATCTGAGCATTGCACTGACTGTAATATAGCTGCACGTATGCTCAGTGGGAGGTTATTAAACTCCCTGCGAGCGATTATTTTATGATAGAACGTGCAGTGTATTATATCCGCATTTCGTTAAGGCTACTGCATACGATGCAGTGTTGTTTGAAGATGCTAGGGTTTTTATTTATCATTCATATCTTTACAAATAAATTCCCACATTGTAATTTTCGATGTTCAGAAATCTGTAAAGTGTGAACTTTTGATCACAAACAGGCTTGAGGAGCACGACGAAGAAAAAAGCCACTGCATTGCCTTAATACCCATATAAGATAGATGTATTTATTTATTTTATCTCTAAAGATCACCATCATGTCAGGTGCAATTTGGCCGTACCTTTTTTTTATTTTATTTTTATTTTTTTTCCCCTTCCCTTCTCAGTTTTGGAGGTCACCTGTTCACTAGTAAATGATTTTGTTTTTATTGCTGTATCAGAAATGCAGTTTTTTTTTTTTTTTTTTTTTTTTTTAATTATTGAAATTTGGTTGTGTAATAATCACACAGAAGATCCTAAAATGATTTATCATTTACAATGAAGCTAATGCTGAAAAGCATCCAATAGTTTTCCCATTATTGAGTCTTGACTAACACCTCTGCAATGGACATTTCTGTTTTCCAGCTTGACTATTTTAGGGCCAGATTTGTATCACGCCATTTAAGGCTTTCAGCTGTTGTGAAAAAAAGAGGAATAATTTGAAGACATTTTAAGTTGTTTCATTTCTTTTGCTTTATTTGGAAACTTTTAAATCGGACGTGTCATATTTTGTTCAAGTCAGTCAGCTGGCAGAATGATCTGTTGCTTTATTTTTTGTCTAATTGTTTAAAAGACTAATTGTCTTGGCTTTTTATTACCATTATGATTCGTAAAAAAGATATTAAACTCAAGTCAAGCTAACATTATCCTGCATTTTATCCCTAAATTATGATTGCATTTGTTCATTTTAAGTGATATTACAAGCCATAAAATCAGTGGCATTTAATTTGGTCTTTTTTTTTTTTTCTTTTTTAACTCCGAACAATTACAGGGTGATTCCTTTTCTATAAATTGTTGTTCAGCCCAAAAAAAAAAAAGAAAAAAAGACTTTGAAGTGCTTGGTTATAAGTGAATTTTGCGATTTGCTAAGGACTCTGTAAGATTAAGAGTTTGTAAATATCCCCATCAAAGGGTTGGGTTATTTGAATACATGGAGTAACATGCTTTCAGTTTGACTCTACTGAAGTTATTAATCATCTGTTGTCTTAATATTGTAGACTGTTCTTTTGTCTTAGTTAATGGGTTTATTTACTGTAAATGGTTTGATTTTTGTGGCTTAAACAGAGCTGGTAATGACATACTGACGACTTGATTCCAGTTGTGCAAGGAAGGTATTGGTGTTATAATTGGAGTTATTTATAATTTCATGTAAATGTGAAATTTTTTTTTTTCTTTTTTCCTTTATTTTTATTGTTTTTTGTTTTGTTTGTGCGGTCAACTGAACCCTCTGAATAAACAAACTGAATGTCCAGCTGTTTATTTATTCTTAAGTCTAACGTCCGTATTGGTCTAATGTGAGTTCATATATGAAATGAAAACGCAATACCAGTTATATAAAAAGTTGTGTTTTTTTTTAGTTTTAAATGTATTAAATAGGGTTTGGCGTCGTTTAAAAAAAAATAAATTAAACCCAATCGAAAAAATCCTATGCTTTCCAAGCCGGAAGGTTTCAAGGTTACACAAACCGGAAGTTTGAGAAAGGAGGCGTATCAAGCCTAATTGTTTACGTGTGATCAGTGTCAGGCCAGTCACACTAAATAGCGGACTGCTCAGGTTATTTTCAGCAGATTTAGGACGGCTTCATTGAATTGTAATGCTCGGAGCAGAGCGATCTACTCTGTCTGAACTAGCGAAGATGACAGCCGCGAGTCAAGCAGAGAGGACCGTGCTGGTGAGAGACTGATTTGTGTTTAATACATGTGTAAGCTGCTTCACAGACATATGCGAGGTCATTATGATTTAACTACGAACAGTCATATGTAGATTTCAGGTGCGTTGCAGCTGCAAATGTGTTTATTTCTTTGCCACGCAGAGCTTGTTGTTGCAGGTTTGCAGAGCAGCTGGAGGAACAAAGTCCAAATTCATCCCGGTGTGAATACTTAAACAGTCGTGACAGTGATTTGTCCTGCCTTATCATGCTTCAGTTTAACCATTGATGCTGATACTGCCTGCTGTTTCTCCCTCCATGCTGATCGATTTCATTCTGCAACAGATTTAAAGGGATAGAAATGAAAATGGTTAGAATTTACTCACCCTTATGTTGTTGACTTGTCATTGGGTTTAAAATAAAGGCAAAAAGGCAGGCACCACTGACTTTCACTGTATTGGAAAATATTGCAGTGAAAGTGAAGGGTGACTGGGTTTCAGACTTCATCGTTCTGTCTAAGGTCTTATTTCGAGTTCAACAGAAGAAAGGAAGTCATATATTAGTCATGAGTGTGAGTAAATGGTGAAAGAATGTATATTTTTAGTGAAATATGTATTTAAGGCAACTTTTTTGTGTGCTTTAGGAGGAGGAATTTAATTGGCTGCTGAAAGAAGAGGTTCATGCTGTGATGAAACAGCTGCAAGATATTTTAAAGGTATCTTCAGATAATTAATAAATAGCTTACTACAGAATAATTCTGTAGTGTTGTGCTAAAAAAAAGTGCATTAATTAATAATAGCATTTTTTTTGCATTCACCAAAGGAGGCATCAAGGCGTTTTTCAATGCCATCACCAGGTCTGGAAGGACAACTGAAACAAGAAAACTTTATTCTGGGCAGCTCAACGTAAGAGCCATGAAAGGAGACTATTCTGTTTGGATCATTTTAGATTTAAAGTATACAGTAATGTATGGTTTTTGTTATTACAGTTTCGTGAGAATGTGCACAGCACTGAAGATGTGTATAGAAATGCTTTTATTTGAATCTATTTTTTAATTTGCATATGATTTAGGATGGACCAGGTGAAAGGGGTTTTGACACTACAAGGAGAAGCTCTAACTCAGGCTGTAAGTATGTTTTACAACATCATGAAAATAAAGTCACTGCTGTGCTTCTGCTACTTCAATTGGACTTTTTAAAATTTATGAGACTATATTCAACAAAACATCTTTATGTCAGCCAGTGGAATTGCAAAGACACTTTGAAATGCAGTTTATCTGAGCTCAGTGATGGTTTTTGCTATTATGAGAATCTATATATAAAATGGGAAGAATTTTTTTTTTTCTTTGCAGGATATTAATATCAAAGTAGCTAAAAGCAGTCAAGTCATGCATTTTGCTTTCCGAGATGATAAACAGTGGAAATTACAGCAGGTAATGTTTCTTTCTATCACTCAATGATCAAAACAAAACATCTTTAAAATACCTAATTTCAACACAATCTCTTTTGGAGTGGTTTATATATTATAAAGACAGCTGTTAAAATGCATCTCGCCCCTCCTCAGATTCAGGATGCCCGAAACCATGTGAATCAGGCCCTGCAGTTATTAAGCAGTCGTGATGAGAGTTATACCTTCAAAACTGGGGCTGAAGTCAATAAGGTTTGTTTTTCACCATACACAAATATTTAGAGTTGATGTCCAGGGGCCAGATTCTCAAAAATCTATTACTATCTGCACTTTTTAATGCGCCATCTTTTTTTTTTCTATTTAGTTTTATTGCAAAGACAAATGCTATCATTTGTACAGAAACTGTATTTTTTTACATTCTTAAACCCTCCCCAACCAACCCAGAACAAACTGCTTAATATAAATAATTATAGCGATTGCAATAATGGTAATAGAAATTCAAATACAACAAAGATGAATGATGCAATAGTTAAAATGATGAAAAAATAATGTAATTAAAAATTAATTAATTTAAAAAAAAAAAAAAGGTAAATGATACCACAATCAGGAGTATTACAATGTCAGTTCATTGCAATGAACAACATAAACACTGCATAAAAGAGGGGTGAAAAAGAAAGAAAAAAAATGGCAATAACAATGTAAATCATATTACTCCCCAATGCGCCATCTATTTTAAATAGTAATTTTTAAAGAGCCTGTGCTCCATATTTCTTGTGTCCTGTATTTGTGTGTGCACTGCTGGAGTGAACATAACGTGCAAAATGCTACTGAAAATTGTCACAATTAAAATGAAATAATGTTTAAAAACGACGTCCCTATTTGACTGCGTAGAGTCCACCAAAAAGTCAAGCTATCCTAACTATAAAAGGTTATTTACAATGATTAAGAATATTCTTTTCAGTAATCTAAACTCCTCAAATTTTCTCTCTATAACATACTAAAGAAATGCTTTTGAGAGAACTGGCCCCAGTTTTCTTCATGTGTACTTGTGTGGTTCACGTGTGCAGAATTGAACTCTCCCATGAGTACATTTGAAGCTGTTGTGCGCCACAGGTTACTCAGGAATAGGAACATTCTTTCCTTACAGTCATAACATTTTCACTGGTACTGCATGTGAATTGAGATTGCACCCAGTGACATTATTCGTATTTCAGCTTATGGATGCAGTAATGCTTCAGTTGACCCGTGCCCGAAACAGACTTACGACCCCAGCCAGCATGACGCTTCCTGAGCTCGCAGCCAGCGGCCTAATGGTTAGTATGCGGATCATCACTTGATCTTAATGTGGATGCTCCTTCCTCTTGTGAATATTTCTTCTGTTCTTTCTAGAAAATGTTCACACCTCCAATGCCTGGTGATGTGATGGTCAACTTCTATATCAATCTCAGTAAACTGTGTTTGACAGTGTATCAACTACACGTACTGCAGCCTAACACTACTAAGGTATCAAGCCATTTTCAAGCCATCAGCACTAAAAAAGAAAAAAATGACTAGTTTTATACAGTCATTCTTAACAAGAATGTGTATGTTTTAAAACACAATCTTTTTGTTTTCTGTTAGAATTTCAAATCAGCAGGAAGTTCAGTGCTGCATAATCCAGGAGCAATGTTGTAAGTGCTCATCACATTTCCTGTTTTCATATTGCAAAACCAGCAGTCCCGTCTCATACAGTTTCATAATGTTTCTTTCATTTCATAATGTGTTTTTGTCACATTTCATTTTTCTCCTCAAGTGAATACAACAACACCAAGTTCGAAGTGAGCCACGTCCATAAAGTGGAGTGTGTGGTGCCGTGGCTGAATGACACTCTTGTGTTTTTCACCATTTCCCTGCAGCTCTGTCAGCAGCTCAAAGATAAGGTGGGTGTGACCTGTTGATATGGTAATGATTATTATCTCACCTGCACAGTCACTGTCATAACTCAAGAGCAATGCATGGTAACAGAACAATGTCAGAGGGTTATCAGAGGAGCTACTGGGCAGTTTAGAATTAGTGCTGCATTAATTGTTGATTAATTACCTTGATATTGTAATAAAGTTTTTGTTTTGTTTTTTGTATTCCACCTATAACAGTGAATGTAAAATTAAAGTCAAACATTCACAACTATTTAAAAGTTTGGGGGTGGTAAGAATTTCTTTTGAAAAAGTCTCTTATGCTCACCAAGGCTGCATTTATTTGATAAATACAGTAAAAACACTAATATTCTAAAATATTATTGAAATTAAGTAATTTTCTATTTTAATATATTTTTAAATGTAATTTATTTCTGATGGAAAAGCTGAATTTTCATTTTAATATGCTAATTTGCTGCTTAAGTAACATTTCTTATCAATGTTAAAAACGTTGTGCTTAATTTTTTTTTTTATATGAATCCATTTTTTCAGGATTTTTTGATGAATAGAATGTTCACTAGAACAGAATTTATTTAAAATATTATTTTTCAAATCAATTCTATTTTACTGTACCTTTTAATCAATTTAATGCATCCTTGCTGAATGAAAATATTAATTTCTTCAAAAAAAAAAAAAAAAAGTAATAAAGCCAAACTTTGAACAGTAGTGTAAAATGTGGATCAGACCAGGTGAAACTCATCAGTTTTTAATTAAAATACCCTGTGATCCAAAACTCTTACACAAGGGGAGCAGATCTAAATGGAATGCTATAATCAATATATTTCATTACCTAAAAGAAGATAAATTTACATGATCATTTCTTTCCTTTTATTTGCAGATTTCTGTCTTCTCTAGTTTCTGGAACTACAGACCCTTTTAAGCTATATCTGACCAAAACTCTACAATGAATGATAATAAAAATGATAAAATTAATTATTATGCTCTAGGATGCACTAGGAACAAAAAATTCCATGAACAAGTTCCGTAACATAATCTATTGTGACTTTACTATATGACCATGTATTCATTGTGTGTGCTTATTGTTCAGTATGTGTTCTGCAGCAGAAGTAGAGTGCGCTGTGTATGTAGTATATGGACTGAATTCATTCATTTGAAACGACAGGCTCTTCAGATGATGGTATTCAGTGACGTTTTTTGTTTATGCAGTATTTGTCATTGTCAGTGTTGACTCTGTCAGTAATCTTGCCTCCATTTAAGTTAACCTCATCTAATATGTGTTTAGGCTTTAGGAAGAAAGGAAATGCTACTAAATACACAATGCTTACATTCTTATTTTTTACAAAACCTGTGAAATATTCCAGTTATATTCCAGAAATATTCTCATTTTACCAGTGTTTTTGCCTTTTAGTCCAAGGGGTTGTAACACTTGAACATTATCTAATGCCAGGGACTATCATCAGTGCAGAAAAGTACCATTATCATATGCTTCTGAATGTGCATAAATGACCAACTGTGTATTTGCCATTGTGACTCAACTGTGGTATGACTATATTAACACTAAATGACACATAACCGTGAACATGTCAGGGCTTCATATTCCATTAAAATTACACACATTCCTGAGGACGGCTGATTAGGGAGCCGAGTTAAGCGTTTCTAATGAGCATCATTCCATGATGAAAAAGCAATATGTCGAGCGATAGTTCAGATGCTGTTCAGGGTTTGTGATCATTACAGAAAGGGTTTCTCTGTGCTCATTTACTTTGTCAGCCTTGTTTATTTATTGCTACATTTTTATTTATTTCATGTTAAATGCACTTAATTTGTGTCCTTATTGATTTCATGCATGTTAATTTGAATACTGATTCATGTTTAAGTAAAACCTAAGCTATTTTCGTGTATATTTCACGCTTAATATGGAATATTTTGTGCAATAAATATACTATGAACATTATGAATTTTACTTTGCTTTTGTCCCATTTCTCAAGATACTTTACACTGAATAAATTATCCAGTGCTATTGTCTAAATAAAATATCTGGTTTGATATATAGGCAAAGGTACACTTTATTTGCTATATGCTGTTCATTTAAAGGTATGCATTTATTTTTTGTTTACAAAGTCTAAAATTTATATAAATAATGTGCTACATTACAAAAAGTTAAACAAATATTGACACTCATTTTTCCAAGATACAGTTTTCACAAGTATAGCATCACTTATCTGTTTGCATTTTCTAAAATCAGTCTCATTGGCATTTTTTTTCTCTCTTTTTTTTATCTTCTGTAGTGTGTAGGTTCTGTATTATATATATTTCAGATTTAAAAGTCAAGCATTTGAAAGAAATCCACTAAAACACTTAAATCTTGGACAAGGCTGGATGAAGGACAAGATGGCATCGGGGAAAACCGGTTTTAACAGCCAGGCTCCAGATTAACAGATTAAACATACTGTTCAAAGAACAACTAAAAACAAGTAAATTTCAATAGAGGCCATTTGTTAAGGGCCTGCATTGGTTCCATCCACGAAAGTTGATCTAAAGTGCTTCAATAAAGTGTTTAAGTAACCAATGTCTTCAAAATTGGTGAGCATGCTTGTATGTAAAATCTCTGATGAAGTGGATCTGGTATCTACAATGGACAATGCAACTTAAATCATGTGATTTCCTGGGTAAATATTAACAGCATTTTAACAGTAAGGAAAGGTTTTTGCTTTTATCATCACTATAAGGAAGTATCTACCTAAAATATGTTTCTCCTTCCTCCATTATTTTACTTGTTCACATATAAATATTGATTAGGTGGCATAGCTGACAGAAAAAATAGATGTAATGGTGCCTGTTGTTTCTGAATGATCACGGCTCCATTCCCATATTGTCGATGCCCACCTTCTGTCTTCTTGGCTGTAACGTGGAAACAGTTGCTGTCACTACAAATGTCATAACAGTTGTATTGTTTCATGAATCTATAGATGGGTTATCTGTGAGATTACACCAGTAGCATTCTGACCTTCTCATCACAGCAGCAGCAGCAACAGCAGCGGATGAGAACCAAGATGACCAGCAACAGGACCATGCCTATGAACATATAACCCTGTCTTAATGATTCTTAACTACTCGATTTCTTATTTTTGCTTAATTCTACTTACCTATGAAGATAAAGAAAACCGCAAAGGAGGCAATGTCCCAGTCCGACTGAAACATCTTCTTTGATTGCAGTCTTGAGACCACATCATTGAACTGGTTCTCAAAATCCTGTTGAATGTTCTTATCCATGACTTCAGTAAGAAGGTTCCTGAATAGAAGGAATTATATTAATTACACGCTCTTAACACATATTTGAAAATAGGAGCTAAGAAAATAAAAGGCTGATGCCCATAATAAACGAATCCAACCTGTTCAACATACAAATGTACTCAAATTACATCCTGAATAAACAGGAAGCTTTTCTTTCTAGTTTTCGACCAAAAGAACTGAGACAAACTAAGTGATAATAAACCTTGAATCTTAAGGTATAAACTATATTATTTTCTTCAGAAAAAAAAAATGTATTTTGAATTAAGAAACTAGATATTATAGTAACGCCATTGTTTTACTCTTACATTTATTCAGTTAAAAAACGACAGACCATGAGCTCAAATTCATCCGCTTAACATTTATATTAATACTTAATGAATATTTTATCGTTTCCTTTTAAAATAAGCTATTAATCGTACTATTGCCAAAGTTAGGAAAATCAAAGAACTTCATCCTTAAGTGGAGTAATCGTATATATCATAAACACATAAATGTTTTTAATAATCTGCCTAATTTGCTTATTTTCTATTTCATAAATTGCCCTAATGCCTCTTTCAGAGGAGTTCTCGGTCACTCACCTGCTGGTTTCGTTTGTGGTATTTCCGGGTTCACGTTACACCTGCTGCTGCGGTGCTCTCGAGCAGGTCTCTGAGCTGTTTTTGCGGAAGTGCGATGATTGCACAAAACTACATGAATCTAGTCATAAAGTCAATGACAAATATTAACCACAGAGAATACACCATACCCACTCAATGTTAAAACAGCAGACAGCGTTATATGCAGTATCCCATTCAATAAATAATTTATTTAGATTTGCGATGTATTCAATGTTCTTTATTCAGATTCAGGTAACACTGGCATTGTAAACCCATAAACAGAATTTAAAAATATCAACAACAACAAAATTAATAATAATAATGTTAAAAGGAGAAGTGGAGGGTCATATATAAACGATATATATATATATATATATATATATATATATATATATATATATATATATATATATATATAACACAATAGAAAGATAATAATATAATAATAATTATAATAAATAATATATAAAATAATAATAATTATTATTATTATTATAATGAAAGAAAGAAAGAAAGAAAGAAAGAAAGAAAGAAAGAAAGAAAGAAAGAAAAAGATTATTATGATGGAGAGTCTAGTACCAAACTTCCACTAAAGGGGTCGCTGTCTCACTTCATTCAATATGTGAGGAATGACCTCTGACCCTTTGTTTACGTGGAAGGAGAGCTGTTCGTGCTTCCGGTTTTTAGCTCTGCAGTTACCTGCTCAGTTTTAAAGAGATGGCTACGGTACCGGCCCAGTCTCTCCGGGTCTCGGAGATCAAAGACCCCACCGTTTTATTTGAACGGTACGGTACGGAGGAGATCCGCGCTATCGAGAGGAAAGTGCGCGGAGAGATCGAGCAGAAGAAGGAGGAACTTCGACAGATGGTCGGTGAACGTTACCGGGATTTGATCGACGCTGCTGACACGATCGGTGAGATGAGACAGTGCTCGGAGAGCGTCGTTCAGTCCATCCAGGACATGTACCGGTACTGCCACAAACTGAGACAGGCCAAACACGGCCCTCAGTCCAGCGGCAAAGCAGAGGTAAAGCTCTTGTGTTGCTCTCGTTCTGGAGCACTGGGACAAAACAGCCTGCAGAATGAAAACAATTAACTTTATGTGTGTTTATTCTGACTTTTTTATTTAATGTGCTCGGAGATTCTCGACTACATGAGTGCAACTTGTTTCTTTAATTTTCTTGTCACTCAATATGAGTCCACACCGTCAGATACAAACACAGTGTGTCAGTAAATCAGGTTATAAACATTTAACAATTTAACATTTATAAACACTTCATTGAAAGAATGAGTCAAGACTACAGGATAGTTTCAAACTGCAGTTCCATCTACTGAATTGCTACCACTGTCAGAAATAAAGCTATCTATCTATCTATCTATCTATCTATCTCAAATGTATTAAGAGCAGTAACACAATTTATATACAGTGGCCTCCCTCCACTAATATTGGCACCCTTGGTAAATCTGAGCAAATATGGCTGTGAAAATAATTCTTCATTGTTTATTCTTTTGATCTTAAATTAAAAAAAATTCACAAAATTGTAACCTATCATTGAAGTAGAACAATTGAAAGTGGGGGGAAAATCTCAATGTGAAATAAATGCTTTCTCTAGTTCATATTGGCCACAATTATTGGCACCCAATTATTGCAACGTCCTTTTCCCAAGATAGCAGCCCTGAGTTTTCTCCTGTAATCTCTCCAGATCCTTCAGATTCACAGCTCTATGTTGGTGCTTCTCCTCTTTAGTTCATCTCACTCATTTTCTATAGGGTTCAGGTCAGAGGACTGGGACAGCCATGGCAAAAGATTGATTTTGTGCTCAGTGACCCATTTTTGTGTTGATTTTGATGTTTGTTTTGGATTATTGTCCCAATGGAAGATCCAACCACAGCCCATTATAAGATTTCTAACAGAGGCAGTCAGCTTTAGATTTTTTATCTATTGGTATTTGAGAGAAGTATTTGCTTGTTTGTTGTTGATATTATTTTGTTGTTGATATTATTGGTATTTGCTTTCCTGTAGCTCAAATAGTAGAGCATAGCAACGCCAAGATCATAGGTTCGATTCCCAGGGAAAGCAAGAGTTGATCAAAATGCAAAAACTATAACTTGAATGCTATGTAAGTCGCTTTGGATAAAAGCGTCTGCTAAATGCATAAATGTAAATATATATATATATATAAATGTAAATGAGAGAATCCATGATGCCATGCATCTGAACAAGATGTCCAGGCAGAAAAACAGGCCAACAACATTAAAGATCCAGTAGTATATTTAACCGTGGGAATGGGATACTTTTTTTATCTCTGTTTGTACTAAACCCATCTGGTGGGTTTGCTGCCAAAAAGCTCTTTTTTTTAGTTTCATCTGAACATAGAAGCCAGTGTCATTAGAAGTTCTAGTCGTGTCTGATAACTGAATATGCTGGAGTTTGTTTTTGGATGAGCGAGGAGAATTTTTCTTGAAACCCTCCTGAACAATATGTGATGATGTAGGGGCTGTTAGATTTTTTATTTATTTGTATTTTTTTAGGTTTTCTGACCCCAAGACTCAACTAATCTCTGCAGTTCTCCAGCTGTGGTCCTTGGAGAGTCTTTGGCCACTCAATCTCTCCTCCTCAGCGTGCATTAGGACAGTATAGACACACGACCTCTTCCAGGCAGATTTGTAACATCTTTAGTTGATTGGAACCTCTTAATTATTGCCCTGATGGTGGAAATGTGGATTTTCAATGCTGTAACTTTTGTCTTACAGCAACTTTCTATTTTGTGAAGCTTCTGCACATCAGAACTTTATTGTTTGGTTTTACTCCTTGTGATGGATGATTAAGGAAATTTGGCCTTTGTTTTTTTTTATATTTATAATCCTGTGGAACAGGAAGTCATAGCTGGACAATTTCATGCTCCTAGTCTCCCTGGTCTGCTAAAAAAAATGTAAATATGAATGGGAATATACTTCAGATATTTTACTCATAAGAATTTCCAGGGGTGCCAATAATTGTGGCCAACATGCATTGGAGAAAAACATTTATTTTATCATGAGATTTTCCCCCCACTTTCAATTGTTTTACTTCAATGATAGGTTAGAATTTTGTGCATTTTTTTGAATGAAAGATCAAAAGGATAAACAATGCAGATTTATTTTCACAGCTACCTTTGCTCAGATATACCAAGGGTGCCAATATTAGTGGAGGGCACTGTATGTGTGTGTGTGTGTGTGTGTATATATATATATAATATATATATATATATATATATATATATATATATATATATATATATATATATATATATATATATACACATTATATATTAATTTCTTAAAAGCCTCCGGTCTTTATTGGTAACCAGTTTCCATCAATACACTATAAATTCCAAAATTGTTAGATATTCATGAGATTGGGTATGTTGAGTATATTGAGAAATTCATGTGTTGGGGATGTGTTTTTGTTCCTGTCAGGGTCAGAAACAGTCGCAGGAGAAATTCTACACAATGGCATCACAGATAAAGCTCCTTCTGGAAATCCCTGAGCGTGTCTGGAGCGCGATGGAGTCCTCGCAGTACCTGCAGGCCACACAGCTCTATCTGCTGTGCTGTCACCTTCACAGCCAGCTACACTTGGAGGGCGGAGGGCATCAATACAGCCCCGTCCTCTCTCGCTTCCCCATCCTGGTACGCCAGGTAGCAGCTGCTGGTCATTTCAGGTATGTTATGGAATTACACCCATAAATGAAAACCGAAAATTACAATTCTGCCATCATTTACACACCCTGATGTTGTTCCAAACCCATAAGAACAGAACAGAAACCTCTCAGGTTTCATTAAATATATCTTAATTTGTTTTTCGAAGACCACAATCTGTCAGGTTTGGAATGACATGAAGATGAACAAAAGGTTACAGAATTGTCATTTTCGGGTGTACTATCCCTTTAAATGCAATATATAGTTTAGTTTTTTTCTCTTACTAAAACTAATTGTCTTTATTTGTAGATCTACCATCTTATTGGAGAGTAAGTCTGTGCTGCGCGGCAGGGCAGTGTCTGATCAAGCGATCGCTGAAGCGTTGGTCTCCACCATGCTCTTGGAAGACAGCTCCCCTCGCCAGGTGCTTGCTGATTTCCTGCTGGCTAGGAAAGCGTCCATTCAGCAATTACTCAATCAGCCCCAGCATGGTGAATAACCTTAATAATATGAATATCCTTTTATCTTACGAATACTTAAAGCTTGTTCTTATTTGTAAGTTTATTTGAATAAATCGTTACATTTGCATGCGGCCATTCTTCATTCTGATGTGATGTTGTCCCTCTCTTAGGTGCTGGTGTTAAAGCACAGGTTTGTTCTTTGGTGGAGCTGCTGGTCACTACTCTGTATCAGGCATATGCTGTGTTTTACATTCCTCCGGAGGGCCAAGTGTCTGATATCGGTTTGGGATGCGGCCTGCTTTTCACCACCTTGGAGAATGTGACCTCCAACACATCCTCTGGTGAGTTACTGATTTTTCACGTTGTGATGCACAAACATTGGTTTAAGGAGTCACCAGGGTCGGAAATTAAAGCTTGGGGCAAAAATGGCACCAAAAGGAACAAAAATGCCCTCCAAATTTAAGATATGCACATTTATGGATAGTGCAATAAATGCAATGGCCAATCAGAGGCGTTTAGATTAGTCACTGCTGAAAATGGCAGAGATTTGTTCAGTGCTTGTGCTCACTGACTGAACTCTACACTCTCACAAATTCTCTCATCATAAACATCAGAATACAGACATGATGTAACAGATTCTTTTTGCAGAGTAGACCGCTTCAGTGACTTTTGAGCTTGCAGAACTCATGCTAGACTCAAGTCATGGACCGCTTCAGTGATGGGGTACTCGCTTTATGTATATAATTTAAGTTTTAAATAACCTTTTTTGTTTTTCACACTAAAGTAACCAATGTGAAGTCTTGATTTACTAATGCATAAAAAGCAAGAAACTTATTAAAAAAAAGGCATAAACAGTTCTTCACTTGTTTTGTCTGTGTAGCCAGAACATGTAATTTCCCCAAAAACAAAAATATTGTTTTTTATGTATTCTGTTAATCGACATTTATCATTTTTAGTGAAATATCAAGCACAGTAATCATCAATAATGATTTTTGTCATAATATTGCCATGCTATCATGTAATGAGTTTTTAATATTAAATTTTGTGTACTTATTGTAGGCTTTGCAGTATATAGACAGCTTTTGTTGATGTTGATACAATTTTATTGGTAATGGTATAGGCAATTGGTAACAGTAATTGTATTCTGCTTGATTGGAGTAATTGATTAAATCTAAGTATTTGACATAAAAGACAGCATATATACATTTAATTATATCATTATATAAATTGCCCTTCCAAAAACAAATTCCCAAGGAAATCAATTCCAGGTGGCTAATATTGTCAGTTAATGGAAAATATAATTTATTACCCTGAGGATCACTATGTGCAAACCAACCTAACACCTTGTTCTTTTACGTTTTGTGTCTAACTAACTTGTCTAAAAGAAACTTTGTGATTTTCTGTGAAATCCAGGGAAAGAGAAGAAAGTTCTGGACAAGGAGATGAGCACAGGAAGCTGGTTTAAATACCTTCCCCCTTCAGTGATGAACTTCCAGCCTGTCCTTCGCACACTAGCGCAGCCTATACAGAGGGAGCAGCTCAGAGAGACGCTGCAGCAGTGGATTGATACGTATGTCCCTCCCACGAATGTTAATTTACATTTCTCAGTATTTAATTTAAACACTCATTTGTGTTTTAATAGCTGTAAGGAGGATATCTGCAGTGGAGTCAGCAGCCTTCTGGTCTACGTGAAGAGTCTGAAGGGTCTGGCTGCAATTCGGGATGCTGTGTGGGAACTGCTCAGCAGCGAGTCCATCAGTCAGCACTGGAGTACTGTGTGTCAGTCCCTCCTCGAGCGACCTCTGGCCTTGTGGGATGACCTTTTGCAGCAGCTCTTCCTGCAGCGACTTCAGGTACTCATAACCGATTTAACCAGTTTAACTAGTCTGATAAGTGTTAGCGTTGTTTACACCTGCTATTAACATACATCAGGCGATCTCATCATAAGTATTCAGGCAAGACAGATTGCTATTCACACCTGGATGTAATATGTGGTTTAAGCGTGTCTCTTGTGACCACCTGTGATTAGGGTACAGTATCTGACTATATGCATAATTCACCATGTCAGGATGGTACTGCATGTTAATAAAGCACAAAATATATATATTTAAAGGATTAGTTCACTTCCAGAATAAAAATTTCCTGGTAATTTACTCACCCCCATGTCTTCCAAGATGTTCATGTCTTTCTTTCTTCAGTCGAAAAGAAATTAAGGTTCCAGGATTTTTCTCCATATAGTGGACTTCAATGGGGATCAACGGGTTGAAGGTCCAAATTGCAGTTTCAATGCAGCTTCAAAGGGCTCTACACGATCCCAGCCGAGGAATAAAGGCCTAATCAAGTGAAACGATAGGTCATTTATTAAGAAAAATATGAATTTATATACTTTTAAACTACAAATGCTCGTCTTGCACTAGCTGGACCTCACGCATTGTGGTCACGGTGAAAAGGTCATGCATGACGTAGGCGGAAGTACCAACCCAGTGTTTACAAAGCAAACGTCCAAAGAAAGTCAAACACCCTTTACAAAAAAAGGTAAAACATCGATGTTTGACAATTTTGAAGTTGGAGGAGAAAATGAGATGGAGTTTTTCGCACTGCCCTACCTTTTTGAACCGAAGTACACAGACGAAGAACTAACTATGTGTGACCTTTCTAGTGTGATTACATAATGCGTGAAGTCGCAGAGCTAGTGCAAGATGAGCATTTGTGGTTAAAGTATATAAATTTGTATTTTTTTAATTTTTAAAGAAAATAACCAATTGTTTCACTAGATAAGACCCTTATTCCTCGCCTGGGATCATGTAGAGGCCTTTGAAGCTGCATTGAAACTGCAATTTAGACCTTCAACCAATTGGCTTCCATTATATGGAGAAAAATCCTGGAATGATTTCCTCAAAAACCTTAATTTCTTTTCAGCTGTAGAAAGATAGACATGATCATCTTGGATGACATGGGGGTGAGTAAATTATCAGGAAATTTTTATTCTGAAAGTGAACTAATCCTTTAAGCAAAATAAAAAGCTGGAACACTGTTGTTCTGATTATTAGAGTGTTATTTTCATAATACATAAATGTTATAGATTTTCATTTTGTGCATTTTTTTTTTTTTTAGGTTATTGAATGAAAATGCTTGTTTACCCTTGATCTCCCTAGGCGATCACGCAGGAGGGCACAGAAGGGATCTCCAGCAGCTCCAGACAGCTCTTGTCTTCAGCTCTGCGGGATTTGCAGGGTCAAGCCACAGCTGGGAGTTTCAGCCGCGGGGCGCAGTACGAGAGTGACGTTGCAGCGTTCCTGTGGTCTGAGTCTCAAGGTGACCTGCTCAGCGACACAGCCTGGGTGAGTGTAGCCCAGCGCAGCCTACAGCAGAAGAGCGGCCTGTCCATGAAGACCCAGGCCCTCACCCCCTGCGTTCAGACCTTCTGCTCCTCCCTGGACTCCAAGCTCAAAGCCAAATTAGATGACCTGCAGCACTACTTGCCCTCTGAAAAAAATGGCAAGGAGCTTTCAGAGACGGTCCCAGTCACAACTAACTCCTCTATTAACCGCTTCATGGATGCTGGAACGGTGGAGGACATTCTTAGAGAGCACTGCCTGGCATGTGTCAGGGACATCCTTTCCAGCGTGCGCACCGAACTCGTTAATGCCAAGGCTAAGACCACCAGCCCCAGCCGGTTAAGTTCAGTGCTCTTTATGGCCAGACTATGCCAGTCAATGGGGGAATTGTGTCCTAGTCTGAAACAGTGCATTCTGGGGAAGCAGGGGGGCTTGGATCCTGTGAGCAGAGGCACTCCACGACAGGGCAAGAAGTTAGGCAAAGGCAGCACAGCCAAGGCAGCGGATGTCAGCCCAACTCAGGCAAAGTGGAGCTGTCTGAAAGAGGAACTGCTGTCTTGCAGCATGGAAGCCTATGGTATCTGGAGCTCAGCACTCACCAGGGTAAGATGATGAACACAATGTTTGTTTAAGAGCTGAAGGTGTTAACAATACAGTGCCCTCCAAAAGTATTGGAACAGTAAAGACAAAATTGCTCTGTTGGCTGTGGAGTGAAGACATTTACAAATATGATTAAAAGATGAATATGAGACAAAACTACAGAATGTCACATTTTATTATTGGGTGATTCAACACATAGATGTTTTACCAGCTAAGAAGTTCAGCACTTTTAGAGTTTCATCCCCCTATCTGATGTGAGCATAAGTATTGGAACAGTTGCCTCACAGGTCTTTCTAAGTGATCAGCTGTGTCCTGTTCCATTCATTCTTCAGATATTAAAAGCAGGGAATGTGTCGTATCCGTTATATCCATTACTTCTGCATTCTGAATCTTGCATTCGATGATGACACACTCAAACCAGGATGAAGATGAGGGAGCTGACTTTGAGAGAAAAGCAAACGATTTGGATGCTAAAAGAAAAGAGGAAGTCAATTAGAGCTATAGCAAAAACAAAGGGCATGGAGAATTCAAGAGTTTGGAAACCACCAGCGACACCAGCAACCAACAACGACCTGATCGGCTGAGAAAACAACAGTAGTTGATGACAGACAAATCATAAAAGCTGTGAAAATGAACCCTAAAAGACGTGTCTGTGAAATCACCAACAACTTCCAGAAAGCTGGGGTGATGCTCTGACAATCTACTGTCCTCAGGAGACTTTGACACAGAATTGCGGATGCTACACAGCAAGATCCAAACCTCTAACCAGCACCAAAAATAGAAAGGCAAGATTAGAGTTTGCAAAAAAGCACAAAGGTGAGCCAGAAGAGTTTTGGAACTGTGTTTATGGACTGATGAGACAAAGATGAACCTTTATCTAAGTGATGGGAAAGCAAAAATGTGGAGAAAAAAAGGGAACTGCAAAAGATCCCAAGCATACAGCCTCATCTGTAAAGCATGGTGGAGGTGATGTCATGGCATGGGCATGCATGGCTGTCTCTGGAACAGGCCCTCTCAACTTTACTGATGGCTTAATGTATGATGACAGTAGCAGAATGAATTTTGAAGGGTACAAAATCATCTTGCCTACCAATATTCAAGAAAATGCCACCAGATTAATTGGGAAGTGCTTCATATTGCATCATGACAATGACCCAAAATTTATAAGGGCAAAGAAATGGAAAGTCTTAGATTGCCCAAGTCAATCTCCAGATTTAAATCCGATTGAACATGAATTTCACCAGCTGAAGAGGAGAGTAAAGGCAGAAACTCCCCAAAACAAGCAACAGTTGGAATTGGCTGCATTAAAGGCTGGGAAAAGTATTTCAAAGGATGAGACCAAGAGTCTGGTGATGTCTATGGGTCACAGACTCACTGCTGTGATTGTGCGCAAGGGATCTGCAACTAAATAATAGCTTTTAATCTTTTATATCTGCGTTATGTTCAACTGTCCCAATACTTATGCTCACATCAATGAGTGGGATGAACTCTAAAAGTGCTGTTCTTTTCATTTGGTAAAACATGTATATGTTGAAACGGCTAATAATAAAATGTGACATTCTGTAGTTTTGTCTCATATTCATTTTTTAAACATATTTGCAAATGTCTTGACTCCCCAGCCAACAGAGCAATTTTGTCTTTACTGTTCCATTACTTTTGGAGGGCACTGTACATTCTGAGAACAGGAAATCAATACAGGAAATCAACAGCGTGGATGTTTTTATGCAGAGAACATGTATTAGTGTAGCTTTTTAAGGCTCATATCTTCAATAAAGTTAATATAAATAAAAATGCATTTCAGACACTTGTGGGCAACTTTGCTACAACTCTTCACGCTGGAACCGCTGGATCCATCCTGAGTACTGCGACAAATTGGGAAGGGCTTGAAATACAGGAAGAGACAGAGTCAGGAAACAGTATAATGTCCAAAATACGCCTTCCTGTGCAGGTAACTGCTACATTTATCCTTTTTTATTATTGAAGTTAATATATTATATATTATTAATATATTAAATACATTAATGAGACCTAATGTGGGCCACTCAGTTTCTTATGCCTTATTGCATATTATGTTGCCAAACTTTTTCAGACTCTCAAATAATGATACACTTTTAAGCGACCACTTTCATAAAAAATATAGTCAGTTATGTATTTTCATTTATAATAACCCATATAACAGAAGATTAACAAATACGCTATATCACCTTTCAGAAGTTTGGGGTCAGTAAGATTTTTAAAATGTTGTTGAAAGAAGTCTCTTATGCTCATCAATGCTGTATTTATTTAATCAAAAATACAAAAAAAAAACGTAATATTGTGAAATATTACTACAATTTAAAATAACTGGTATACATTTTAAAGGGTTAGTTCACCTAAAAATGAAATTTCTGTCATTAATTACTCACCCTCATGTCATTCCAAACCTGTAAGACCTTCTTTCATCTTCTGAACACAAATTAAGATATTTTTGATGAAATCTGAGAGCTTTCTGACCCTGCATAGACAGCAATGGAACTACCACATTCAAGGCCCAGAAAGGTAGTAAGGACATCGTTAAAATAGTCCATGACATCAGCGCGTTCACAAGAGTACCACAAAGCATCGTTATTATTGTTTTCTTTGCGCACAAAAAGTATTCTCGTAGCTTTATAACCTTACAGTTGAACCACTGATGTCACATGGACTTTTTTAACAATGTCTTTACTACCTTTCTGGGCCTTGAATGTGGTAGTTGCATTGCTGTCTATGCAGGGTCAGAAAGCTCTCAGATTTCATCAAAAATATCTTAATTTGTGTTCTGAAGATGAAAGAAGTTCTTACAGGTTTGTAATGACATGAGGGTGAGTAATTAATGACAGAATTTTCATTTTTGGGTGAATTATCCCTTTAATATATGTAAAATATAACTTTTTTTTGCAGGCTCCCTAGCACCCCCTTGTGGCCACCTGTTTTGAAACCCATTGCAAAGTGTTTTAGTGAACTGAAAGGATGTTGCTATATAAATGAAAATACAATAATTTCTTTCTCTCTCCACAGCCATCATGGTATGTTCAGTCGTTACTCTTCCATCTGTGCCTTGAGGTCAATAGGGTCGGAGGTCACGCATTACCAAAGGTCACTCTCTTGGACCTCTTGCGGGGTTGTCTAGACCAGGTGGTGAGTGAGTATGAAAAACTCACTCAGGAAACAAAGAGCAAGGTGAGACATTCAGACGTCTCTTTTATCCTTCCATTCCTGCCTAGTCACTATTATAATGGAATTATTCCATAAAACCACATTTCTTTTGTCTCCTGTCCTTCCTTCCTCTCTCTCTCTCTAGGATGCAGCTCTCCCCATGACCCAGAATAGAGCTTTGCAGCTGCTGTTTGACCTTCGCTATCTCAGTGCCACTCTAGGGTCCCGCCTTGAAGAGGGCAGGAGTTCCCGCTCTCAGCAAGACCCAAGGTAACCTGTTCATAAGCTAGAGATGGGGACAAGTCCTCAGTAGGAAGTAACAGCAATGATGGGTCATGAAAACACAATCATAGCGTGACTTGACCTTCCAACTTAAAAACAAAGCACAACCGATTACACCAAGAATAGCTCTTTCCTAAGCAGCAGACCTCTTACACTTTTCCTTAATTCTTGCTGTTTGTGAAAGGATCCAGCAGGTCTGCGACTCCCTGGAAAGTCATATTGATCCGTTTGACCTGGATGTTTTCACTCCACATCTGAATAGTAACCTGAACCGACTCTCACAAAGAACCTCTGTAAGCACAGCCAATTTTTCTTCTACTAACCCTGTTTTAAATATCCTGCAGTTTAATTGGCTCATTAAATTTGCCTATTCTCATGTGATTTAGATTGGCATGATGGTTGGCGCCTTTAATAGTGTTTTGTTCTGTTTGCAAAACTGTGCATCCTAATGTTGATTGGGTCTCATGTTGTTTCTAGGTGCTTTTAGGATTGTTGACTGGCACGGAGAAGCAGTTTACCTCTAGGACCAGCAATATCAATTCTCAGGAACCATTCAACATCCTTCCTTTGGCAGGCAGCCAGATCCGGTCAGTATAAAGCTCTAGTTTATTGCTGTCATGGTGTGTGTTTCATTATTGTATAAGACAATAAAAATATATTTATTTAGAAGCATCATAAACTCTTTTAATAGCACATTTTATTGATTATACTAATTTCATGTTAAAATTAAAATATAAAATAAAATTATCCTAATACATCTTTTAAAATTAATGTTATTTAAATGTTAAATTTTCATTTATATTTTTAATTTCTAATTTGTTATATTAATTATTACATTATTTTCAGTAAATATAATCATTTCATTTATATTTTACCTCACTGAATTATGTTTATTAAATGTAATTTTATATATACATGTATGTATGTGTATGTGTGTATGTATGTGTGTATATATATATATATATATATATATATATATATATATATATATATATATATATATATATATATTTAATTAATTAATTAATTAATTAATTATGTAATATTTTTTTTTTCCTCCTCAAGGTTTGGTTTGCTGCCACTGAGTATGACAAACTCTCGGAAGACCAATTCAGCCACACATGGAGCAGATATCACTAGATCACTGGTAGGTTGCATAAGCATTTGGTGTGTACAGAACTCAAATACATCTGCTGGCACGTTTAAAAAAAAAAAAAAAAAAAAAAAAACTTTGAGCGATAATATTTATTTAAAAAAAAAAATAGTTCAGTTGGTGTTTTGTTATCATGTCTTTGCAAACAAGTCACTTTCTACCAATGCTCCCAGTTTTACGTGGCCTAGCAGAAGAGCTGCTGGATCTCAAGGTGATTGGTGATGTGATATTGTGTGGTGCCATTTCATTTTTGCAGTGAGCTTGCAGTGCATAGTTTTGGATTTTCTGCACTTTAATCACTTTGGTCGCATCAGCTGATAGGCTTTGTGAATGCAACACATGGCATAGCAGCACTCAAATACAGCTATTACATTATGAATATTGAGCAGTTTTAGCATCATCAGTCACAACACAGTTTATCTTGAGCTTAATACTTATGTATTATAAGCAAACAAGCATCATGTAGTTACAGATTTCTCCACTGGCCTTAAAAATGCTAAAACTTTTGCTTGTGGTGACACTTTTTGGCTCTTACCATGTGGAAAAACTATTTAAAGCTTTGTGTCTCAACATTATGAAATGCAAATCAATTTTTAAGGCAATTCTTTTCTATTTTAGGTGGCTCCCTCCTCTGCTTCTGCTCCACAGGATAGTTTCAGCCCAGGAAATCTCTTCAGGCAGTTAGCCAATCAAGAAGAGGAATCCGCAGCCCCTTCTCTCTTTAAATTAGGCTGGCTTTCTGGCATGGCCAAATAAACTTTTATTATAAAGTTGGTATTTTTTTAACCGCACACAACATTATGTAAAATAATATTTAAAATACATTTTGAAATGTTAAACTGTGTCCTGTATTGCCTATTCTTACAAAATCACATGATATAATGAGAAATTGCAATACAAAGCATATTAATAAAAGAGAAAGATTAAATTTAAAATTACACCTTTGTATTTATCAAGCACATCAGCTATTATTTTGTGGCTTTTAAATATTTTATTCTGATTAAAATTGAGTGACTCATAAACACACTATACTTCTATTTTTTTCTTTTTTCTTTGGAAGTTACATTTTGTTGTAAATGTGTATTTTAGCATATCCTTATTAGTTACCCTAATTAAGAGTTTGTGTATATTTTATTTAAATGTTTTCATAACTGAGAAATAATTAAAGGGGCTATTTTTTACTATTTAAGGTTAAAATTTTCACTTTTTGACTGTAACTTTGTAATTTAAATGGATTTAAATTAAGAAAAGATTAGCTAAATTTTTAAAGAAGCTTCTCCAACACTGCAGGCTTTATTACAACCATCATACAACACTGAACCAATGAACATGCTGTCTTTATTGTTTTACAATAGAAGATATACAGGTATTCACCATGACTATTGCACACATACAAAACATCTTCACACTATAATGGGAAACTGCTATACAAGTAGACAAAGATTGCATGTAATTCAATCTTTGTGTGGATGAACAGAATCACTGCGTGGATCTGAAAAAGCTGTATTTAGCGAACTACAAAAAATATATAATTTGTGTGTAGCAATACAAATTATAGGAACTAACTGTTCAGCAGTCATATGTACATAGTTTAACTGTTATTTTTATATATTTGGTATCAATTCGGTGTACAGCAAATTTCAATTTAAAGCCTCTAACTTTAGCTCTATTATATGAGACTTTGTATTAGATCTGTACACTGCCTTGTAAGGGTCTCTTTTTATTAGTCAGATTGTTAGATAAAGCATTTCCAGCATGTATTTCTGTCTTCAACTTTCTATTTGCGATCTAGTTTGCTGGCCATCAGTTTTTTAATATCAATAGGTCCAGCTGCAGCTTCTGCTTTTGCTTTCTCTTCCTGCTCCTTCTGCCAGGTGATGATGGGGCTGATGCTCGGCCTGCGGTTCCTCATGTTTTGCTGCAGCTGGGATTCACTGAGGAGGGAGAACAAGACTTTTTATAGCAAAATACCGTTGGTTTGGTGACGTGTTTTATATTACTGAAATAACTTGTGTAGAAATTGTAATAAAGACACTCAGTAGCAATATCAACAAAATGTACAAGTACACTGTCAGGAATTTGGAGAATAAACAATTTATATTTAAAACCTACAAGTAAATTTCACAAACAAGCATTAAGCAAGAAATGTTGAAGTAGAAAAACTAAAACAGTATTTTCTAGTAAAACACACACTGTATACATACTCCAATCTTAGTTTTATTTACAATTTGGAAAAATCATTTTCACAGTGTACAAGAGAGGATGAATTATTGGTCACCAAACATATACAAAAAACTGACTTACGAGAAATCGTGTGGTGCTGGTGAAATGGCTTTTTTCTGTATTTCTTTGTAAACCGGTGACTTGAGGTAGCGATAAAAGGTATCCTAAATAAAAAATATAGAGTTAAGAAGTTAGAAATGTCTGGTGTGCATGCTTATTAACCCCACCCCCCCCAAAAAAACAAAACACATGGCAAAGTTCAAATTACTAAGCATACAGATTGCAGGTGATCAGACACAACTACAGAGATGAGGATACAATCATACCTTTTTCATCAGCATGAAGATGTGGGTCTGGGCAGCGTCCAGTACGTATCGGTGAGGATGTTCCAGTCCCTTTACTGTAAGACCCATTGTCCTGCCATCAATGTTGATCCATCGTGGTGCTCCTGGGGCCAAAAAGGTTCTACAAAAAAATTAATAAATAAATAAAAATGAGATGCTGAGAAATGGAGGCCTGACATGCAAAATACATTTAAAACTATTATGTGCACAAATAATGTGCATCTCACTTGAAAATGTGTTCTGCTTTTTCTGACATAGAAGCTGCTGTGCCCCATTTCAGCTCCTCAGCGGCTTCCCAGAAAGCTAAATTTTCACCTGCAGTGAAAATGAAGAAAAATTATAGAATGAAAATTATTTACTCACCCTTATTTTGTTTCAAAACCATATGGCTTATAATCAAATATAATAAGAGGTAAATAAGTCAATCTCAATCTCCAATCAGTGTTGTTATAGTTAACTAAAACTAAAACTATTAAAAGTCATTTTCATGAATTGACATAAAGCTGCTTAAATTTTAAAAACTTAAAGAAAAAAAAAATAAAGTAACAAATAAAATAAGTTGAAGTACTAAAACTGAAACCAATATAAATTGAACAGAAATATTTAAAAAAACAAAAAACTATAAAAAAGTACATAACAAAATGACTAAACAAAATTAAAATTAAAATTAAAACTAAAATATAGAATTAATTCAAATTATTTTATAATATGACTTATATAAAGAGTACATAAATGATAATAAAAAGAAATATTATCAAAAGCACCATAAAAGTATATCAAAGGAGTAGTACCTATAAAAGTAATACTCAAAGGAGTCTGAACTTTAAAATTAATCAGCTGATCTGGTTCAGAAAAGTGGTCTAAATCATTCTAAATTGAAATCATCCAATAAAAAAAGAGTAACACAAAAATGAAAAGTTTTCAGGTTGAGTAAATGATGACAGATTTGTGTTTTTGTGTGTGTGTGCGTGTGTGATCAGTAGTTTTTCACTTTACACCGACAAATTGTCAAAGCATTAATGAAATATTCACAAACCACTGAATTCTTTCTTTAGGAAAATCTTGAAGTCTGCACGGCCCCGTGGATCATTAAGCAACTCATAGAAACTAAAGGACCAGCGCTCCACTCTCATCTTTGTGGGAACTTCAACACTGTGAAAAAAAACACCAAAAGTGATTTAAAATGTAGTTAATATTACCTATCTAATATAAATTTAGAAAGCTCTCAGGGAATTTACTCTAGCATGTTCAACTCCCAGTAAGAGTCGTCATCGGTTTGCCAGGGATTGCTGGGGAGGCAGGGAACGAGGAATGGGTCATGGTTCTTAAATGTTGTCATATACTTGACCAGGCTGAATGCAAAGAAATAGAGATTTAGAAAAAAAAGCCCATGAAGCACATATACACTGGTAAAATGATGTTTACAAGTTTTCCAAGATTATTGGAGTATGTTTTACAAGACAGTACTATTTCAGTTTTTCTACCTCAAAATTGAACATCTAATTCAATGTGTTACTTGCCGTGTTACTTATGAAATTTACTAGCAATTTCTAAGTGAAAATTGTTTCTACACTCATTTTTTTTCAGTGTAGGTGCCATCCAAAATCATTGACTCCAGCTGTACAGTTTTAGTAGGCTAATTTTGACTTACGCTCCAAGAGATACTGAAGACTTGACCCTTGACCTCATGACGGCCTGTTGTGTGTAGATGATCTAAAACACACAATTACAACCAACTAATCAATACCAATAAATGAAAAACAACAACAACCAGTTCTTTACATTTGTGTAAACAAGCAATGTCACTTACAATTCTTCTGTAGTAATCATAGGTTTTTTTCTGAAAAAAAGGGAGGAACAACATCCTGTTACATTAGAAAAAAATGCTTCTCATAAGACACCACAAGACCCACTTGCTACATGCTATCCTGCCAAATACAGGTGATATCTGAGTGTGATATCTACATATACAGCCAAACACAAACTAGCACAAGGAACAACATAAAGCTCTTAATGTAACATTGGGACAGTCATTTTAATTGCCAAGGGCCTGAAATAATGCTCAGGGTACAGAAGCAGGGAAGTACTGTGGCACACTATATATACAAACTTGCTTGTAAAGTTTTTTCTGAGTGTTTGAATGATATTCAAGGCTGGAATTGATAGTTTGTGCTCTCGAGTGTGTGTGTGTGTGTGTGTGTGTGTGTGTGTGTGTGTGTGTGTGTGTGTGTGTGTATCATCATCTTGATAACCAAAGACATATTAGAAGTAAAAAATCTGCATGGAAAGAAAAGAGAGACAAAAGAGAGAGTCACACCAATAGAGTTACAGTATAAGTCAAAGCAGTCCAAGTTATATACACAGCATATTGTCAGGTTACATAACATTATCATGACAGACACACTACTGTTCAAAAGTTTGGGGCTGGTAAGATTGTTTTAATGTTTTTAATGCTCATCATTGCTGCATTTATTTGATCACAAATACAGCAAATACAATAATTAGGGGCCAAGCAGTCTTCAGTGTCACATGATCCTTCAGTAATCATGCTAATATACTGATTTGCTGCTCCAGAAACATTTCTTATTATCATCACTGCTTCTTCACTGAAATCTTGATGAATAAAATTTCAAAAGAACAGTGTTTATTTAAAAACAGAAATATTTTGTAACATTATGCATGTACTTTTTTTGACAAAGTATTAATTTTAGAAGTAAAAACCTTACTGGCCCCAAACTTCTGACCTGTAGTGTAACTTATGCTATGACTTTATGCATTTAAAGATTAAAGGATAATTCACCCATATATTAAAAAAAAAAAATCATCCATCATTTACTTACTTTACTTACTTGACTTTCTTTATTCTGTGTAATATAAAAGAATACATTTAGAGAAATATCTAAGCATATCTGAGCATTTGGACCCCACTGGCTTTCATTACTTGGACAAAAACAGTTAATTCATTCATTCTCATAATTATATTTTGTGATCCACAGAAGAAAGAAAGTCATTCAGGTTTTGAATGACATGAGGGTGAGTAAATGATGACAGAATTTTAATTTTTGGGTGAACTATCATGTGTCAAAGATTAATATAATATCACATCAACATAATCTATTCACATTAAACAAACCCTTTATTCAAACTGGGTTTAAAGAACTCAAAAAAATTGCGAGTTATCATCAGCAGCAGCAGCAAAAGCAATGATAAGCTGCCCTGGTGTATTTCTAAAAGGCTCTATGAGGGGAAAGCGTGGGTGGGTTGGAGGGGAACTCCTCTGAGGATCAGCAAGTCAGGAATCCTCTTATATCACAAAGAAGATTGTGGGAGAATCTACATGGCCATCCCAGGACTGAGACAGACACACTGCTAATCAGCTCTATAGTTAGAGCATTCAGCAGTATTGCCTGTGAAGCCACAAGTCCCTCCCATAGTAACGTGACAGCATTTAAAGGGATAGTTCACCCAAAAATGAAAATTAGGTCATCATTTACTCACCCTCAATTTGTTCCCAACCTGTATGGCTTTCTTTCTTCTGTGAAACACAAAAGTAGATCTTTTGAAACATGTTTCAGTGGGTTGTGGATGGTGTTTGGTTCCCATCTTTGCTTAAAATATCTTCTTTTGTGTTCCACAGAAGAAATAAAGGTTTGGTACAACATAAATGATGTAAATGATGACAGAATCTTCATTTTTGGGTGAACTATCCCTTTAACTCCACAACAGCCTTAGTGACTGTTAGCACTGATGCTTTAAAATAGACATCAATCTTGAGAGATACTCTAGAAGAGAGAGTGTAGTGACTTTGCCTTAATAGATATTAAGGGGTCACGTAAACTTACCAGTTACCTCCTCCACATTAGGGTCAATGTGACGATCCAGGCCGTAATCCATAGCGCTGTGAGTTTGTGGCTGTAGGCAGGTTAAGAAAAGAAAATGTATCTTCCTTATAGTGTCTTCAAAACAACTGTAAACTAGCAGCTTCTGCCAACCACTTACTGGAGGCCTGTGGACAATCCAGTAGGCTCTTTCCTGACAGTCAAACACAACTCTGTCTGCCTTCTGACGCGCCTTCCCAGCGCTTGAAAGACAGAACACAATAACATAAAGTAAGTACCACTAACAATATGATGAAGAATTACAGAAAAGGAAGAAAAAGGACAAACCAGATGACACAAATATAGCTGGCAAAGGCTGAAAAGACAGAAAAGGTAACCATGTATGTTTGTAAAGAAGGCAGGAGAGTATAGAAACTGACTGGTACTGCTCTTTAGCCTGCATCACAATAAAATCCCATTTGTGGTTCATCCATTTGTGAAGTTTGTTGTATTCCTCCTGTTAAAATACACATAAATGGTGCAGTATAATGATATTAATGTTGGCATGAAACTGAAATTCACACTATTTTTTAAATGCATCTTATTAATCTTTTTAATCATAATCTCACAACTCGATAAAACGGTAAAGACTTCTCCACCATTTCATCTACTTAAATCCCGCCACTTTCTTACAAGCAAGCTCACATTCAGATCTGCTTCCATCCAAAGAACAACCAATACATTTTTTTCACATTTACATTATACATTTACATTAACTAAATGACTAATCAAATGAAAATTTTTATATACCTGCTCATAAGCATCAAGCACTCCCTTTTTTCGAATGTTTCTCTTTGCCAGATAGATTGCTTTAGTGACAAAAAAAAAACCAAAATGAAACACTTTTATTAGGAGATGGTGACACATAAACATGTCTTTTTAAATGTGAAAATGAAATGCCTCTGGCCAGCAATTTTTGTAATTATTTGATTTTGTTAATGTATGGAAGATTACAAACCATAATCAGTGTCCTCAGCCTTCCATTTCTGCACAGGCCAGAAATAGGGGGTCTAGATAGACGGAAAAAGGCACCTGTTTACTATGCACCACTATTAAAACATATTTTTAAAGATACAAGGTCAAACATGACACATTTACCTGAAAGCGGTACAAACTGCCATCTGGTCTGAGGACAAGCTTTTTGTGGTCCTGCAGAGGGTAGATGTACCCGAATGCCACTAACATTGTGCTAAATGCTTGAGCCTCTGTCAAAAGGCATTCAAGGACATTATTGTGCAGGTAATGTATTCAAACATATTTAAAGGATATTTATATAAGACCATTAGGTATTCAAAATGATATATTTTAACAATTACCATCACTGTCCATGTTCATATTTTTGGTGATCCATGCAACAATATCCTGACCTGTCAGACAAACAGACAATGTCATGACAACTGTAAAAATAGCAAATAAAAGTGTGCTGAGCACATGAAAGTTACAATGATATGCAGCTTAAAAAATAAATAAATAAATAAATAAACATGATAAAAATAAAATAAATAATAAAATAAAAAGAAATGATTAAAATAATGATTCATATTAATGTCCAAATATCAAACTGTAGTGAAATACTGTAGAAAATATTTATAACAGTTTTCAAGCATTTTGAACATGTGCTTTACAAATCTCAAGCCCATTATTACAAGAACCAGTTAAATGTAAGACTAAGTTAAAGTTCCTGGCTCGCTAGATTTGTCGACAACCCTTGCAGAGATTAAAGAGCAACTTTGGAACCTAAAGTAGCAAAGATCTCATCCAATTGAAGGCTGCTGTATATAGCCAGCGCCGTCAGATTATGATCTGGCAGCACAACACTTGTGTCTGTATATAGACCAAAAGGGAATGTACAGTATACAATACATGGTGATCTGTGAACACCGTTAGGATTCTGTAAAATCCTCACTATATTACAAACTCACCAGTGATGGCATGGGGAATGGTTGTAACGTTGAGCTTCTGACCTGTTCCCTTCACTCCAGTCGATGGATCCTGCATCTGAACCACTGTGGCCTCCACCTGAGACATTCAGGAAATTAGTTTAATATATAAAATATAGGTAATGATGGATAAAATGTGATGTTCAGAAAAGGGCAGTATCAGTCCCCACAACTATAGATGTTCAGTGCAGGAACAGAGTTCCCCATTCAGCTGTATTCAGGATTATATTCAGCCATGACTGTCATATTTCAGTTATACAGGTACCAAAAGATTACTTTACAAATAGGGATATTAAAATCTGTATAGCACATTTTGAAAAAAATAAATGAATTAATTTAATATATATATATATATATATATATATATATATATATATATATATATATATATATATATATATATATACAGTATATATATAATTTTTCATTAGCTGTTGTGTTATGTCAGAGGTTTCAAAGACGACCACAGAATGGCCTGAGAAAAAAGTGACAATACTTTAAACGATTGAAGTAAAACATTGGTTTTCTTTTTCACAGCTGTCATATATTTGCATAATTACACCAATTTATTTTTCCACAGTTTTCACCATTAATTATTTGTGTAAGGTTTCTATATGCTGTAGGTTAGCTTTATAAACCCTGCTGTAGAACAATTCATTTCATACATCCTATTTTAAAATTATTTTTTAAATCAATATTTTATTCATTATAAGTCAACAAGGTAACTTTTAGGCAATTTATTTTTCTGTAAATGCCCATTTGATAATAAATTTGTCCAAATGACATCTCAAAGGGTTTTTTCCCCCTTGTTAATATTGCTGTTTGATTAATACTCCATAATGACAAGTTTCATATGAATATGGATTACTCCAGTATTGGTTATTAAGTCAGCATAGTTGATTCTCAACTAAGCATATGTTGTGTAGGTTCTGTATGGCTACACCAAGGTTTAACAAATAAGCTGAATATTTGTAACATGTACCAATTAGTCCAGACCTAAAATGAGTTTGACACTCGTGTACTATGGCAACATGCATAACCTTTGAACTTAGAGTAAGACATGAAGTTCTTAAGGCAAGCTGTCAGATGTGGCATGAGTCCAGGCTAATTGGCTTTGAATCAGAAAGCTCTTTTAGAGTGAATCTTTTCAATGACTCCAAGAAGCTAAGAATAAACAGAAACTCCAGAAACAAGATCAAAATAATATAAAATAAAATAAAATAAAAATACCGTTAAAGCTTTGGATATTCCATGCAAAGGCTGGTATACAATAATTTTGGTTTCCATTTAAATCATTACATTATTAGAATCACATATTACAGCATTAAGGACTTTTAAAATAAAATGAATTTAAAATATATATAATTTTAAAAAAGAAAATGTTGGAAAGTCACTTCAATTTATGAATTTATAAACACTACACTAGTCAGGGCATATAGCCTATTTGCTACAGAATGAACCTAGAAACAAATAACTAAACAACTAATTATAAAGTGTATAAGATTCTTAATAATATTATTAATAAGGTTTCATTGTTCAAATGTTAATGTTCAGTTATAATTACTTTGCCTTAAGAATGGACTTACCTTTTTAAGGCAGGACATCCGTGGCCGATAACGTTGTCCATGGTCTCGGTCCGATCTTATAGTCATTTTGTAGTCCGCAAAAAAAAAATTAAAAAAATTATTTTAAGAGCAGAAAACTAATCTTGTTGTCACCAGCCTTAATGAGAATATAATTTTATTTTTTTAAAGAGTGGTGGACAGTGCAGATCCCTGCTGCACATCACGCACACACACAGGGGAAAACAGGGAGCAGCAAACATAAGAAAGTGCCAGCGGACCAATCACAGCGCAGCTCTCTTCCTCCAATCTGCCATCAGCAGAAACTGCACTGCTCAAACACACCGAAAGACAGAGGGACCAACACTGCTTCCCATGGGGAACTGCACTTCATTTCATTTTATCTGCGCTGTTTTTCCATCACCAGAAATTGCCGTTTCACTTACAGCCTGATTAAAGGCCTGTAAGAAATTCCTCAGCTGGGCAAAATTGATCCACTGAATGTAATCTTTCAGAAACAGCCAGCAGATGCATTGTACAGGTTCATTCCCATTTGGGATGTCGACATGGCAGTCTTCTTGAACATGTAACCTGCTCCAAATAGAATAAAATAGCTACTTTTAGAAGACTGATACATCTAGTTATCATCTCATGTGATTGTAAATCATTTTATGATATTTCTCAAAAGTGCAACTGTATCATATTTGATACATGAATTTCTAAGGCCTGTAAATTACCAACATGATCAAAAATGTTGCACACAATCATCTACATGCTGTTTGCCATCATTTAGCAAATAAAAGGCCTTTTATAGAATTCAAAATGGTCTACTTTCAGGTCATGGTCTACTTTCAGGTCATGGTCAAATGTAAGGATTTTCATTAAGTTAACATACAAATAACTTTTATATTGTCATTAATATTTTAAGATGAACAGTTACTGGATCAAATCATAGTTTTTAATTAAAAATCATATTAAAATGTATCAAATAATACATCATGTCTTGCACGTCTTAATCTTTGTACTGCATTGCATTATATGTTACAAACTACAAAGCTTTGATCATAAAACTAAGCACTTAAATATCAACTTATAAAAACAACTTACATATCATATTACTATTTACAGAGTGACAAATTATGTGTGTGTGTGTGTGTGTGTGACCCTGGACCACAAAAATAGTCTTAAGTAGCAAGGGTATATTTGTAGCAATAGCCAAAAATACATTGTATGGGTCAAAATTATCAATTTTTTTAATGCAAAAAATCAGAATATTAAGTAAAAATTATGCTGCATGATCTTTTTGTAAATTTCCTACTGTAATTATATCAAAACTGAATTTTTGATTAGTATTGCATTGCTAAGAACTTAATTTAGACAACTTTAAAGGCAATATTCTGAATATTTTGATTATTATTATTTTTTTGTTTTTTTGCAACCTTTTATCCTGTGGCTAATTTTACACAAAATTGATTACAAAATTGGTCTCATTTTTAAAAAGGTTTCTATTTAATGAAAATTTTGCCTTATTAAATGAACTGTTATTTATAAGTTGTTGTTTTTTTTTCCTTCTGGGGCCTGAAATAGAGGAATTTTGGTCAATATTGATAATTAAACAATATTTTGCTGAATGTGTTTTTGTGCTGGCACCTTGGCTGGTTTAGGTCCGTCATGGATTAATAAATATAACATTAAAACCACCAGTAGGTGGCAGCAAGTCCCTGTTTTAATAAATGACTCACTGAATCATTCATGTCAAACGATTCGTTCAAAACGGCTGATTCAATAGAAACGAAACAAGTGAGACCGTTGAATCACTGGCTCACTCGATTCGTTCAAAAACTGATTCATTCACGGAATGAAATACCGTGTTGTTATGCACAGTTGTATAAAACTAATAGCACAGTTGTGCTTGCGGCCTCGCGGACATGTTATGATATATAGAAAAGTACATTGCATGTGCAATGAATATAAAAACGTAACTCATACATGGGTATTTTTGTTTCAATTCTGGAATTATAAGGGCATTCTAACTAGGGCTGTGGCGATAATCGCAATATCGCAATACCGCGCTATTGACGAGCATAACCGCAGAGGAATGCAGCAACCGCGATATTTCCTTTTTTTGTGTTTTTTTTTCGTAAGATTTATACTTAGTGCATATGTACAGAATATTAATAATGATAATAATGTGTACCATGCTGATTTGTACAGAGGCTCAGTAAATTTGCACTTAACAAGCCTAAACAGACAGCGAATGAGAGACAGATCGACTGAGCGCGTGCGATTACCTGCGTCTGTTCTTCAGGCAGAGTCATGTATATTTGAGAAAACAGGTTGTCATGTCCAAGGAAAGCGAAATCTCTGTCTGAGCATCAACGCTCTGCTGGTCAGATGAGCCTTTAAAAGTGGCGCTCAAAGTTAAAATGATTTCAACAGCGTGTTTCATTACATCTCTCTATTGAATGAATCAGCGTTTTTGAACGTGTAAGTTAGTTGAATGAACGGTTTAAGACTCACTCAAAGACAGTCTCTTACCGCCATCGTGTGGCGAAACAATGAAACTGCACTGACTGACAGCCCTCTAGAACACGCAGGTGAAATATCAACAGAAAAAGTCTCTTATCGGTCAGATTCGAGGATCAGAACTAACTGTCATATATATATATATATATGCTAACAATAGACTAACGATCTTATTGTCAGGTTTATATTGTATTTGGACCGTTATTTTGTCATTCTCTTCTGTTTACTTCACTTCCTGTTTCAACGCGATTTACCCTGCGTTCCATTCGGAAGGGCTCATCCCTATGCCCTAATCACTTCAAAGGTGTTTACCCTCCGGAGTGAGAGCTTCGAAGGGTTGAAGGGTGTAGGGGACCAAACAACTGTTTCTTGAAGTGCCCTTCTGCGTCATCATACGGAAGCGCCGTTATCATGCAAAGAATCTGTGCAAAGGATCATGGGAGCCCGAAGTGTCCATCAGTTGTACCCTTCGAAATCCTTCATTCCGAAGGGCCCTTTGAAGTGGCTAGTTTTGAGCACTTCGGTTTGGAACGACCCTTCAATATAGCGGCCATGATTGTTTTCACTCCGAAGTGCCCTTCGGAGGGCGATATATCCCGTTTGGAACGCACCGTTAGTTTCGATTTCATTGGTTTCTGAATATGACCTCATTACATCGTAACACATACACACAGATTATATATATATATATATATATATATATATATATATATATATATATATATATATATATATATATATATATATTGTAGCTTTCTAAGCTATCAAAAAATACAAGTCAAGATTGCTGAACTCTTTTGCGTCATAAACACGCATCAACCAAACCTTCTAACTCTTAAAGGGGACGTGTCAGATATGCATGTGTGTATGTAGGTGATGTGTGAATTATGTATCAGTGATACATTAGTTGCTTGTATCTGCTCCTACACAGGCCCCCCCAGAATTCACCAACACCGGCAACATCAGCTTGCTGGGAGCTCGAACTTGTCTCCCTGAACGCATGCAGTGACTTGAGTCTGCAGCAGGTTGAACCTCTGTAGCAGTCAGAGATCTGTCCCCAAGGTCTGTCCCCTTGTTGGCAGCTGGACGACCCCTCCTAGGAGCCAGCGCGGGAACCATCGGCTGACCTAGTTCTCCACGAGCTGGTTTAAGTCGATCAACAGTGACTCGTTCTGGACGACCTCCGACATCGACCAGTAAAGTTTTGACTCCAGGCTCCAGAACTCGAAACGGGCCATCGTACGGGGTCCGCAAAGAATGTCAGTGAGCGTCATGACGGATGAAAACAAACTCAGCCGCAGAGAGGTCTCTAGGCATCCAAGCTACCGTCAGCCCATGGTGAGAGGTAGGAACGGGTTTGAAAGTATTGATTCTGTCCAGGAGGGCAGAGCGTTCAGAAGATAGACTCCAGGGCCTTGTGCTGTCAGGAATGAAATCTCCCGGGACCCGCAGAGTCTGACCATACACCAACTCTGCCGAGGAAGATTGTAGATCCTCCTTAGGAACTGTTCGCAGGCCCAGGAGAACCTAGGGCAGTCGCTCAATCCATCTGTCATCTGTCAAACTGGCCCTCAGTGCAGTTTTGAGAGAGCGATGAAAGCGTTCACACAGCCCATTGGCCTGTGGGTGAAAGGCCGTAGTACAGTGAAGCTGCACACCTAGGATCTGTGCCACCTCCTTCCACAACTCAGATGTAAACTGAGGGCCGCGGTCGGAAGATATGTCCGATGGTCTGCCGAAACGAGCAACCCAAGTGTCGATGAAGGCCCGTGCTACATCCGCTGTTGTCGTTGAGGCCAATGGTACTGCTTCCGGCCACCTGGTGGTTCGATCCACCATAGTCAGAAGGTGAGTAAACCCTCGGGAGGGTGGCAGTGGACCAACCAGGTCAATGTTAACATGGTCAAAAGGTCGTTCTGGCACCTCAAAAGTTTCCAGTGGCGCTTTGATGTATCTTTGCACTTTAGCCCGCTGACATGCTACACATGCTGAAACCCAGATCCGAACATCCTTTTTCAATCCATGCCACACAAACTTTGACGAGACCAGTTTCTGTGAAGCTTTCCGCCCAGGGTGTGACAAACTGTGGACCTTGTCGAACACGGCTCTCCTCCACTGCACAGGTACCACTGGACGAGGGTGTCCTCTGGAGACATCACACACTACCGTTACTCCTGCCTCCGCGAAGTGGATGTCAGCTGTTTTCAAACTGGAGTTAGCCGTCCTGTAAGCCTGCACATCGGAGTCGGACTGCTGGTCAGCTGCTAACTGGACAAAGTCTCTACCCAAGTGTACTGCTTGCACAGTGGCCCTGGAAAGGCAATCTGCCACGACATTGCTTTTTCCGTCAATGTACCTGATATCTGTCGTGAACTCGGATATGAAGGCCAGGTGTCGTTGTTGGCGTGATGACCAGGGCTCAGGAACCTTGGACATAGCATAAAGCAAGGGTTTATGATCCACAAACGCTGTGAAAGCACGTCCCTCCAAAAAGAAACGAAAGTGTCTGACTGCCAGGTAGAGTGCGAGCAACTCTCTGTCAAAAGTGCTGTACTTCTGCTCATTTGGGCGGAGCTGCCGACTGAAAAATGCAAGGGGTTGCCAAACACCATTGACCAGTTGTTCGTGTACAGCACCCAGTGCACAGTCTGAGGCATCAGTAGTGATAGCAATGGGGGCGTCTGGAATTGGATAAGACAGCATGGTTGCCTGTGCTAAAGCGAGTTTAGCATCCTCAAATGACTTAGTCATCTCCTCTGACCAGGCAATCTGTGTATTTCTGCTGTGTCCATTGAGGGCCCTGTACAAAGGGTGCATAAGCTCAGCTGCTCGAGGAACGAAACAGTGATAGAAGTTCACCATCCCCAAAAACTCTTGCAGTGCTTTGGTTGTGTGGGGAACAGGGAACTTTGTAATAGCGTCGACTTTGTCTGGTAGAGGAACTGCCCCAGAGCTTGTGATCCGGTGACCAAGAAAGTCGATAGCAACCAGGCCAAACTGGCACTTGGCGGGGTTAATTATCAAGCCATGTTGGCCAAGGCGAGCAAACAGCAATTGCAGATGAGTGAGGTGCTCTCTTCTGGAAGCACTGGCGACTAAAATGTCATCCAAGTACACAAACAAAAAATCCAGGTCCCGTAGGATGGAGTCCATCATGCGCTGAAAGGTTTGTGCTGCGTTTTTGAGCCCAAAAGGCATCCGCAAAAATTCAAAAAGCCCAAATGGTGTTATCACTGCTGTTTTTGGGATGTCCTCCTTGAAGACTGGCACCTGATGGTAACCTCGAATAAGGTCTACTTTCGAGAAAATAGTTTTCCCAGCCAGTCGGGCCAAAAAATCCTTAATGTGTGGAACTGGGTATCAGTCAGGTGTGGTGATGTCATTGAGTCGACGATAATCTCCAGATGGGCGGTAACTGCCATCCGCTTTGGGGACTATGTGGAGGGACGAAGCCCAAGGACTGTTAGAGCGTCGCACTATACCCAGTTTTTCCATGTTAGCGAACTCAGTCTTGGCAACTGCCAGTTTCACTGGACCTAATCGACGGGCTCGGGCATGAACCGGCAGTCCGAATGTAGAGATATAATGTACGACCCCATGGCTGGCCACTGCTGAGGAGAAAGTGGGTTTAGTGAGGTTGGGAAATTGACAGAGCAGTCGGGTGAACTCGCAGTCATCTGTCAATGCGCTAGACAGAGTGATTGTGGGAAAGGTGCTCCTTGAACAAGGTAAAACATTGAAACCTTCCGCAGTGACCAAGCAGCAGTTTTTGACATCAACCAACAGTCCATTGGTGCACAGGAAGTCTGCACCCAGGAGGGGCCTACTCACATCTGCTAACACGAACTCCCATGTAAAACGTTGGCCATGGAAGCACAGTGGTACTAGCCGTTTCCCGTAGGTGCGTATTTTGCCTTGATTGGCTGCCTCGAGCGGTAAGCTAACCTCACCCGAGCGCCGGTCCACTGTTGACGCAGGCAGGACGCTAACCTGCGCCCCTGTATCACAGAGGAAATGTCGGCCAGATAGCGAGTCTGTGATGAACAGTAAGTAAGCAGTGTCATTAGCTACTATGCTACTGACAGTTGGCATATCGCGGCTCACATGAAACGCGCATGGAGGACGGCACTTCTTGGCTTTCGCCCCAAAACGGGTGTGAAAGAAAGTCCTTGTCCGCCGACTGATGTGCAGCGGGAGCTGGCCTTTCATCTGAACCCCGTGCTGCAGCTCTCAAAACAGGGCACACAGATGTAGCTACTGAGTCAGTTGCTGTACACTTGTGTGATGCTACCTGATACACATCTGCCAGCTGTGCCAGTTCCCTGTAGTCAGTCACCGTACTGTTTGCAAGAGAGGTACGAACGCTCTTTGGCAACTGTTGTAAGAACAACTCTTTAAACAGAAAGCATGGCTTACGCTCACCCAGCAGTGCTAGCATGTGGTCCATTAACTCGGATGGCCGTGAATCTCCGAGGCCAGGAAGGGAGAGCAAACGACGTGCTCTTTCAGTCTCTGATAAACAAAAAGTCTTCAACAGATATGCTTTTAGTGTAGAATATTTATCCCGAGCCGGGGGATTTTCCAAAATGCTGATCGCTGCGACGACATAATAGTATTTCGTGTCGTCCGCGGTTATGTCCCGTAAGGCGAACTGAGCTTCGGCTTGAGCGAACCATACGGCTGCTTGTTGCTCCCAAAACTCCGGCAACTTCAGAAACACAGCATTCGTCGACATCACAAATAAGTTATTTGTTCTGTGTCGGGGTCACCAATGTAGCTTTCTAAGCTATCAAAAAATACATGGAGTCAAGATTGCTGCATCAGACTAGAACCGTCATATTTATTAGAACTCTTTTGCGTCATAAACACGCATCAACCAAACCCTCTAACTCTTAAAGGGGACGTGTCAAATATGCATGTGTGTATGTAGGTGATGTGTGAATTATGTATCAGTGATGCATTAGTTGCTTGTATCTGCTCCTACAATATATATATATATATATATATATGCGGTAATACCGAATACCGCGCTATTGAGACACTCAAAATTACCGCAAGGGAAATTCCTTCACCGCGACAGCCCTAATTCTAACTATTCTAATGGGCTTCATCGCGCAGTGAATGCTTTTGGACTCTCAAGACGTGTTTTTGTTTTTTCTTTTCTTTTTTTTTTTTTCTCCAAGTTGGATAATTTCAGCTCTCCTACAGTCACACATACAGGTGCATCTCAATGAATTAGAATGTTGTGGAAAAGTTCATTTATTTCAGTAATTCAACTCAAATTGTGAAACTTGTGTATTAAATAAATTCAGTGCACACAGGCTGAAGTAGTTTAAGTCTTTGGTTCTTTTAATTGTGATGATTTTGGCTCACATTTAACAAAATCCCACAAATTCACTATCTCAACAAATTAGAATATGGTGACATGCCAATCAGCTAATCAACTCAAAACACCTGCAAAGGTTTCCTGAGCCTTCAAAATGGTCTCTCAGTTTGGTTCACTAGGCTACACAATCATGGGGAAGACTGCTGATCTGACAGTTGTCCAGAAGACAATCACTGACACCCTTCACAAGGAGGGTAAGCCACAAACATTCATTGCCAAAGAAGCTGGCTGTTCACAGAGTGCTGTATCCAAGCATGTTAACAGAAAGTTGAGTGGAAGGAAAAAGTGTGGAAGAAAAAGATGCACAACCAACCGAGAGAACCGCTGTTGGACCACTGTTGGACCACTGTTGGACCACTGTTGCCCAGTGGTCCAAAGTCCTCTTTTCAGATGAGAGCAAGTTTTGTATTTCATTTGGAAGCCAAGGTCCTAGAGTCTGGAGGAAGGGTGGAGAAGCTCATAGCCCAAGTTGCTTGAAGTCCAGTGTTAAGTTTCCACAGTCTGTGATGATTTGGGGTGCAATGTCATCTGCTGGTGTTGGTCCATTGTGTTTTTTGAAAACCAAAGTCACTGCACCCGTTTACCAAGAAATTTTGGAGCACTTCATGCTTCCTTCTGCTGACCAGCTTTTTAAAGATGCTGATTTCATTTTCCAGCAGGATTTGGCACCTGCCCACACTGCCAAAAGCACCAAAAGTTGGTTAAGTGACCATGGTGTTGGTCTGCTTGACTGGCCAGCAAACTCACCAGACCTGAACCCCATAGAGAATCTATGGGGTATTGTCAAGAGGAAAATGAGAAACAAGAGACCAAAAAATGCAGATGAGCTGAAGGCCACTGTCAAAGAAACCTGGGCTTCCATACCACCTCAGCAGTGCCACAAACTGATCACCTCCATGCCACGCCGAATTGAGGCAGTAATTAAAGCAAAAGGAGCCCCTACCAAGTATTGAGTACATATACAGTAAATGAACATACTTTCCAGAAGGCCAACAATTCATTAAAAATGTTTTTTGTTTTTTTTTAATTGGTCTTATGGAGTATTCTAATTTGTTGAGATAGTGAATTGGTGGGGTTTTGTTAAATGTGAGCCAAAATCATCACAATTAAAAGATCCAAAGACTTAAACTACTTCAGTCTGTGTGCACTGAATTTATTTAATACACGAGTTTCACAATTTGAGTTGAATTACTGAAATAAATGAACTTTTCCACGACATTCTAATTTATTGAGATGCACCTGTACATTATGCCAGGAGAATGTCTTTAAGTTCTAATCAAGGGAAAAAAAATCATAATTTCTGTTGTCTTCTTTTTAAAGAACTTCAAAAGTTGTGCTTGAACCATATTGCGCGGAAAATGACGAAATTGCTTCTGCTTGTGCGCAGTTTGTTACAGTAACAAGTTCTGATTGGCCAATCGCCGTTATTTAGTTCGTAAATGATCATGATTCATAAGTAGAGAATTTTAACATTTCATGTGCATGATAAGTTTTACGCAATACACCAAATTAATAATCCAAAGGGGATGGTAAGGGGGGATGGTGGTTTTACAGAGGGGATGCTTTTTGTCATTTTTTTCGACCAGGGGGATATATATATGCAGTTCTTTTAGTCTGCTATACCCTACTGATATCTAAAATCTAATTTAAAATCTCATTTATTTTTACATTCCTCAAATGTGAGCTTCATATTCTCACTTTATCATACTATGTGAGCTATAAAGCCTGTTAAAATATTAAACAAAAACATTAAACACCGACAAACTTTTTAAAATATTTTGTTTAAAGGTCCAATGATCTGTTCCAAGTATCCTTTTACGACTGTACATGGTTAATTTCCTTGTGTAAAAGTTTTAATTTAGAACCAAAAATATACTGAGTGCACCTTTAAGTAGCGGGCACCTCTGGCTGAACATTTGCCCCGTTCATTTCGAAGTTCGAACCCGCCCAAAACTTTCATCAGCGGCCAGAGCTCTGTTACTTATGGTAACGGCGCCCCGCCCGCCTCTAGCACTGCGGCGCGCGCAGTTTCACTCCCTACTGTATCGATGAAGTTGCACAAAGATGGCGGATTTCCTGCCGTACCGGTCCTTTCTATCTGTTTGTTTTCCAAACTGTCTTCTCAACAGCAGCGAGGCGGAACAACTAAGGATATCTAAAGAAATAGACCGAGGTCTTTTGAAAGACAAAACCTATGTGAAACGGCTAGTGAAGATACTTCTGCTCGGCGCCGGGGAGAGCGGCAAGTCCACTTTCCTCAAGCAGATGCGCATCATACACGGCCAGGACTTCGACCAGCGGGCCAAAGAAGAGTTCAGATCCACCATTTACAGTAACGTTATGAAAGGTAGGAGGCGCGTTTCTCATCCACACACCTATACAAAGTGCCATGTGCGACTAAACTTGACTTTTAACGGACTCGGTAGGGATGAGAGGCTAGCGAAATGAGGTTTAGCTAGCGTTAGCTGAAGTTGCGCTGTAACCTGCCCAGGAGAAACGCCCATGTTAGTCTCTCAACTTTTCACCGTCGCGGTCTTGAACAAAGACCTCCGCGAATGACCTGATTTCTGTCTAAATCGTTTCCTAGCTCGTGGTCACATTAAAAGTGTGAATTCACTCGCACTTGTGATTTCTGAGGTCTGGAAGGACGAGACTCGGGTTTGAATTTCATCAGAAATTAACGAGCGCTCAAGTTTTTAACGGCTTCATAAAGAGCACGACTCCTCAGATTCGTTTAAACTCAAACTACTTATTTTAAAGTAGCATAAATGTTGGTTTCTGAAATGTTATTCTCATAATTACTCTAATTTTTGGCTTTTTACCAGAATCTCGGGGCTGTTTAAAGAGCTGCTAAATCTCTCCCCGCGTGCTAATGTTTTGTCTGTCCGAGGTAATGCCATAACTGAAACTGGATTATGTAAAATAAATCAATCCAGTATGAAAATCCCGGTTTAAATTGTAAATCAGCTCTCTCTTGTTTGTTGGTATGCTGAGCCCGTCTCATAAATAACAAAGAGACTGGTGTCTACCAAGGGCACACCACTCAACTCATATTCAAAGCCTACAGACCTTTATGTATTGGCTTCATTGTGGCATTTTAAATGAAAGGGTGATTTTTCAAATATATATTTTTGTAGTAAAGGATGTGTCTGAATTCACGTGTTTGGGCATCTGTGAAATGGGTGGAGTCCATAGCTCTCAGACTAGCACATGATGAGAACATGGGTTAACAGTGGCACTAACCACTCACTAACACCTGTTACAAACACAGCTTTACTGTTTCTGCCATAGTTTTCAGACAGTGTGAAAAGAGCTAAACTTGTCAAACGATTCTTAAAAGTTTAATGCAAGTGTGTTTTTTTTTTCTACTAGTAGTTCATATCAGGTTTCCGTAGTCTTGCTTTTTGTCTTTTAAAAGGGGATGTGATAAATAAGTACCCACCTTATATAATACGGGGCTCCCCGTTTAGGCTGCCTCAGCTGTGGATTTCCAGTGCCTATTGCTATGAAAAGATTTGAGATTTCCTGTATGAGATTAATATGCCACAACGGTCATCATTTACGGAGGCACCACAGTGACAAATGGTTCAGCTGTGGTCTCATGAAGACTCGTCTGTAGCATCACTAACATCAAGCCCAACTTAAACAGGAAGCGATTAGTCAAATGGCTGCTTGGATCTAATCCTAAAACATTCCAGAAAACACGGAAATTTCTCCTTATAGTGCCTGGAGACAGAGGAAAAAGCACTTTAACAATCAGTAGCATTTCGAATGCTTTCTCATGTTTCACTCAAGCTTCTGCTCACATGTACCTGTGAAGATGTGATTGAAGCAGAATGGTTTCTCACTGTTTGACAGGTTGGTTTGTTCAGAAGTTTGGATTTAGTGTTTAGTGTTTTTGAAAGGAGTCTATTATGCTCACCCAGGCTGCAATTATTTGATTAAAAGTGCAGTAAAAAAAACAAAACTTCCCTTATATATATATATATATATATATATATATATATATATATATATATATATATATATATATATATATATATATATATTTTTTAAAATGTAATTTATTCCTGTGATGGCAAAGCTGAATTTTCAGCAGCCGTTACTCCAGTCTTCAGTGTCACATGATCCTTAAGAAATCATTTTAATTCAGTGATTTGGTGCTCAGGAAGCATTTCTTCATGTCACTGTTGACAACAGTTGTGCTGCTTAATATTTTTGTGGAAACCATACATTTTTTCCAGAAGTCTTTTCTATCAATTTTGATCAATTTAGTGCATGCTTGCTGATTGAAAGTATTAATTTCTTAAATTTTTTTTTTTTTTTTTTTTTTAATCTTACTGACCCCAAACTTTAAAATGGTAGTCCAAAAGAACTGATTCAAAGCATTTACCCAGACTTGTACAGATGATTGTCGTTGGTGTGGATATGTCAGAGGGCAATTGTGAACTCCTTTTAATGCACTTTGATAGAGCCTGAAGCAGACAGGATGTACTTAGCAAGACTTTTTATTAAAGGTTGTAATTGTCACTATTATGTAGTTCCTCTAATTAAGTATCTATTAATAGCCAGGTTCATTTTATGTACTACATATTTCTAAATGATTTCATTTGAGAACAGAATAACAGTCCTGAGCATCCGCATGGTACAACCAGAGTGAAACACCAGCTGTGTGTCAGTGTAGTTTATCTTATGAGTTTGTTGGACAGTATGGATGAAATCCTGCCTTCTGTGGTTTCTCTTCCAAGCTGTAGCACGTTGTTTATCTTTTCTAACTCAGGCATGATTCTGTTTATAATCCTAAATAGTTTAGCCCAGCATGCATTTTTTGCATCCTGCTGTTGTTTATAGAATTTAATGTGAAATTATGTCTCATTTCTGTCAGATCTCATCTCCCAAACGTGCCATTAACATCTGCAGTTATGGTAAAGATTTAAAAACATGTTTTGTTAGACATAGTCAATTTTAAGGTGAAAGTGCATGTACATGTGTATAATGAGGACACCCTCAGAGCCGCAGTCACATGGACACACCACTTCACAACAGATGTGGGATGTGTCAAAGAGGTTACGCTTCTGAGCACCTCTGCACTTTCAGTTTGTTGCACAATGGAGTGCGTCACTGTAGCCCTGAAAGTGTTTCTGTCTGATGCCTTTTATTTTATATGGGTTGTTGACGCGAATTGACGTGCTGCGATACAATGCGTTTTGTCTAAAACTATTTTTGCATCCTTTTTGGCTCCCAAGATGCTAAATGTGAATTATTTATTTTAAAAATGAATGTCACACTGTAAAACCATTTAAAATAAACGAATGAAGGCAAAAAAATGATTAACAGTAATGAAAAACATACTGTTACAGGACCTAAGACACTTTTTCACATGATATACATTTGAACCTAAAATCTTGATATTGATTTAAATATGCACATCATACATCAGCTACCCATACTTTCCTTGTTTTATACATATGTACATATTAATGTATGTAGTGTATAGTCACCTTCTCATTGTTTGGCCATGCCATGGGAAGCTGGGTTGCTGTGTAATTAAATTTAGGGATGAAATTGTTATGGCTGACATGCTCTTACTCTGTATGGACAGGACAGAAACAGCACTGTATATAGTGCATGAGTATTTCAGACCGAATGGCTATTTGCTTTCGCTAATGTGCATCTATGGACTGTTGTTATTGATTGTGCTTCAGGACGTGCATATAATAGAGACAGCTCTTTTTACATGCAGTCTTGTGCTGGACTAATGGGCTTCTGCTTGGACATTGTTAACCTCTTAAAGGGCTTTCGGTTAAACACTCTTGACTAGGGCTGTGCGACATGGACAAAAAAAACCTATTGCGATTTCTTTGATCAATTCTGCGATTTCGATTTTAATCACACATTTTTGACACACACAGACATGCTTTACAGTCATAAATGCATTCAGTGTGAATTTGAAACATATTTCCAAAAGAAAACCAATTAGAGCTTTATCAAAAAGCTGTAACATGTCTCTAGAACAGACATAAGGGAAAATAATCACCAAGTAAAGGTGTAACAAAATGTCTCTAGAACAGACATATGACAAATATTACGGCTGTTTATCACAAACACAACATTTATCCATTATTTTGATTTCACATGCAAACGTTACTGAAAATACTTTTCAACATTGGAACTCTCTTTTATCACAGTACAGTAATACAATCTTTCATAGACTTATTCACGTTTAAACTCAATAAATATAAATGTCATCTATTATTGCCTTGTTTATCTAAAAGTGCTCTTTAGCTTGTTTTAAATCTAGCCAAAAAGCCATGTGTTGACGGTGAAACAGTAGACTTTAATTATATGCATTTATGGTGTAATTACTACATTTCCATGTCAATCCATGTTTATTTTTACCGCGAACAATGCGCTGTCACTTTAATTCAGCACGTGCAGCACAGCAAAAATTATATATTTTATGCCGATTTCTATTAATCGCACAGCCCTACTCTTGACCTGGCATCACCTCACGCCGGAATGTGTGGCGAGAACAATTAAGGACTTATCCTGTGAAAGGACCCCAGAATGGGCTGATAACTGCACGTGAGGTCTAGAAAGATGAGGAATCTTGTGTGAAGTCCTCCATAAATCATATGCTTCATTAGCTATATTGGTGAACAAATGGTTTAGAAAAAGCAGTCCATTTAAATCAGGGATGAAATAGGCCAGTTGTTTTTTGTTTTTTTTGTTGTTGTTGTTGTTGTTGTTGTTGTTTTTATGCAGAATGGAAGATAACTGCAAAGTAACTCCATTATTTCATTCTCTATTCCTAGTTACTAAGAACTTCAATCTGTTTCCACCAAACTGGCCAAAAGACAATATCTGAAAGGTCAAAAGAGCTCTTGCTCTTTGTCTGTCATTGTGAAACAGAGCTGTAATTGGAAACTGGTTTAGCAGGTTATTTCTACTGTGACTGCTCGGGACGCCAGTTTTTGAAAGAGAAAGCCATGTGTAAAAACCAGCTCACAATGGGACTCTCCTACGCTGATAATCCGAGTATACAAAATTAGAGACCAACAGCACCACTGTTTTCACTACTGATACTCAAACCCTCACCCAGGAGTGGTGTAGGAAGTTGTAGCCACATGCTTGATGCTCGGGACTTGCCAGTACATCAGTAAAACATTTAATCTTTTTATCTTTCTGTTGATACAAGCTAGGGCTGCACGATTATGACAAAAATCATAATTTTCGATTATTCCCTTGAGATTGTAATTGCGATTATTAATCACGATTATTTTTGAACAGATTTATGCCATTGTTTGAAGCTGCATGCCATATTTTTATATATATATATATTTAAAAAAAAAAGGCTGAAAACACTCTTCCTGAACTTTTATTGTTATTGAGCCTCAATTGTCAACTATACATTGGTTTGGTTTCTTCTTTAAACAAAAAAAGGTAAAATTATGCATGGTATAATAATGTTATACCAAAACTAAAAGGAAAAAAAAAAAAAGAAAAAATGGTTTACTAAAGTTATGTTTCATTTACAGTTAAACAGACAAAATTTCAAATTACAGTAACATTTTACAGTAGGCTACAATTTATATTATCAGGGCTCCAGACTAACATTCGAGAGCAGTGGCACCAGCACCTGATTTGGTAGCACTGAACATGTAATATTACAAGTTTTGTCTCTTAGAAATGCACATTAGAACAGGAGCTTGAGTTCAGAGTAGCAGGATCTTGAGTTGGGATGCAGATGTACATTTGACAGTACCATTGTGAAAACTGTAACAGCCTCATCTTTTATATATAACCAAAAGTACAGCACCTCATTACCATGGTAAAAAAGTTGCCTAACTATATGGTTTCTGTGGTGTTTGCATTGAAAAACAGTAGCCTAAAGACATTGTCAATTACAAATCCACATCAACTGATAGAATAATTAACAAAATAATGTAATTATATTCCATTACTCCTTTAACATATTTAGTATATTAATAATATAATACTCAAAATGAATATCCTACTTTTCTGCCACCGTACCATTGTTACCGTTAGTGTTACTACAGTAAACTATGGTAAATGTGGGTGATTTGTGGATTGAAATGTCTTCTAACTGGATCATTGTTGCACTGTTTCTGCTGCTTTCTGCATCAGTGTTGATGCATCAAGCTCCGATTTATTTAGCTTTAATCTAGTTTAAATTAAAGAGACGTAATTTGTACTGGAGAACTCTGCGCTGAACTCGAATACTTCTTACTGGATTTCACAGCGTTGTTTAGTGCGTGATCGCGACTGGTCACTGTAATAAAGCATACGCTCTAAGCTCACGCTGCGCTGTTTTCTTTTGAGGCGAGCGGATAAAAGGTCCGTGTGGCGCGCAGTTCAAACGAGTACCGCTATTTTGTAGAGCCCGACCGATATATCGTTTTGCCGATTTTTATCGGCCGATATGAGCTTGTCGCAGATATATCGGTATCGGCGGATATGCCGCCGATATGAACTTTTTTTTTTTTTTTACAGAACATAAAACGCAGATAACATGCTTGTATATGGTGTAATTACATAATTTGTCCAGCAGAGCGCACTCCATTGTTTGCTACTGGTGACCTGGATGAAACACTTTAAAGGTTAAGTGTATGGAATACCATTGAAACTTTGAACGGCCATGTCTCTGTAACAGTGCGGCGGATCTGCATCAAATTCGGGGGATCCCTTCAGCTCGAGGAACCCTCTCGAACGCCGAATCGAGCGTATGTCTCGAGGCCCCTTTTCGAATGAGACCACCCCCGTGTCGATAGCCCCCGGGGTCCGGGAGTTACAGGCGGTTAAATTCGCGGTCGGGTGCCGACCGATCTGGCGATCCCGGGGGGCTACCGAGGCGCGGAGGGTGCCTCCTCGAGCTGAAGGGATCTCCCGAATTTGGTGGAGATCCGCTGCCGCGTTCACGAGATAATGACATCAGCCAACACTTTAACTTCAGTAAAGAGGTCTCTTGTTCAGGCTGCAGCATTCAAGAGTTGTCTTATTCGACCGTAAGTGCCCTGCGAAGTGGACTTCACATGATATTCCGCCAAGATTCCAGTTCCAAGGGAACGTACACGTTACATTCAAAGGGCATTAAAGTGCACGAGATGTGAATTTAAATTGTATTTATTTATAGTGGTAAATAAATGTCACACTTCACACTTCTCTAGTAAGTTTCGTCTGTGTGTGAAGACAGTAGCGCAGATCCGTGAATGAATGTTCTGAAGTGAAATAAACTTCAACGGAATAAAGTTGAATGGAATTGAATTGAAATAGTTAAATAAACTTCACCTTACTGTTCAGTGCACTGATGTCAGACTCCTTTTGGATAATAAAGTTTATTGTTAAATTGTTAAATGCCCTGCCTCCATTACATATCTTTGTCACGTCATTATAAGTGTTTGATCACCACATTTGAGTGATCATTGCAATAAATATGTTTATGTATGTGTATATACTATAGTATTCTATATGTAGTACCAGTCAAAAGTTTGGACACAGGAATGGGAAAGTGTCCAAACTTTTGACTGGTACTGTACTATAATATACACAAAGAATATCTGCCAATATACCGATATCGGCCTTTTTACGCCCTAATATCGGTATCGGTAAACCCCCAAAAAACCATATCGGTCGGGCTCTACTATTTTGTTCCGCTTTTGACACGTTTGGCGTTTAACATATCTATCATGCGCAACAGAGTGACAACGACTATCAGTTACACAATGTCTTTTATACAGTGTGTTTGAGTTTGTTAAACCCCGCGCTGCAAACACCTCTTAAGCACACAGAATAATGCAAGTGGGCATTTTTTAATTGTTTATTTTTGTAATCGCGGCTTTGAACGATTATGTAATCGTGGCATCCATAATCGTAATCGCGATTAGAAATTCGATTAATTGTGCAGCCCTAATACAAGCAGGATTTTCATGTTGTTGCTGTGCTGCGTCACAAAAGTGGACAGATCGCCTTTGAGGACTCGACTGAAGCTATTCTGGTGCTTTATGTCTTTCGTAGGAAACGTGATAGCTGCTTTGCTCTTTGGAGTCTCAGGAGACAATCTGCAACTGAAATATTCTGGTGTGATACAGCTGAGATTCACTGTAATTTCTGCGGTTATCAGTTAAGCGTAAATTGAAGTGAGATTTGGGTTTTGAAATTTATTACGCTGAATGCATGTTCAGTAATAATCTAGACGCAAGAGCAGAGTCATTTCAGCACGTGCTGATGATGACAGCACAGTTAGCGAGTGACTTGCTGAAACGAGAGACAGCAAGCAGACGGTAGTGAGCAGCATAGAGTGTGAACATGCACATGAACGCTGCAACAGTTCTCTGTCTGCTTATTGTATCACAATCAGAAAGCACTTCACCACAATAAAAGCCCAATATGCATGTACTTGATGTGATTGTGGTCTCTACGAAAGTATTTTTGAGGTGGTAAGGGATGGATTCAAGAAAGGTGTAAATGACAATGCATTTTCTTTATCAGCACACAACAGAAACACTTGATGCAGAGTTTGCACTAAAACTAATCATTATTTATCAAATAATCATGTCACTTTGAGACTGCTTTAAATGATACTAGGAAACGTTATTGCTCAAAGTACGTTAATGGAGGGTTTTTTTTTTTTTAAAGTTCTCCTGGGAAAATATTACTATTATTATCGAATATCAATTTGAAACATTGTATGTAATTGTTATTTTTATTTATTTGTCTTTTTTCTGAAAAATAATATTCTTAACTTACTGTATTGTATTAAGTATGAAAAGATAAAACATAAATGATAAAGGATAAAATAAATAATTCATGTAATTTTGATGGACTTGTACATTTTCTGTCTTAAATGTGATGAGTCTCACTAACCCTGTGTTGCCAGTTTTTTTTTTTAGTTTTTTTTTTATGTGTTTTTTAATTCTTGCATAATAAACACTTGTGATCTTGTCACTTTTAATGAGTAGTATCCCATTAATCATTCAGCTAAACTCCAGGAATGTTTCTAAAGTAGAGAAATGCAAAAGGACAGATAGCTTTCTCTCCCAACAAGACTAAAAACATGTCTGTCTTGTTTAAGTACTGTCTTTTAAAACTAATGTGTTTGAATTTTAGAGTAAATCTGGGAATTTTTTTTATTTTAATTTTTTCCTGTGGATTTCTGCAGCCCTAAGTCATTAGTAATGCTGAATCGGATAACACTTGCAGACTATTAGTCTTTACACAATGCACATGTCTACAGTGGAACTGTCTAAAGCTCTGCATTTCATTTATGTCCTGTTATGTATGTATGTATGTGTGTGTGTATATGCGTATAAATATAAATGACAAGAGGCCTGTATGAAAGTAAGCATTGCAACTGTGCAGTGGCATGCTAGTAAGGCTTGTGGTTTTGCTTAGTTATATATATATATAAGCAAAACCACAAGCCTTACTAGCATGCCACTGTACAGTTGCAGTGCTTACTTTCATACAGGCCTCTTGTCATTTATATTTATACGCATATACACACACACATATGTATCACAATAGATAAATGATAAAGCTGTGATAAAATGTCCTTTATGTGTTATTAATTGTGTATATCCTAATTTTCCATGTGTTGGAAAAACTGGGGTCTAACGTTGTTTGCTTTGTTATACTCAAAAAAAAAAAAAAAAAAAAAAAAAAGCATCACATTGAACTTTGTGTACACAACACGCATTATAAATTATCCTATTGCTGCCATAACAGGTGTTCGGGTGCTTGTGGATGCCCGAGAAAAGCTGCATATCCCATGGGGAGACCCTTCAAACCAGCCACATGGAGACACCATGATGGCTTTTGACACACGATCAACCATGGTGTCACAAGGGATGGTGGAGACCAAAGTGTTCCTGCAGTATCTGCCTTCAATCCGTGCCCTCTGGGCTGACAGCGGCATACAGAACGCGTATGACCGGCGCAGGGAATTTCAGCTGGTGAGTTTCCCAACTGTATTTCTCTGTAAAGATGACTTGAAGTTGTAATTAATTTCACTTCTGTAATATGATGTTTTTTTAGTGAAACCGAATATTTAGCAGTCAGTGGGATTGTAACAGTTGTTGAGCAGAAAATGTATTTTGCAGGAATTGGAAATTATTACCTTTTGTTCACATAATAAGAAAGCGGCAATTTTTGCACATACTGTGCACAATAAAACAGCAGTATTTATTAAGAGAGTGAATATTAGCTTCTTAACTGTCTTAAACTACACCTTCATTGCTAGTTATTATGGTTTTTAGCATACAGTACTTTAGGTCACAGTCACCTGCTTTGGTCCACAGAGTCTATGGGTTTTTTGGCAGTTAACAGAAGTCTTGTGGTGGACAAAAAACCTTTTAGAGACTTTAGACCCCAACTGAAAGTTTTGCACGTTGGCTTGCCAAGATGGTGTGTGTATATCTAGGAGGATGTGTAAACCACATCATCACTGTTGTGTTCAGGCCTGTGCATTTTTCATCTGTCTGTTTCTGAGGACTTATCAAACCTAGGTAACCGATTGCTGTTCCTGTTTTTTTTTTTTTTTTTTTTTTTTTTTTTTTTTTTTTTTTTTTTTTTTTTAGCTAGCTTATCAGTTTGGTTTGGTAATTTTTGGTTTTCCCCAATAAATCTCAAATGATTTGTCATTAGGGACTCATATAAGCAAGTGCCATCTTAGCAACTTCAGACTTCTCTAAATGCTCTCAGTTCCTAGTGCATTACTTCCCCATTTTAAATGTTGATTTCACCAAAGCACTTTACACCCGATAACCGACTATTATGATTAGCATATTATGATTTTTAGAGATTACAAAGAAAGAGAGATTGCAGATACAAACTGAATCACATTTTTTCCCAACATTGCTGAGTAAAATTGATGATGTGGAATTAGGGCTCTGGCGTTTATACATCACATTAGGGGTGAAACGATTCCTCGAGTAACTTGAGTAATTCGAATACAAAAAATCATCGAGGCAAATTATGTGCTTCGAAGAATCGTTTATTTATTAGGAATGCACTGAATTTTCGGCCGCCGAAAATATATGCCGCGCCACACCACCCAGCAGTGTTCAGCTTTCACTCTCATCACTGCGCCGCGTGACGCTCCGTTCAACATTCCGCTCTATCAGTGTGCATTCTGCTCAGTTACCGCTCATGCTCACCGGAAAAGCTAAGTCCGCTCAAATAACACGCCGACAATAAATTTCTATGTAGTATACTTGTTCCTGTTTGCAGTAGCGCTACTGTGCTGTGACATGCTGAAGTACAGCTGTACTGGGCCACGCTGCTCAAATCTCCTTCACTGATCTGCTCCCCGCTACGCTCTGCTCGCATGCGCTGATAATAATAGCTTTGCCAGGGTTTTTATATTTTTATACATGTTTACTTGATGATTCTTTACACAGAGTCATCATTTCTATTAATTTCCCACTGATTTACGCGATCTGATGAGCATTAACTCATATTATAACAACATCTCCAGAACTGCTCTGAGAGTCACTTCATCAGCATTTCACCATTTCATTTGAGTAGAACTAGCCCCATATCATATACACAGAAATTTAAAGGTATTCACGGCAACCTGTCAAAATAAAAGTCCGGTTTAATTTGAAGACATTGCAGCAGAACTCTATTACTATTGTTCAGCAGAATGTACATACTACTACTACTAAAATTATGAAAACTTAACTTTTTAGGAATGATCGCACAACATTTCTTCCATGTTTTAAGTTCAATAGTAAATTCCCTTTGTTTGCCAAAAAGTTTAATTTTCAATAATTTAAAGGTAAATTAAATTAATGTTTTATGCCTTCATTTGATAACCAGATACACAACATAGAATTTCTGAGGAAAAAGAAAACATTTCATAAGGCTATTTTAAGAATAAATAACTATAAAATATTAGGTGAGAGAAAATAAAACACAACTTTATAATTGTCATTTTCTTTAATCTTCTTTAATCATAGCTATAATTATTATAACACCTAAAATATGCTGCGTGTAAAAAGTGTTTGTTTCAGTCAGTTGAAGGGTGGGTACATTGTATGCACATGATCAGGATGGTACCACCTCCATCGCATTTTGAGAAAGGAAAAACCTTGTTTGCAGTACTATACATTATTTGGATAATTAGTCAAAAACAACAACAACAACAACAGTCATGTCTGATTCTGTTGCATAGAACTGAATAAAAATAATACATTGATATTTAATATGAATATTTTCTGTCCAGTTTTCTTTAAATAAAAGTGTGGTTATTTTATTGGCTTGTGTAAGTCTTACAAAATTACTTTATATTATTTGATAAAATAAATAATTATTACAAAGCATTTTTGGTTTCAGTTTTCAACCAAGCACATCTAGAATTCTCAGTTTCGGCCCAGAATTTTCATTTCAGTGCATCCCTACCATTTACTGTAACATACAAAGCACTGTGTTTGCAACCACATGCTCCTTTAAAGGATTACACACACACGCGCACACACCAACCAGTATGCAGAGAGACATTTAAGAGGGTTTATTTTACAAATAACTTTGAATTCATGTTGCTGAAAAATGTGTTAATAAATGTTATGTGTATGGACTCTTGTTTTTGTTCCACGTTAGCTTCCTGCCCACTAATTTTTGCCTCTTACAAAAGCCACAAAGCCTTCTAAGAAGACAGTAAAGGCTTATGTCATGCCTGAGCTGTATTTAGGCTGATACTTGAAAGTTAAGTTACACAATGTTTAGGTTTTATTATTTTTTTTTATTACTATTATTTTGATTTATGTCGAGTTTTAGGTTGTACTATGTTTACCTTTTTTAAAGTAATTTGAAAATTATTTTTATATTTGTATATATTTGTATTTGTATTTTGAATGTAATATGGCAATTAAATGCACTAAATGGGTTTAGTTTTCACAGTTATGCAATTTCAGCAATAAAAATGTTCATTTTTCTAAAAAGGAAACAAATTACTTGTTCTTTTAAAGAGACCTGTCTTATTTTCTCTTGTATATTTAGTATTGCTCTTTAATAAAGAAAAAGTACTTATCCGATTAATCGATGGAATCTTCGGTAGAATACTCGATTACTAAAATATTCGGTAGCTACAGCCCTACATCACATGATCACAATCATGCATGCCATATGAAAGTCACATTCTGTCTGTAGTACTTTGCGCCACGTTAACGCTAAACAATTTAACATACAGTGCAAATTGGTTACTCTCACTCTTTATTCATTGTATGATTCCAACATGAATGGCCATTTATGTTGTATGTATATCAAGCATTCACTGTAAGTGACATGAATGAAACTGACATTTTAATTTTCAGTTGATAATTATTCGTATAGCAGTTGTCAGCCAAAATGACCAAATGAAATGACATGGCTTTATGACTGTGATTGAGCTCTCTTTAGAACATATGTAACATGATATTTCCCTGTGCGTGAGTTATACTGTAGTTTATTTCAGCCATCACTGGTGTCATGTACAGATAATTAGTTTTTTTGCTGAGGGATAAAGGTGGTCTTTGCCCATTTCTAGTGATCCTCTCAGCATGGGCAAGTTGGGACTTAAGCAGAGCAGTGGATGCATGCTGTTCAGGACAAGAAACAACATGACACTGAGCCGCTTTACTGCGGCCCAGATGTATGGAGCTGATAACAGGCTAGGTCTGCTCATCACCAATCTCAGGAATCTCCATTTGTGCTGAACCAAGGATGGTCAAAGGCAAATCTGTCTGTTACCATTGAGGTTTCTGTACAGCTCGCCTGTTAAGTAGACAGCCTCTTTCCTCAGCTCTGCCACAGGCTCTGGTGATTTGCATGCAGTCTGTGTGAGTGAAGGCAACAAAACAAAACACCTTTGTGCCCTGTAATCCACAAACCACGTGTGTCGAGTGCAAAACATTATCAGGCTTCCTGCTTTCACAACTCTGCCCCTCCAGCCTCTGGGGGTTATGGTATGCACCCGACATGCAACAAAACAAAACTTGTTCTAGATTCCTGCAGCCAAGATCCCTTCGCCTCTGGCTCCTCCTCACTCCACCCCTCCTCTTACTTCTAGGCATTGCATAATCCTAATCTACTGCTTGATTCCTTGCTGTTCTGCTCTCACTGCCCCCGAAAAGCAGCGCTGTCATCTGTCGTCTTTTGTTTGTCTTTTTAACGTCTGCTTTGCACTAAAAAGCCAGTACATAGTTTATAACTGTCAAATTCAGTTTGGTGAATCATTACAAGGTTTACTTATAGTCTGTGTGAGTCAGTGAGGTTCATTTTAACCCCACTTACTGAAGGCTTAATCTGATTTAGGTAATACTTGCGAGATGGTGCATTTTCAAAATGCAGACTCCCTGTTCAATTTAGATGGTCATGCTGCTTTATAAAATGAAACCGTCTTCAGCGCTGTATATCTCAGCTCTGTTCCCCGCAGGATCCATGACCTCTCCAGATTCAAGTCACCGGAAGAGATATTTTGATAGGAGACATCCACCCAAGCGGGCTCTCTGCTGCTTTCCCAAACACTTCTTTATGTGCTCTGCCCACCCCATATAGAAACAGATAGGAGCATGTAGGAAAGCATTAAAAGCATCTGTTTCCATTTTTGCAGTACTCTTAGTGTGTGTGGGTGTCATTGTTAGGTGTAGAGAGCTTTGTGGAGGCTGACAGGCCTGAAGTCTCAGGCTTGCCTGTTTTCCCCCTTCCCTTCATCTCAGCCTGAGATTACTAGGATCTGGGGAAGGATTGCATGATCCGTGAAGGAATGTTGAGCTGTGATTAAAACGATGACTCTTGTGCACTGTAAATCTGAGGCCCAGGGAAGGAGATACAGTCAAACCAAAATTTATTCAGACATCTTCAACATTTCTCACATTATCACAGTTTATTCGCTATAGTTTAGAAAATGGTAATAAAATATGACACGAACTCAGAGTTAAACTGTGTCAGAACAAATTCATCTCGATAATGTCAGATAACTTTGATAGAAAGGTATGTAACAAAACATGGTCAAGTCAAAGGGTCAAATCAAATTTTTGGTCCCAAATTATCAATTTAACTGGTAGTCCACTTTATGAAGAATTTTTGGGTATAATATGTCACAGTTTACTTTATTTTACTATCCTCACTTACATAAATGAACTATAGTGTCCTGCACCCATTAGTGTAAAAAAAAAACAAAAAAAATCAAATATTATATCTGGTGTCGGAATAATTTTTGGTTTGACTGTATTTCACTGACCTTCAATTTCGCTCATTATTGGTATTTATGTATTACAGATAGCAATTGGGCTATTTTATTAATCATTTTGCCAGTTATCTTGGCAAATAAGTTGCCCAATGTGGGGACTTTTTACATATGTTGTTTAAATTGTGCACTATTCCTTTAACCTACTCATTTCTTATGAGTTCTTCCATTATTTAAGTGTTTTTTATTATTATTATTATTATTATTATTTCGATTTTTTTTCTTCATATTTTCATAATTTATTTATTTTGTATTTTAAGGAGCCACACTAGGTCAAAATTCCGTTGCTGATAGAAAAGAACACATAAGTCACATTTGTAATATGCCAGTAAATAAAACAAAATCTTTAGAAACATTATACAAAATCTGTAGAAACACTATAAATGTATTTTAGTTTCCTTACTCCACAACAAATCTTTTAACAGAGTTCAGAACAGAAGAAATATACAATTATAAAATAAGTATAAAACAAACATAAATTACAGTGGCATTATAAACAACAATTATTACAAGTACCAAGCCTAAACAAGTGTATTTAAAGCAAAACTGAAATGGTGGGAAAATGCACTATACAAATATACTTGGACTCATGGCCTCTCTCTGTGTGTGCATTAAGGTATTCAGATGATTCAAAAAAAAAAAAAATCTGATTTTTATTATTTATTTATTTATTTATTTATTACATTTTTATTACGAGATCTTGTTTTCAAAAGCAGACGTTAGCTTCAGGCTTAGTTTCAGATGTTGCTGAGTTAACAGGACTTCCTTTTTAGCGTTGCTCAGAAACTGATATCCTGGCCTGCCCTGACCATGTTGTTCCTGTGTGCCCACACCCTTTATTGAAGATGAACAGCACAGTGTGGCTGTGGCTTCATGCCCAGCTGGGGGAGGGTTACCAGGGGTTTTCTTATGACATAATCCCCTCTCTACTAACAGTCACCTCGAAAGACCTGCATGTACCTCTTACAGACCTCAGTTAACCCCAAGATGCAAATAGATGCTGTAATGTTTTGAAAGGGTATTTTATGTAGGAAATGTGGAAGAATTTTTTCTGACTGTTCCCACAGAGCTTTGCTCTACAGTTTCATCATGCACTGAGAAAAATGAGCATCGCAAAGGAAGCAGAACAGAACTCCTTCCTGCTGTCCTGTTAGCATGCCAAACTGTTGAAATTGCAAGAGGCTAATTGGTCTGTTATACATCTGAGCGTCATGGAACATTAACTCAAGGCCTGTTGCTGTTTCCTGGGCAGCTTGTTCCTGTTACTCGAGATTTTCATTTTCCGAACCAGAGCCCGCCTTGTTGTGTTCTTCCTTAGCCCTGTTTTGTCCATTTTCTAGTGTGCTGTGTTTGCTGGTGGCGTGCCGCACTAAGACCAGCTGTCACAAATTCATGGCTGAAGCAGGAGGTGGTGCTAGTACAGCACTAGTACAGTCACCACTATAAACTGATGCAGATAACCAGTAACACTACAGAATTTCCCCTACAGGGGTAAACTAAAGATGCCAGTCACATTTGCTTTCAAAATAGAGTATGCTTGTAATTACTGACATCCTGTGAGAGGGTTTTTCATGAGTCATGTCCGTGTGAATAAGGCCCTCATTACATTGAGAGCTTATGTCTGCACATTTTACATAGTCGCAAATTGCCAGGTTTATTTGAGAACATTCAGCTGTAATATTAGTTATTTAACCTTTTCGTCATGAACACCAAATAACATACTTTGGTGTGTATAAATCTAAATACATTAAGTATGAAGAAAGGAAGATTGTAAACCTTCTGAACTGCTGTCTGCATGTCTAGTTTTTTTTATTGTCAGTTCGCAGTGCTTTGATAACCTGACTGATTCTCTCTGCTCTTTGTCATCTTCACAGGGTGAATCAGTGAAATATTTCTTGGATAACTTGGACAAACTCGGAACACCGGTAAGCATGTGGCATCTGTCAACATTCTGTCTGAGGTTTCTTACCTCACATTTTCTTTCTAGATGTAGTATTTATGCTTAATATCAATATTAATTTAATGTGCTTTAGGATGCTTTTTAACTTTTTTTAAAAACTTTTTTTTCTCATTTTTTTAAAACTGATTTTGGAGTGAATTATGCAGAATGTCTTTTAAATGTGATAAAATGAGTAAATGGAGCTGACTCTTATTGCAAGTGGAAAGCACTAACAAATTAGCCAAAGCGTGTAATAAACAAAGATGCTTTCATTTTTGTAAATGGCAGTTTCATTTCTGTGGATATTTGCGGGCACACATTCCATGTAGGCCTAGAAACTGATGAGAAAGAGATTGAGCTCCATGACAAATCTCATTTGTCTTGGTATCAGTTAGCAGTTTCGGAACAGAAGGTTAGGAAATTTCTGTCCTTATAACCTATGAATTAAAGGGAAATTGAAGCCCATTGACTTCCATTGTGTATGGACAAACAAACAAATAAAGAAGCATTTATGAGACATTTCTCAAAATATTTTATGAATTTTCATTTTTGGGTGAACTAGTCCTTTAAAGGGATAGTTCACCCAAAAATGAAAATTCTGTCATTGATTACTCACCCTCATGTCGTTGCAAACCTGTAAGACCTTCATTCATCTTCGGAACACAAATTAAGATATTTTTGATGAAATCCGAGAGGTTTCTGATCCTCCATAGACAGCAAGGGTCCTACCATGTTCAAGCCCCAGAAAGGTACCAAGAACTAGGGATGGGCATTTCAAGCAAAAGTAATATTCGAAAATCAATGGGTATTATTCGATTATTATTCGAAAATCGCACCCCTTCCCCGCATGCATGCACGCATCTATTAAGCTAACATTACACACCCATAAACAGAGAGAGAGACCATTCACGCTGTATAATAACAAACTGTTCAGCTTTTTAAAAGATAGACTATCTTAACTCAAGCCATATAATGATTGTAACATGCTGAAACATTAATATAATAAACCGAACAGAATGACGGCATTTATTAACATAGCAGTCCGTCGATTAGCATAAATCAACTGCTCATAAGGTATTAAACTGCTCAAAAAATATATTCCAATACTTTCTCTCACAATTCTATCGTTGGGCAATTATACTGTTTATTAAGTGCAGGCATCAGTGAACCATTATTAATATGCGGGGCATTGAAACAGCTTTTGAATGCGCGCGCGCCCGTTTTACTTTCACTTTCGTGATTCGCGATCACATGTTTATACTATGGAGCGGCAGAATTTACCACGTTTTACAAGATTAGATGTTTGTCAGTGGTGCTCAGGATCTGCAAATCATTCGCCATCGTCCTATCAGTCATCTCTCCTTAAGCTGTTGCTGGTAAGTGAAATTGCATGTACTGTACTGTAATGTAACAGGCTACTGCAAGCATGCGACTAACCATATGTCCCTTTAGTGGCTCCGTAGAACACTTTATTCGTTTTCCATGCCTTTCCCAGTACGGATTCAGCACACCTCTAACCCAGTCGGGGATATCTGTGGTCTGCACAGAACTCTTATTTGACGTCATTCTTAGCTGCAAGTCTACAGTGTGTGCGTGAGACAATGTGTTCTTCTGTTGTCTTTGACAGCTTTTATGTGCGTTATTGGCAGCGCTACCATCTGCTTGTGCGGCACCACCGCATCAGCACAGAAAACATGGGGAATTTTTTAGACAATAATCGCACAACATATTCGATATTCTATGAAAAAATCGACTAATCGAATATGCGAAAATCGTGACCCATCCCTACCAAGAACATTGACAAAATAGTCCATGTGACATCAGTGGTTCGATCGTAATAATATGAAGCTACGAGAATACTTTTTGTGCATAAAAAAAAAAAATAACGACTTTATTCAGTTTTCTCAATTCATAGTAAATACCTCTTAAAAATAAAAATCTCAGTCTGTACTTGCATTCAGGAGACTGATTCATTTTGTACTGAAAGATTAGTAAGTACAGTACTGAAACAGCTGGCATCGCCAAAGAGTTCTTTTATATTCACAGAGTCAAAGGAGCATGAGAGAAATCACTTTATACAGCAAATATGATTCATTTCTGCAGAAGATGAAGGAAATACTGAATGGCAAATGCTGAAGATAATGTGAGACTGATGAATGCCCGTCTGTTTGTTCCCTCGCAGTGCTATGGGGCAAGACAGGGTTGCCCTGTTCACTAACCAGCACAAACAGAGAATTGAAACTAGCTCTGCTGACATCAAAGGGTCACGTGTGTTAACCCTTTCAAATAATACTTTCTATAGCACCTTTTTCGCATAACAGTTCACCAGTTTTAACGTGTAAGGTATTTGAAAGAATCAGTCTTGAAGATGTCATGAGGCTGTGTGATTAAGGATGACCATATGACAGTTCCTCATCTGCTCATGAGGGTTTTCTTACTCATTCAGATGATCCATGTGCTCACGCTGATGAGGAATGGTGATAAATACCATACGTTTTCTTAACAAGCAACACTGACCACCAGTTAGAAATAAAGTTGACCCGGTCCCATTTCAGTAGTGAATTTTTAGAGAAATTGTATAATTTATTTTATTGTTGTAGATATTTTATTAAGTTCCAGCACTTTTTGAGATCGCTAGTTATTTAGAGTCCACTTTATGGTCCATATTTGTTCCCACTTCCTTGGCATTTTATGTGGAGTGTGTTGACAGATTAGTTTTGAGGCTCGCATCTGTTGAGCTGTCACAGCATCAGTGTCTGGCTGATGCACGAGGCGCCAGTGCAGTTCCCTTTGCGTCATGTGACTTGCCGCCTGCCGCTCTTGTTCTCTCTCAGTACTAAACGGATGTTTGCGGTTTTGTGCTCTTTCTAGATGCTGCTGACTGCAGTAAATGTGATGATTAGTATCTCAGCTTTGACTCCAGGCAGCTCTGCTTTAGGACAAAGAATCAGATAACTTGTTTTAAAGTCACGTCCTATGAAAACAGGCACGCTCACTCATCCTGTTCAAATCACTGATGCCGCATCAGGAAGAGAGACCGAAAGGACAGTTCATTTGTTTCCCCGCATATCTCACTTTCTGTATTACGCTCCTTGACGTCACTCTGTCGTATGGTCTCAGTTCCTGTGTCTGTCGCTCTCTGACTTTATGTTCTGAGAAAGAGGATGCAGAGTTGAATGTGCTCTGCTTTGGAGGCACGCCTCAAACTGGCCCTTTTATTTTTTTGGAGCCAAACGCTACTCTTCACTCAGCCACGTCACAGCAATGTGGACCCACTTCTGCAATCACACCATCGACAAACAGGAAGAGGAAATAGTGCATGCTTCTGAGTGTGTTCAGAGAGGGAAATGGCCACTTGACTCCGTTGGAAAGTATTTGTTTGTTTCAGTTTACGTTCATCCTTCTTGGATGGATGTAGTGTGGGTGTCAGATGTTTGGGGAGTGGGACTTCAGCAGCCCAGACTCATAAATATTTATATTTGGGAGGAGATGAGGAAGAAGGGTAACCTCAGGCATCTGACAAAACACAGGCAATGTAGAGCATGTGTCAGAGAGACGTGTATGTTTGGTTATAGAACTGAATATTAGGTTGAATCTTAAGCTCTTAATGGAAAAAGCTATTCATCTTTATATGACTAGAAATCCTTATTTAGCATCTTAAAGGTATATTAAATACTTCACTTAAGCTCTGTTGACAGCATATGCAGCAAGCTGATGATTACTACAGGAAATCATTCTCACTCATACTTCAGCTTGTAAAAACAAACCAAAAACATGTTGACAGTTTCTAGCAAAGGGAAGTCATTTAAACTGATGAAAGATCATTCGTAATTAAAAACTTTAGCAATAGTTACTCAAGATTATTTGGTGTAAAATAGTATACATGTAATTAGTTTAGAAGATAAAACGAATAATGCAAATTTTCCATGGGCGCAGCATTCAGACATGAGTACCGGTTCCATCAATGTCTGTAAGGATTGACTGTTGAATCTGGGTCCGTGATGAATATCTCATCCATTCCAGGCAGTTGTCTTTGACGTCATCCTGTCTGGAATTTCAGAAATCTATATCAGGTCTTATGTGCTAGCACTGAGCACTGTTCTCTTATCGACTTGATATGTCTTGCATTTGCTTTAGTGTAGAGTTTCATCTAATGTATTTGGAGTGCATTTGCCCTTACACCCTGTATTGGCCAGTGCTTGCATCCAGATTCACCTTTTTGCTAATGCTTTACCCCCACCCCCCAACCTCCAACTCTGGTATGCCAGCAATGTGGAGAATGAGCCATGAGCTGGCCGTCATAGTTGTGTGTTTTTTGTTTTTTTCCTCCCCCTTGTCCTGTCCCCACAGTTTGAGTTTTAGGTTCTACTCATTTATTATCAGAGGATTACCAGTTTTTTTCCTCTAGGAAAAACCATGAAATCAAACAATAGAGTCCAGAATCTGAGATCATGTTCCTTCCTTTTTAATGCAAAATGTTTGATTACATGTGAAAGTAGCTTAATTTTTTTTAGAAATAAATTAACATGATTATTTTATAATTATCATATTTCTTATTCATTTTGTCATTTACCTTTATTTGATTAAACTTCTTAAGTTCTTATTCTTATTATCTAGGTTTATGTGTGTGTGTGTATGTGTACCTTTTAATTCTCTTAGAACAATTCTCTTCTAAATTAAATTCTCCGTAATTTCTCTTTAATATTTGTGTAATGCTAAAAAGATGTTTAAGAATTGATGATTGCTACAGAATTGTTAAGAGATGGTGTGTATGTTTATAATTAGGTAAACTTCTATGGGTAAATGCCTTTTTAAATGAACAATAAGTTGTCAATAAATAAAACTGTTAATAACTAAAGAAGTTGACTACTGAAAATGGGTTTTGATTTCAGGCAGTCGGAGTTGACCAATTTCAAAGAAAATCACAGAAAATTCTTAGTTATTCTGTAGCCATTTACAAAGTGTATGAATGAAAGTGTATGATGCCTAGAGTGTAAAAGTTGTGTAGTGTATTCAAACTGTTATGGGCTATTTATCTGAAATGTGGTATGCAAACTACTGCCACTAGATTTCATTTAATATCATATCAACCACCACATGCAAATCTCATTCCAGCATGAGTCAGTCTTTACGACTGATTCTCTGGCCTGTGCTTGGAGCTCACCACCTTCAGTAGAAGCTTTGCACCACAGTCCTTTTATCAGAAATGTCAGGAATAAGATAATACTGCATTTGTCCACTTGATGCCTTTTGACGTAGAAGTTCCTATCAAATGTTTCTTTGAATCTTCAGTTTTCTCTTATTAATGGTTGACTGTTCCTCTGTGTGTCTCTCTCTCTCTCTACAGGACTATCTACCAACACAGCAAGACATCCTGCTGGCACGTAAGCCCACCAAGGGCATTCACGAGTACGACTTTGAGATCAAGAACGTGCCCTTCAAGATGGTGGACGTGGGCGGTCAGCGGTCGGAGCGCCGCAGGTGGTTCGAATGCTTCGACAGCGTCACCTCGATCCTCTTCCTCGTTTCGTCCAGCGAGTTCGACCAGGTGCTGATGGAGGACCGGCTGACCAACCGGCTCATGGAGTCGCTCAACATCTTCGAGACCATAGTCAACAACCGCGTCTTCAGCAACGTGTCCATCATCCTCTTCCTCAACAAGACAGACTTGCTCGAGGAGAAGGTCAAAATGGTGGCCATCAAGGACTACTTCCCCGAGTACACAGGGGAGCCGCACAACCTGGAGGATGTGCAGAAGTTCCTGGTGGATTGTTTCCGGAACAAGCGCCGAGACCAGCAGCAGAAGCCCCTCTACCACCACTTCACCACCGCCATTAACACGGAGAACATTCGCCTGGTCTTTCGCGACGTCAAGGACACCATCTTGCACGACAACCTCAAACAACTCATGCTGCAGTGATGCCGGTCCAGCCATTACCTTCAGATCTCTCCCAAATAACCCTCTTCTGCTCAGAAAAAACTGACTCCAATGTTTGTACTCCACACAGTAACCTTTCTGAATAGCTCTGACGTGCTTTTATGCGAAGAAGGCGGCCTAGCCCAGTGGTCTGTCAGGAGCACGGGACGGCGGGCGGTTATTCTCTTAAAGAGTATACGCTTCGACAAGAAAATGGGTCTGGCCACTCGCCCTTGTCCTGCCAAGAGAAGCTGTACATGTCACTGAGCATCATCGCCCTCTCGCCGAAGGTGCCAAACGCAATGCGCTCCTCCCTCAAAAAGAGGAGCAGAGCAGGATGAGATGTATCCTAGCACTGTTCTTTTATCTGTTACCTTTGAGCCTTTTTATTACTGACCAAATAGCAAGATGAGATGCAAATGCTGTTTTAACCTTTTAACAGGAACTATGTTCTGAGCCTTTCTGTCAATGCCTGCCTATATGGCCTTAATTTCCCCCCTCGTTTTTTCAATTGGTGTTTTTAACGTGTAGTTGTCTAATCAATTGTAAAATTTTAGAATTCAGTTGTTTTTTGTTTTTTTTTATATAGATCTATGAATATATTTGCCGATAAACTTCTTAAGTTATGTTTCAAAAGTTTACACTCTTGATTTTCCTCTGCTGATGGATAACGCTCACGATTCGTACCACTCGACAAACTGAACTTCTACTGTGGTTAGCCACGCTAGGCGAGCTGATAGATACAGTATGCATACGGCATAAACTCAGGGCTGAATGTAGACCACTTAAGCGTAACTGTTTGCCTTCAGGAACATCCACTAATTGTAGCTCTCCATCGGTGGCTGGAAATCGCATTTCCTTGCTGGCCTGCAGACGACGTCCTCCGCTCTGCCCTAGCTCGAATCTGGAAGAACTTCTTCATCCATCAGGGATCGATAAACGGTTTCTTGTTAATTTATTTGCTTTCTTTTGAATCTCTCCACAACTAAACTAAACTGGCGTCTCGGTCAGACCCCGCTAATAAAAGCGTCTGTATTCACAAGTGCCACGTGTTTAAGGTACCAATAATTCGAACAAATTTCCTCAAAATGGATAGGTCTTTGTGAACCTCGTTCCCTCAACGGTTGTGTATAGCTACTTTTGTATAGTGCCATGTCCGCCCTGAATACTACTGTTGTAGTAAGTATTTTATGTAAATAGTCTGTACCTCCTCACCCACTCTTTTCTAACGGATGTAACCTACACTGAAATGTATAGCTGTTTTTATTTTTTATTTTTTTTATTTTTTTTTGCCACTGTGTACCCGTAAATCCAGAGATACTGACTCCCCGCCTGCAGTTCGCCCCATTCAGGGTTGCCCTCGTAGCGCTTTTGGCTGGTGCATCTCAGCTGAATGTGCCTGTAAATGTCGTCTATGCATTCAGATGGCTGTGGCTCAGCCTGGTGCTAGAGTACTCTGTCTGGTGTCGAATTCTGCCTTATGCCCCTGGCTGAAATCCCGGGAGGCTCATGAAAAGCAAGTATTACGTCTTCACTCTCCACTGACAGTGTCCTGTGTTTTCTAGTGCCATTCACTGCCCCCCAATGCCAGGAAACTGGGCATTGTGGAGCTTTTGTTGTCATCTTAGTATCCGATATTAGTTACGACGTAGTATCCGTCTTAGTATTTCACTTTGTAAACTCAAAACCGTTCCAAGCACAAGATGCTGACCGATTTACGTGATTTTCAGCGTCGAGGTTGAAGTATCAACCTCTAGTATTTGCTGCCTAGTTCTAGCATGCCGACTTAAAACGTTGTATTATCTGCCTTTGAGCTTAAAGATCTTAATACAGCAAGTGTACTTGCCAAAACCCAAAAGAATGGCTGAGGATGCTTACGAGTCCAAGACTTCCTGCATCTGTGAGCCTTGAGTATGACCGGTGAAATGGCACGCTGGTTTGTCGTCTTCAGAGCGCTCCTAACGGTTGACATGTTTAAAGGAAGGGCAATGCTGCAGATAGATACACTACTTCAGCTGTATTTCTCCTCTGTACACTGCTGAGGCGTGATTTTTGTCGCCGTTCTGTGTTGTCTTTCATTAGCCATTCACATTTGTTTTTTCCGCTCAAGTATTGTTGAGGATGGTGTATAAACAAATGAGTCTTTCTCACTGTAGCCTTTTCCGAAACGTGATTCTGATCTGAGATGGCTGATTTGCTGTTTATGGTTTTGCCCAGGTAATCAAGGTTGATTATTAATAATTATGCAAAAATTATGCCTTCCACAAAGAATTCCTTGTGCCTCCAGTTTGATGCCTCCTTTTTTTTTTTTTTTTTTGTACTTAGGTTTTTTTGAATTTGATTAATGTGGATGCTTTTAAGTCCTCATATCAAAATAATTCATACTAAAGATTTCACGACTCTTGTGCTCAGTACAGAATATTAGACTTGCTTTCATTGTACAGTCTAACCTATGCTTCCTCATTTTTCATCATTGACCCAATAAAATCATTTTGCCAAAACTGTCATTTTGATGTATTTATTTGGGTTCAGAATAACTATAAGCAATTCTGCAGCTTGTTTTAATTTCTACAAATATTTCTTTAAAACGAGTCAGTGAAAGTGCAATTCCACTTTGTGAGCACTAGGCTGTAGTGTTACACCAAATTTATCCAGGGTTTCAGTGAGTTTAGCTTTTTCTCATTTACATGATATTAAAAGATAAGATCTTTTTAAATGATGTTATAAAAATTTTTTTATTCATTTAACCTAATGGGTGTTAAAAAAAATAAATGTTTGCCATGTGTGTCATGCATATATTGTCAATTGGGAATCTGCTCACTAATAAATATGGATGAGAAAACATTAAAAGATACTGTTCTTAAAAGGTTTTTTTTTTTTTTTTTAATTAAGCATTAATTAAATCTAAAATGTTCTTTATGGAACAGTGTGAAAAATTGTGACAATTACAATTTAATGTCATGATGACAAGGCATTCCAGAGAATTTTACAATCCTAAGATCCCAGACTGCTGTCTCCACAGGGTGAGGTTACTGTTACTGCAACTGCATGTGCTGTGCTTATCTTCTGCTGCAGCACAGCAACATGACTCAGCTTTTCATGTGACAGCTTCACATAGGCCACTACAATAGGATATGCTTATGTGGTGTTCCCCAATGAAAATTAACTTGTATAGTATCAAATGACAAAACAGGACTCAGTTATAAAAATCATTGCTTTTATTCTACATTGAACATGCACTTTCTTTGCAATATTTAAAAGTGCAGAATCTCACTGTCAGAAGTCTGCATTACATTAAAAAAATACAAATCAAAGAAAAAAGGACACAAAATGTGTTCTCATCAAAAGTACAAAACCTAAACAAACAGTATTTAAATACATGTGACAAATTAAAAGAGTTTACAGAACATGAGGTACATAAGATTTCAAGTCATTAGGTAAGTGCTTTAATAATGGGTTTTACCTACAGATTCCTCTTATATGCAGTACATGTGCTAGAATACATTTCATTCTTTTTTCATTTTAAACTTAAGTGCTCATATACTGTCATTTCTCTCCATCAAATTACCCATTCTTCTGTTATTCATGTAGTGAAATACACACAAAAAAAAACAAAAAACAAAAAAAAACACTACAGTCAAGATGCTCATTCAGTGTATTATGTTTTCAGGGCCGGTTCTCACAGAACACGTTCCATTACGCTACATTTTACGCACGTTTTCGACCACTGCTGCACATTACTCAAATAAATTAAAGCAACTGTATGTAGTTTTGTAAACTATTGTGACTTTGGAGTTACGTGAGAGGAAATCACAATTGTAAATGTATCGATGTAATAATACCAGTGTATAACTGTACACAGGCATTTGTTGCTGTCGTAAAGCAATCCTCCCTTTTCGCAATACTCCCAGAACAGATGCTTGGGAGGAGGCGTGGGAAAGAAACAGAACCCATTCGCCTTATTAAGGTCCTTGCACACTGAGTCCGAAATTTTCCCATGCGTTTTTCGTATTCCTCATCCAAACCTTGCACACAGTCAGATGCGTCAAAATACCTCTCAAAATGCTTGCTACGGATGCGAAAAATGCAGAAAATCGAACCTGATCTGATTTTTTTTTTTTTTTATGACGGATGAAAGTTTCGGAGGCAGTGTGTAAATGTAATTGACACAACATGAGGTTGTATTTATTTTTTAACGTGAGAAAATTTTGGACAAAAATTTCGGACTCAGTGTGCAAGTCAGTGTACCATCAGAATGATCTTGAAACTGATATTTCAAGGTTTAAAAAAACTTACATAGTTGTTTTTAAAGAAGTTCAACTGTTTACGCGCCTGAAGTCTATCAATTTAACAGAATTTCAACTTTTACATGTCTTAAGACTCAAGGTTTACGCATTCTTTTCCATTCGTCGACGCCAAATCTCACTTTTTTTGCGCTCTATTTCGCTGTAGTTTTCGACATAAACGTGCGTAATTTTAAAAACCCGCTTCGAAACGCTGCGTACCGTGCTTTTATATGAAAGAACGCTTTCTATGTGAATGGCCCCTTTCAGCTTCCTGTTTCAATTCACAAGCTCTACGTTATTCCGCAGAAATCTTTGACAAGGCACAGACGGCGCACTTCAACTTACAGCGATAACATGACATTCTATAGCCATAATTTTTCGTAAGAAACTCTTGAAGGTGTTTCTAGACAGCCTACATCTCTGAGCAGGAACTGAGACGACAGAAGCCTTAGACGTTTGGTCAGCATAACTAATACTTGATTCAACATGTTCTGACTGACGATGGGTTACTCTTGATGGAGACCGAGTGGTTCAATTCCTGCGTTAACATCTAAGCTGAAATGTTGCCATCTTAGTTTCCATTTGCAATAGTAATACAAGTTAAATAATAAACCATTGAACATGGACCCGTTATCTATAGGCAAGCGAATGACATATAACCCTGAAACATTAGAAAGCTCTGCACCTGTCTCAACTTCAACTCTGAATGAGGCTTATGCAACAATGTAATATGCATCATGGCCTCACTGTAAGCAGCAAAACAGCCTGAGGTTTCATTTTTTTAGAGGCTAAAGCCAGAACTAAAAGTGGCATGATGGTTTGTGGACAATATAATAATGAAATAAAGAGTGAAGCTGCATTTCACACTAAGACTTTGGTAAATGAGAGGTATAGAATTGAATGCTTAATGGGTTTAATTCTAGTCCTCTCTAAACGCATGTCTATCTGTGGAGACTAGTACGCAGTACACAATATGACAGGAAAGGAACCTCAAAACTTGTTTCTTTTCAATAAATAATAACACAAGGAATGTAAACGTATTTTTTGGGATTATGATTGGGTGGTCAGCAAAAGTGCAATGAAGGGTGATTAAACTCTTCTTTAATTGACGTAAAGTTATTTTGTGTATGGCAGCCTTTGGAATGATCATTAAAGTGGAGGATAAGTGTGTGTTTGCTCTAGAGGTGAGGCGGTATTCATACTAGCCAAAGTTTGCTCTTTGCAGGACTGTTGTCGATATCCATGTCCATTTCTACAAAGTCAGCAGGGCCTTCAACACTACCCTGTGAGCTGGAGTCTTTCTCTTTTGTTTGCTGGTCATTTCTCCTCCTCCCAGGACAAAGGCCGGTTTTGGCTGGACGCACCAGTCCAAGAAACAGAGCCCCGACTCCCATCCCAGCTGCGCAGGAGTAAAAGGCTGATCCGTAATTGTTAGTCCTGTCTACCAGAAAACCTGAAACACAAGACACAAGATCACCACCATAAATGTGTGTGGGGGGAAAGTTTATAGGTTTATAACTAACCAAATTTCTAAAAACTGGTGTTCTAAAAAATGTTTGCTTTTTACATTAGCAGTACACTGACAATGTAAAATATTTAATATGATTAATTTAATATTTAATTTGTTGTATACGTAATTTAAAAATTGAGTAAATAATCTAATAAATAAAATTTGCTACCTTTTTTATTTAATTATGTTTTTCTCATATATTATAAATTGATTTTTATGCATGAAAATATGTCGCCTTTTATTATATTAGACATATTTGAATGTCTGTTTTAGCTGGTTGCCAGGTACATTCACCAAATTTTGATAATATTTCTATAGACTGTTGTAGATGTCATACGCATAATTGCATAATTGTAGATGTCATCATAAAAAGTAAATAGTTTCCTGATATTTCAGGAATTAGCTTTTTACATTAGTACAATGACAATATTATTAATTTAATATTAATTGAATTATCTGTATTTTAATTTAATAATATTAATTATATGTTAATACAATTTAATTTAATAATATTTATTTTGGGATTTTTTTTTATTTCTCTTGGACAATATAAATGTTTTTTTATGCATGAAAATATATAGCTGCCTTTGCATTTTAGTAAAGGGGTCCCTCACATCATATTTGAATGTCTTTTAAAAAACCCTGTTCTAGCCAGTTGCCAGATCACTATGCATTTGCTAAGGTGTTCAGAGTGGTTTGTAACTACAGAGGTTAGTTTAGATAGGTTGTTTTAACCTCCTAAAGGTGGACCAGCCAGTCCTGCAAAGCCCTGGATGCAGACATAGACACCAACAGCCGATGACATTCTCTGAATGCCTATCACGTCATCTTCAGCCAGCATTGGGATGTGACTGGAGGCCACGGTGCCCAGCAGGAAGCCATAGAAACAGGAGCAGGACATGAGCCCCCAGAACTCAGTGACAAAGGGGAAGATGACCAGCACCGGACAGAGCAGCACCGTGCAAATCAGCAGAATGTAGATTTTGCGGATGGGCCTGCGATTGAGCACCCAACCCATGGACAGACGACCTAGAATCTCAGCCACAGCCATGGCCGAGAGCATGTAGGTGGCGCTGTCACGTGACAATCCTCGGCTCACGCTCAGCTCAATGACATAGAGCTGCGGAGCGAAGAAGCCCAGACTGGCGAACAGGCCAAACAGCGCATAGCAGTTGAAGCTGGCGTCTCTGAGCACGGAGAAGTCCAAGAACTTGGGCCTAGAGACGCTGGAGTCTTCTCGTTCCTTTTTGAGTGGGGTCTCAAGCAGCTCTGGTGGCTCATTTTCTTCTTCCTCCTTTTCCTTAAGTGCTTTTTTTTCCTGTTCTGTAGATTCCTGGCCCTCGGACAGGTTGGTCTGGGAAGAGGTGATGGACTGGACCCCTGAGTCCACAGAGCCGAAAGAGGTATGTGTGAATTCATTCTCCAGGTCATATTTGGATTCAGGTTCTTTAAGGAGGGATGTGGAGCCCTCTGGGGCAGCAGGTTTGGGTTTAATGACTATCGGCTTTAGCAGAGTCCCACAGACAATAATTAAGGCCTGCATAACCCCAATCACAATCAAGCAGTTACGCCAGCCGATCTGCTCCTTCAGCACATTCATAGCTGCAACGTGAATTCAAATGAAATGAATTAGAGAAAGACCAGTTTTTCAACATGTCTGAAAAACATTAGGCTTCTTGTGAAAAATAAGTCTTTTATGGCTATGCAAATATATTTGACTTCCAAATAGACTTTTATCATGTTATGCACATGATTAGCTAATATGTAACATTCAAAACAAGTCTGCCTGTGCATTTAAAGGGCCAGTTCACCCAAAAATGAATAATCTTTCATCATTTGCTCACCCTCACATTGTTCTAAACCTGTATGGCTGTCTATAATCTGTGGAACTCAAAGAAGAGCTTTTAAAAGACGTGTCAGTGTTTTTTGTTCATACAATGAAAGTCAATGGGGTTCAATAACGGTTTTGGATAAAAACATTTTTCAAAATATGTTTTGTGCTATGCAGAAGAATGAATGACATGAGGGAGAAAAAAATGACGCAATTTCTATTTTGTGTGTACTATCTAGATGAGTATGTTGCATAGCTCTGGCGATCATACCTGGCGCAAGTGCTACCAGGCAGAAGCATTCTCCTGTGGAGGCTATGGATGTGACGAGGGAACGGCGCTTGTTGAAGTACTGCGACAGGATGGTAACTGTAGGCAGGAAGGTAAGGCAGTAACCCAGGCCTGTAAATAAATAGCAAAGAGGGAGATGACAGCCACTGGTCCCTTCAACACAAGGGGCTCAGGTCAGCCTGAGGGGCCGGGCTCAAAGCACACCAAGAACCAGGCCGCTCTCTTCCGTAGGGCAAACTGGAGAAAGGGCTGAAAGAAAACTGTATTTAAAAGAGACAAAAAAGAGACAAGGAGAAACAAAGATAGGTGAGGTTAGGATCAACTAATGATGGCGGGAAGGGAGTGTTTTGATATTTGGGGAAAGCTAGCAGTGCATCTTTTGAGAAATCTGAAAAACAAAATGATTATGTGGTCACATTGAGTGTCAATTCGAATTTGAGCAATTGAGAGTGTTGATATATAAAAAAAATCAACTGTTTATAACAATAAATGAAAAAGGGATTCTCCATATGTGAACTGGATGTGCATTATGAGATATATTTTAACGAATTGGTGTCTGTATATAATTGACAGCTTTCTTAAAAGAAGGAAGTCTGAAATAACCCAAGTTCACTTTTGGATAATGTGTTTGAATCCCGCAACTGTATGTCAACACATGAAAACACTCCCCCCAAAAACACTATGATACGTTCATCCTGTTATATAAGGGTGTGTGTTACTAAAGCTGTCAAGAATCAGGTTTATTGATGCTGACAAGTCATACACCAGTCACAGCACTGCTTGAATTCCCTCTCTGTCTTTAAAAAAAACAAGCAAAGAGAAGAGAACATCATGTTTACTAGGGAAAAAAATCATTAATCATACAGTAATGAAACAGAAAATAAAATATGGGTAAATGACAGAAACCAAGACTATTGTTTATATGACAGAAAATACACTACCCTTCGTAAGTGTGAGCTTGGTAAGATTTATAAATGTTTTTTAAAGAAGTCTCTATGCTCACCAAGGATGCATTTATTTGATTTAAAATACTGTAAAAGAGCAATATTGTGAAATATTATTACAAATTAAAATAATTGTTTGCTATCTGAATATATTTTAAAATGTAATTTTTTCCTGTGAATTTTCAGTATCATTACTCCAGTCTTCATTGTCACATGATCCTTCAGAAATCATTCTAATATGCTGATTATCAACGTTGAAAACAGCTGTGCGTCTTAGTCGTTTTGGGTGCATGTTTCAGGATTCTTTGATGAATAGAAAGTTCAAAACAACAACATTTATTTAAAATAGAACTTTAACCAGATTCTAAGAGCTAACTAACAGCTTTAAACAAAAAGAAAGAAATTGTTACTTTGCAAATGCTATGTATAGAAAATCTGTCCCTTCTTTAATATAAAAATTCAACATTAATCAGTTTTCACAATATCATGCCACGCCACCCTGAGGAGAAAATGTTTTCAGTTACACACTGCACTTGCAACAAAAAAAGCAAGTACTGAATAAATTAATAGATAAGTATCGCTTTTTATTTATTCTCTTACCTATTACTTGTTTCACTTCTGTTTCAGTTTTGTATAACCATTTCTTACTATGTGTAAGTTTTTTTTTTGTTTTTTTTATCATGTGTGTTTGGCTCAGTGTTATTTTTTAGGATTACTGTTAAACTAATGTAGTTTGATTTGTATATGTTATCTATTTTAATTTTAGCTAAAGTTGTATTAATGTTTGTCATTTTATTAATTTTTTATTATGTCTGTATAGGGTATTTATTAAGTTTTTTATTTAATTTGAGTTATTTCTGTAGTTCAACAAACTAAATGGAAATTAAATAATATATATATATATTGAATTTATGGATATATGTGTGTGTGTGCGTATGCGTGTGCGTGTGTGCGTCTATACACATGTAGTTGTTTTTGGTGTTTGGCTTAGTGTTATGTTAGAATCATTATTATACTCTTATACCTTTTGTTCTCTTAATATTTTGAATTGTTTGTAGCTTTATTTTGTTTTCATTTAAATGTTAAGTTTAGAAATTTTGTTGTATGCATTTGTCTTTTTAATTTAATTTAAAAAATTTACTTTTTAATTTTTTTTAATGTGTGTATATATAGTATTTATAAAGTTTTAGCTTTAGTTTTGGATCAGTTTTAGTTGTTTTAATACTACAATTGATTGTTTCTGTTGTCCTCATTTGTAAGTCGCTTTGGATAAAAGCGTCTGCTAAATGACTAAATATAAATGTAAATGTAAATTCAGCAGTCTTTTACCTTGCATATTTTGTTACAGGACTGTATGTGACAAAACATGTATCACAAATATAAACTCACACTTAAGATGGATTTACCTGCAACGATTCCCATGGTAATGTACATCTCAACGATGGAGTTGGTAAGGGCTGTTGTAATTGTACCCAGGCTGATCAGGAGTCCACCGAGCATGACGACAGGCTGATAGCCAAAGCGGTTACTCATCACTGTGGAAAGAGGAGCTGTGGGAAAGAAGGTGCCGATCATAAACACTTACAATAACACTCAGACACAGAACAGCTGTGAAATATTTGCAGTCTTACAGATCAAATTCAATTACAAACACAGTGAATCTATGCACTTCCTTTTCAGAACTGTCCTAAACTATGAATTAATGGTGGTTCATTTTTGCAGCAAAGGCATGAAGACAGTATCACCAGCAAGTTTTGCTTGGCATAGTTACTTTCTATCTGAGCCATTTGAGTAACTGCCGCTGTTTGAACAAGAATGATCCTTTGAAGCCCTCTCAGCTGGAAAAATGTGAATCCATCAAGTCATGTAATGGTGGGGCTGCTATGTCACTGGGCAAAGTGAGTGAATCTCCAGTCAGCCGTCACAACAGCCAACAGTCCTTACACAGCACAATTTAGTACATGCACTAAATGGGGCATTGCTCGCTCTCAGCACAAATGCTAATATGAAAAGATGAGCTTGGAAGACAGAATCGGTTTGACAGGTTCATACTGAAGGAACTCAGTATCTATTTTTGTGCGTAATTTAAAGGGATAGTTGACTCATCTCTCACCATTATTTCATTTATAAACATTCTTTCTTCTGTGAAACATAAAAAAGAAGACATTTTGAAGAAAGTTGGTAACCAAACAGTTTTGGTAGACATTGACTTCGAGTGAATGGACAAAAAAAAGACATTTCTCAAAATATCCTCTTTTTTTTAACATTAGGGTGAGAAAGTGATGGCAAAAATGTCACTGTTATAGGTCAACTATCCCTTTAAGGCTTGAGAGGATTAGAGGAAATGACAGATCTGATGACAGCTTGTTTCTTCATTTTATACTTTGTACCCGCCCTGCCTTTTGGGATATGCCCGGTCTTTTTATAATGACCTATTTTTCCCTCAAGTTCCCTGAACTAAAACTGAGTTGTGTGCTTGGTGTAGCTTTGAAGTTGTGGTCACTGTAGAATAAAACCCGCATTGATAATGATGGAACAAACTTAAAAATAATATACAATGGGTTGTACAGATGTCTCTATGATAGTAAAAGCAAAAGCCAGTAATGAAAAATTGATTCAAGTTTGCAAAACTGGAGTAACCTGCAAAATCATTCACCAGACAAAATCCTTAAATCTATCTCCAATACCACACAGTATTTTCCTCTTGTGTAAACACCATTTGTATTGTGTAAACACTGTGAGGTACACCTAGTATGATCGTATTATATCTTTTACCGTTTAGACTGAATTACCTGTGAAGGCCATGACAAAGACACAGATGGAGATGACCCAAGACACTCTGCTGTTGGTTTCATTAAAGTCTGTCATGAGGTCCTGGAGGAAGATCCCAAAAATCTTGATGATGCCAAAGGTGAAAACCTCCACGAAGAAGAAGGCGGCAGCCACCAGCCAACCCCAGCCTCCATCTGGCACCTCATCATACACATTGGGGCTCATGCAGCCCTTCAGGGCAGACATTATTCCTGTCATGATGCACACTGACGTTTCTGTAAATGTAAGCAAAGTTATAGTACAGACAGTTTTAGGTATGATGTAATCTCCACACCGGCTTTGATTGTGTGCCCTATTGTCAACTCAACAGCGGGCTGTGTTTGCAAGCCGCCCATGTCTTTAATCGGCTCTGTCTGCTGGATTATTTTACCTTTCAAGGTGCTACAACTCAATTTGCATAAAACATTTGTTATGTAACCACTGTTAGGATATTAGAGAAAAATGGGAGTGCCAGAGCCAAGCAACACTTTCAAACTTTAATTTATATATACAGTCAAACCAAAAATTATTCCGACACCAGATATATCTTTTTATATTTTTTTTACTAGTGGGTACAGGACAATATAGTTAATTTATGTAAGTGAGGAGAGCAAAATAAAGTAAACTGTGACATATTATACCCAAAAATTCTTCATACAGTGGACTACCAGTAAAACTGATAAAAATTTGGGACCAAAAATTTGATTTGACACTTTGACTGGACCATGTTTTTTTACATACCTTTCTATCAAAGTTATCTGACATTACCAAGATCAATTTGTTCTGACACAGTTTAACTCTTGAGTTCTTGTCATATTTTGCCATTTTCTAAACTATAGTCAGTAAACTGTGATAATGTGAGAAATGTTGAAGGTGCCTGAATAAATTTTGGTTTGACTGTATACAGGTGCATCTCAATAAATTAGAATGTCGTGGAAAAGTTCATTTATTTCAGTAATTCAACTCAAATTGTGAAACTTGTGTATTAAATAAATTTAATGCACACAGACTGAAGTAGTTTAAGTCTTTGGTTCTTTTAATTGTGATGATTTTGGCTCACATTTAACAAAAACCCACCAATTCACTATCTCAAAAAATTAGAATACTTCATAAGACCAAAAAAAAACCATTTTTAGTGAATTGTTGGCCTTCTGGAAAGTATGCTCATTTACTGTATATGTACTCAATACTTGGTAGGGGCTCCTTTTGCTTTAATTACTGCCTCAATTCGGCGTGGCATGGAGGTAATCAGTTTGTGGCACTGCTGAGGTGGTATGGAAGCCCAGGTTTCTTTGACAGTGGCCTTCAGCTCATCTGCATTTTTTGGTCTCTTGTTTCTCATTTTCCTCTTGACAATACCCCATAGATTCTCTATGGGGTTCAGGTCTGGTGAGTTTGCTGGCCAGTCAAGCACACCAGCACCATGGTCATTTAACCAACTTTTGGTGCTTTTGGCAGTGTGGGCAGGTGCCAAATCCTGCTGGAAAATGAAATCAGCATCTTTAAAAAGCTGGTCAGCAGAAGGAAGCATGAAGTGCTCTCAGTTGGTTGTGCATCTTTTTTCTTCCACACTTTTTCCTTCCACTCAACTTTCTGTTAACATGCTTGGATACAGCACTCTGTGAACAGCCAGCTTCTTTGGCAATGAATGTTTGTGGCTTACCCTCCTTGTGAAGGGTGTCAATGATTGTCTTCTGGACAACTGTCAGATCAGCAGTCTTCCCCATGATTGTGTAGCCTAGTGAACCAAACTGAGAGACCATTTTGAAGGCTCAGGAAACCTTTGCAGGTGTTTTGAGTTGATTAACTGATTGGCATGTCACCATATTCTAATTTGTTGAGATAGTGAATTGGTGGGTTTTTGTTAAATGTGAACCAAAATCATCACAATTAAAAGAACCAAAGACTTAAACCACTTCAGTCTGTGTGCATTGTATTTATTTAATACACGAGTTTCACAATTTGAGTTGAATTACTGAAATAAATGAACTTTTCCAGGACATTCTAATTTATTAATCTAATGACCTAGCTGATCATATCATAAGCGATATAATATAACGAAACAAGTAACTTTATAGGAGCATGTGTCCTTAGACTCAGCGCAGCAGGACTGTGACGTCCGTGCTGAATTACTGTGTGTGGAAACAGATTACTCCGAAATGTGACTCACGCACCCCGTGAGAAAACGTTTTACCGTATTTAAAAAATACATTAAAAAATGAAATAAAATCTTAATGCCTAACGTTATATCTTCACTAGACAAACGTGGCAGTCACGGGCGCCACAAATGCAATATAGTCTGAGTATAAATCGTTTGAACTTACCGAAACGTTGAAGAAACTTGGGAAAAATTTGACAGAAAACAAAACGCAGCAGAGCTAGCTGTCTTCTCAGTTGAGGTGTTAACTGGAGAACATCGCTGCTGCGCTGAGCGGCCCCGGTCCCTTCAGAGGAGAGCGCGAGGATCTGGAAAGGCACTGCCACGTGAAAATGACCCTGTTCAAATATACCGTTTTCTAGTTTATCTTTGACGTCATGAACAATTTATAAACACTGCTATTATAACTAGACCCAGTATGATGTGCCAGCTCTCTGCCTGTCTCTGTTTCTTTCAGATTTTATACCGGCTGAAGCCGGTATTCAGGCGCGGGCGCGACAGCTGTCTGCTGTTGTGGAATCGGGAACGCGCACCGCGCACTCCCCGTTAGTGAAGTGAACTGTATGCGCTCAAATCTCACCTGTCTGTTTACACGAGGAAAAACATACTCCAACAACACCTGAGGAGTCAGCATATCACAGCACTGAATTAGACATCACTAGCCTTCGGTGTTCTGTGAAAATACACGTATTTCATAAATAGTTTACTTATTAATAACAGTCATTTTATGAATAGCAATGTGAAAAATCAAGCCGTTTTCTGAGGGTCAGAAGAGGCCTGAGCGTGTCTGTTGTGACTGTCGTAAAGGCACACGCGTGCGCGCGCCGGCGAGTGAAGCATGATGGGAGTCTTCCGGGTAAAACAGGTTTATTCCAGTTCTGTCTCCAGCACGAGCTAGCGCATAAAGATTAAATTATCAGCCTGCGTTTAATGGCACCTTGTAAACACAGAGCGAAAAGTCAACATCTAGTAACACCTTTCAGAGAATTTGTTGAAACCAAACTCTTACCTGTTTGTTATTCTTTATATTGTGACGTCACTCGCGCATCCTGCCTGTTCTGCTCTTTTTTTGTGAAGGTTACCATTCAGAGAAGTCTGACCTCAAAAGATGTTTTAATATAGCCTATTTTGAATCAAAAAGTTCACTTTATGCTGAATCTTATGATTTTATTTGGTAAATTTCATATTCATAAAAGTAGAAGGAATAATTCTAAATCTTGTTTATAGGATATGGTTGATTTTCATTAATATATGGATTCTATTCAGTGTATTGATAGTAAAAAAATGTAAAGATACAATTGTATTTGCTAAAGAGTTAAATTTAATTGGAAAGTGAATTTATGTATGCTGTATTTTTGTTTTCCTAATTCATGAATACATATCTGACCCACAAAACTATTTAAAACAAGCTTACTGCTGTTGCGAAAACATAAAAGATACTGAAAACTTAAGAAACGTTTTTGCGTGCTTTGTTTTTGTTTTTTTTTACTGCTTTAGTTTCAGAGATCAAAAGTACAGGGACACACACAGAGTGGTTTTATTTTACGTTTTGTATCTAATTTAATACATATTTTTGCATTCAAATTTATATTATCAGCACAACATTTTAAGTAAACAATTAATTGAAAAATTACACAATTTCATAAACCAATTTTTACTTCAACTCCGCAAATTCGGAGCCTAATAACCTAATAATTATGTTATCTAGCATAATCCAAAGAGCATCTTGAGCTTCGATGGAAGAATTTTGACCGTAGTTCAGAATCAGAAATATTTCTTTCTCATTTTATGTCATAATGTTACTTTTATTGTCAAAATCCTTACAATTTCTGCTTGCTTCCAGTTAAATTGTAAAAAAAGTTAAATTATCTTTTGAATCCCAGAGGTCTTCTAAATCATTTCTCTTTGCCAGTGGTCAGATTATGCATTTATCTTTCTAGGTGGCCTTACAGAGGACCTGTCATTTATGGTGAGAGATAAGTAACCAGCTAACTGTTATCTAAAATGGCTTGCGTCATTGTCTTTCCTAAGTACTAGATGGAGAGAGCTTGTGTTGTGATCAGCACACAAAACAAAGCAGCATTGATATGTGGTTTCTTAACTACAGTTGCTATAGATTAATAGAGTGTAGAGCAGTAAATCTCAAACTTTACGAGGAGTAATGGACATTTGTCACATTTGGAAGCATCCCCAAGGACCAGCAGAACAATATCAGCCCATTGGTATCTTTAATGTTTTTGTGACAACCAAATGCAATCAAGTATAATTTACTAAGATTTGTCCAACCTTAAGCCACATCATCAGATATACTGCCTTGTTCTTTATGGAAACATTCCATATGTCAAAATATCCAAATATGTATGGCATAGGCCACTCAGATATTTTATACGGACCGTCTGGCATCATGTCAAATCAAGTTTTCTTAACTCCTGGTTGAGAAACACTCAAGTAGAATATAAGTAAATTAAGCCATTGAGGCTCCAAATATTTGTGCTTATGTTGCATTTTTCTATTTCTATGTATTTTTCTCAGATTGTTTTCATAGAAACCTTAGCAGGATTAATTATTATCATCAAAATATGCTGTTACACACTAGAGTTCACCATAACAAGACTTCATATGATCATTATATGCTGATTATACATTATATGTCTGGTTAAATTATAGCACTGTGTACCCTCAGACCCTAACAAACAAGGTCACAGTGCAACACTGCTGTGTGTGCTCCTCGCAATGAAATGCTGACCATCATGCCATTTTAACTTTAATGTGAAAGCAAAGGTGAAAGTAGAACACTGAGTTAAAGCACATCTAAATATATGACCATTAAACACGCAGGTCTGATTCACTGATAATGGGTGAGTGGTAATGGATTACTTAAAATGTCCTTGTGAAGAAACTTGTAAAGTTACTGTTTATGTGTTATGATTATCATTTCAGTAACTTCCAGAAGATGTATCATTTGTGTCTGTGCCAAACCCTGTATATATAAGCACCAGACATCAGTCCGTTTGTAGTGGAATATTGTTCAGTACCTTGGACAGCTCATTTATCACACATCAGGCCCATTTTTTGATATTCAAATGTTCTTATGCAAATACTTGATGATAGGAATGCTTCAAAACAATAGAGTGTGTTCATTTTAGCATTTTTAGGTAAATATGTGAAAGTTTACCATCAATATACTATTCTGAGAATCTGCATTTTTTATCATGGAGGCATCGAAAAGGTTCCAAATTTTAAAGGCACCTTTTCAGGTAGTAGTTACTCTATGTTTGTTATTCCCCCTCCAAATGTGTGTTACTTACCTAATTTTTGATCAAATATTTTGCATTTGTTAACAAATATTTTTTTAAACAGATAATTCTGCTCCCTGATGCTGATTGGTCAATAGCAATATTTTATTTATGATAAAGCATGGTCATGACTGCTTCACCAAGCTTAAATACATGGTTTATGATGACACAAATGTGTATAATGACATGGATATTACAACTTCCTGTGTCCTCATAAACCAAATGGCTTAAAAAAAAAAAAACATACTAAAATGCATTTTTTGATATTTAAAAAAGGCCAGAAGGTTTCTATGAGGGTTATGTTTAGGATTAGGGGAAAGAAAATTTGCTTAGCTCAGTATAAAAACCATTACTCCAATGAGAGTCCACGTAAATCACAAGTGTGTGTGTGTGTGTGTGTGTGTGTGTGTGTGTGTGTGTGTACTGGTATATGTGGTTTATGAGGACACAAATGTGTATAATGACATGGGTACTACAATGTAAACATGGTTTATGAGGACACTTCCTGTGTCCCCGTAAAACGAAAGGCTTAAAAAACATACTAAACGGTGTTTTATGAATTTCAAAAATTGCCAGTAGTTTCCTGTAAGGGGTAGGTTTAGGTGTAGGGTTGGTGTAGGGCAATAGAAAATACGGCTTGTACAGTATAAAAACCATTACGCCTATGGAGAGTTTTCTGTTTCAGGTACTTTATGTTCACTGAGTTACACTGGTTAATGACACTTCTTGAAAGAAATGAGGGTGAGTAAAAGATGCCAGAACTTTCATTTTTGGGTGAACTATCCCTTTAATTAATTTATTTCAAAAAGTAACATTAATATATATTTTTGGCAATATTTGTATTGTGTGGTAACTGTTTTATTAAAACAAGGTACTCAAGGTTGCGCTGTATTGTGAATACAGCACAGCCTCTTGTACCTTACTGCTTACTTGTTTGATGCTGAAACTGACTGTGGCCTTTTAATGACTCTAGACCAACCCTACACTATATGCAAATACTCATGGCAAGGAATGCTGAAAAACAGCATCACTCTTGTTCATTGTAGTGCTTTCTAGGTAAATACAAATTGCCTTAATTAATGGATTTATGAGCAATTCTTACAATCTGTTTTCATTCTGTTGAAGGTAAAACATTTTAACCAGCACATATACTTCTATTTCATGACACTTTCTTTATTGTATACTTCAATAAAGTGAAACATTACAGTAGGATATTTATTGTCAGATAATTACGTTTTACATACTGCTTAGCTGCATAATGTTGTTGAGCATGAAGCTGCATTGTTGACTTTGAATGGAGTGATTTATTGGTTATTGTTCTGAGAAGCATGGATCATTTCAGACTGTGTATAAAATGCATTTAAACTCATACATGCAAAGCTTATTGGATATCATTAGTAGCTTTAATATCCTTTTACAAGAATTAGCATAAACAGCAAGGGCAGAGACTAATACATGAAATCTCCCATGGAAATGACCTCAGAAGTTGAACACAAAGGACTGTGGGATCAACAAAATTGTTTTGACTGAATTATGCCCAAAGCTCAACATGTTCTTTTGCCTTTCAAAACAAATAATGATCAGTGTAGCACAGCTGACTCTTCACAGAACTGCAGTGCTCATATTCACTTGAAAAAAAATATAATTTCTAAGCTTATCTTGTTCACATTTTATCATCAATAATCCAGTCTTAATTATCTCATATTTGTACAGCCATATATCCGTTCTATAATTTTATAGTATGATATTGACCATGATTTTTTTTTTTTTTTTTTTTTGATACTGTAAAATAGAGTATTCTATATACATGGCAGACTCACACTGCATAGACTTCATGTGTATCGGTATGAAGGATCTTAGGATTTCTCTGTGGAAGTGGGCCTGACCATGTATAAATTCGGATGAAGCAAAACAAATTCATCGTTAAAATCAACTTTTAGATAGATTATCTAATGTGACCTATGGCACAAATCAGTGACTTTAATGACTTTAATGTCCTGGTGTCTTCAGTCTTTATCCAATATCATTAGATTTTATGAGGTTGAATGTTGATTATTCTGATTTATCTGACAATTCAAGACAAAACAAGCTGTTTAAAGTCATAAATACTATGTATATTGAATTATAATATATAAGATATAATTATAAAAACTTTTTGACAAGGCATACAGTAATATTATAAAATAATGTTACATTTTATATTATAATATAAATATTATTACTATTACAAAATCATTATAATTACAACTGTTTTCTATGTAATGTATTCCTGTGATAGCAAAGCTAAATTTTCAGTATCATTACTCCAGTCTTCAGTGTGAAACATTTCTTATTATTATTAATGTTGAAAACTGTTGTGCTGCTTAATATTTTTTGTGGAAACAGTGATATGTTTTTCAGGATACTTTGATGAATAGACAGTCCAAAAACAGCATTTACTTGAAATAGAAACCTTTTGTAACATTATAAATGTCTTCACTGCCATGTTTGATCAAATTAAAGCATCCTTGCTGAATACAAGTAGTGTAAAAAAAAAAAAAAAAAAAAACTTTTGACTGAAAGTGTCTATTCAAATCCGATGAAGAAAAGACCACAGGAGACAGGAGGTGTTTTGCATAATTTCATTCCTAATAGATTTCCTACATAATTCACTTCTTTTTTTTTTATCTTTTGGTCTTGAGCAAAATCCAGCAAAATACTTTGCACTCTTACAAGTAATATCATAGGCACATACATACAAAACATCCCGTTGTATTAGTATTCAGGATGGTAACATGTAAACATATTAAGTATCAATACAGCAAAACACATATATAAAAAGTAATTCCTCTTCTCTTATGATTCAATATGATGGTGATATAAATTAAAAGAATAAAATGCTACAGTATTACGACTGAATTAATACAATGTTTTACGTAACTAGAACAATATGTGGTTATATTTCAGTCATGCACCTCATTTATAACACACCCTTCAGGGGTCTGAGTGACAACGACCCAAATCCCTGATCAACTCAATATAAGACAATATCATTTCAACCGTTCCGTTAATAATTTAGCACCCTGAAGTTAGTTTATTTTATTTATTTTTTTGTCCTTGCTCATGCACTGAGGATCCTCTTGTGACAGTTGCAGCCTCCACCTGTTCTCTACCCTCTCACGGTCGTCTCCCCTTGCCTCGCCCAGATCCGTCACGGCACCAATTTATCTACCGGAAACCAGAACAGAGCTTTATTGTTCCCTCAGCCATGGGTGTGTTATAGACAGATACAGATCTCAACAGGAGCTAGCTGAGAACATGTCCGAGACAAATCAGTTAGCCACAATGACATTTTAATACACCACAATGACACTCGGAAGATATATAAAAGCAATAGCAATGGCAACTGAGTATGTTAGTCCAAACTGACATCCTATAAATGATAAAATCCTTCTGACATCAGAGTCCTGAGCTCCTCCATTTAAAGGAATAGTTTTTCAACCAAAAATGAAAAATTGCTGAGAATTTACTCACCCTCAGGCCATCCAAGATGTAGTTTCTTCATCAGAATAGATTTCATGAAATTTAGTTTTACATTACCAACGGATCCGCTGCAGTGAATGGGTGCCGTCAGAATTAGAGTCCAAACAGCTGATAAAAGCATCACAATAATGACTCCAGTCCATCAATTAATGTCTTGTGAAGTGAAAAGCTGTGTGTTTGTAATCCATCCTTAAGATGTTTTTAATTTATACTGCTGCTTCCGTCTAAAATACAAGTCTTCTGTTCATAATATTGTGAATATTCTTATGCAATGTTACGTAATATTCTCCAATGAAAAAGTTGTTTCATCTGAATCAGGAGAGAAATATACACAGATCAAGCACCATTTTCAAGTGAAAACAGTCCAAAACAGTTCTAAGCAAGTATGTCGGTGGATTTTGATGTGAGATGTACTTTTTCAATGGAAGAAGTGTTATTATATGGATTATGGACTTGTATTTTGGCCAGAAGCAACAGTTTAAAGTTGCTTTAAAAGTTTAAAGTTGCAAATCCGCCTTAATGAATGGATTTGTTTCTTACAAAGACAGTTTTTTGCTTCACAAGACATTAATTGATGGACTGGAGTCATGTGGATTACTTGTAGATTATTGTGATGTTTTTATCAGCTGTTTGGACTCATTGTGACGGCACCCATTCACTGCTGAGGATCCATTGGTGAACTAGTTATGTAATGCTACATTTCTCTGAATCTTTTCGGATGGACAGAAGTGTGTAAATTTTCAGCAAAGTTTTATTTTTGGGGTAACTATCCCTTTAAGCAACAGTTATTAAACAATCTGAAAGACTATCCTTTCAGCTCTATCAAAACAAGTTAGGAAGTGTTAGTGGTAACAAGGCCTGTTGGACAACAATAAGTGCTCCACCATGTGGAGTTAAGTCAGCACTGCATCAATATAAAGCATTATTTCTAGTTTCTCCTCTTGATCTTGAGATCTTTTGCAATGTAAAATGTTTCTTTCATTGTTAAAATGTAATTAATCCATTGAGATTTGTTCAGAGTATACAATGTAGCATGTTTAAATAGAAATACTCCTGTATGTTGTGTGTGTGCATAGACAAAAATGTGTTTGAGATCATGCCATTTAGACTAAAACAGAAAAAGAGCTCTCATAGTTACATAGCTATCTTATGTAGCAATGGTGATGAATGAACCCAGCATTTACTGCATCAAAAAGGCCAACAGAATGTAAAAGACAAATAACTTATATGGATTTAATGCATTGTTCATTGTCCTGTCTGTGCACAAACAAACAAATTAGTCATCTAACTTGTGCTCATGTCTATGTATATAAGATCAGAAACATCATTAGACCACAGCAACAGCAGGTTTAGTGTCAGAAAATCTATTTCAACATCTAAGGTGAATACAGATCACATGGAACACTTTTTAATGATTTTTCATTGCCGTTAAATAGAATCCATTTGGCTACATATATAGATTTTTAATACTTTTGAAAGAAGTCTCTTATTCTCACCAAGGCTGTATTTATTTATTTAAACATGCAAAACTGTAATATTGTGAAATATTATTGCAGTTTAATAACTTTTCTATTTGAATATATTTAAAATGTAATTTATTCTTGTGCATTTTCAGCATCATTACTCCAGTCTTCAGTGTCACATGATCCTTCAGAAATCATTCTAATATGCTGATTTGCTGCTCGAGAAACATTTCTTATTATTATCTTATTAACTGTTGTGCTGTTTAATATTTTTAAAACATTTTTTTTTTCAGGATTCTTCGATGAAAAGTTAAAAAACAGCATTTATTTGAAATAAAAATCTTTTGTAACATTTTAAATGTCTTTATTGCCACTTTTGATCAACTTAATGCATCCTTGCTGAATAAAAATATTAATATCTTTTAAAAAAAAAAAACATTTTACTGCCCCCAAACTTTTGATAGTTGTGTATGTCATCACATACTAGTTATATGAACTTCATTCTAATTTTTAGTAATAATGATTAAGCTTTAAGTGTCGCACTTTGTCTGTATTCACCCAGAATTTACACGAATGTAGCATTATTTCAGTCTAAATACAGAATAATACCACTGAAATATATACTTCATTACTTCATATATCAAAGGAGTAATGATTGGAGTGACATTTGTCATTTATGTTGCACAAACATCTTCTGATGTGATTAAACTGCAACATTTGGTCGTGGTAAAATGCTATTATTATGAACTGCTTTCTGTCATCATACCTGAACAGGCTGGTGTTGGTTTGGTTAAAGATAATAAATCACACTTAGTTTGAGTGCTTGTGGACAGAGGGACAAGACAACCCCATACACTGGAATGCAACTCTGCCGCTTAGACGTGGGGAGGTTAGCGAATGCTCACGGGAGGAAATTCAGTTTCGTCGTCCAGACACACAGGCCCTGCAGCAAACTCGTGCTCTGGGATCACCTCACCCTTCTTAGCTCCCCCATCCTCTGAGTAGCCTGAGACAAACACAGTTGGATGATCAAGAAAAAGAGCTCAAATGTGTGTGTGTGTGTGTTTGTTTGTTTGAGTGTGTACCTGTGAGAGTGGCTGTAACGGGTCCAGAGGTGGGGATGGCCACAGTGGCAGCATAGGACTGGCATGCTTGCGGTGGCTCCATAAGTTCGGATTTCTCAGTCTCCTCCCACTCCTTATCTGATCCAAACAACCTGGGGGTTAAAGGCAACATCAGTAAGTTTTACTGAAACAGACGTTACTGTTGTGTTCTACAATGTAAATTGCACATAGTTTTTAACCCAAAGTGAATTCTGAAACTGCTGTGCTTAAAAATAAATTGCTAACTACCACATCCAGACCTCTTGTTCATGAATGAGCTGAATGAACTGGGTCATCTCATTCATGATGACGATTTGCTGAGTCAGTGACTGAACGAGAGTGGACATCTGAGACTTATTCACAGCAATAAAAGAAAAGGGGCAGAAGAATTACAAATGTGCAAAAATTACTGATGACCACAAACAAATTAAACAGAGTAATTAATAGAACTATTATTTAGTGTGAAGGGATAAAAATGAAGGGAGAAAAATTATAGACTGTAAACAACAAAAACAATTTATATATGTGACCCTGGACCACAACACCAGTCATAAGGGTAATTTTTTTTTACATTGAGATTCATACATAATCTGAAAGCTAAATAAGTAAGCTTTGATGTATGGTTTGTTAGGATAGGACAATATTTGGTCGGTATACAACTATTTGAAAATCTGGAATCTGGAATTTCTACTATTTACGGTAGGAAATTTACAAAAGATCTTCATTGAACATGATCTTTAATAACATCCAAATGATTTTTGGCATAAAAGGAAAATCAATAATTTTGACCCACGCAATGTATTTTTGGCTATTGCTACAAATATACCCGTGCTACTTAAGACTGGTTTTGTGGTCCAGGGTCACACACACACACACACACACACACAAAAACACATATATATATATACACACACACATACATTTCACATTTCAAAATTATAGATTGTTTTTGTTGTTTACAATGTTATTTTAGTATTATTTAAATACTTCATATTTTGAAAAAGCTTTTATTTTTTTATTTTCAGTTTTGATTTTAATTTAGGTTTAAGTTTTTGTGGTTTTGTTAGATGATTTTGTCATTTTTATTTTTTAAGATTTCTATTTAGCTTTATTTTTATTTCAGATTTAGTTTTAGTACTTTTAATATTTCACCTTTACTTAGTTGCAAAGGCAACATGTCTAAGCTTCATTTTAGTTTATCTTTATATAATGTTATGTGCTTTTGTCATTTTGATTAGCTTTTTATTATTTTTTATATTTCTGTTTAGTGTACATTTATTTTTAATATAGATTTAGTTTGACTAATTTTAATACTTTTACAACGTTTAGGCAAGTTTTGTTTTAGTATGTCAAGTTTTTCATCTAATATTTACACTTTATTTAAAGGGACAGTTCACCCAAAAATGAAAATCCTGTCATCATTTACTCTCCCTCAAGTTGTTTCAGTCCTGTATAAATTTATTTCTTCTGTCGAACAAAAAAAAGAAGATATTTTGGTGAAAAAAAAATTATGGTCCCCATTGACTTCCATAGTATTTTTTATTTTTTTTTTTTTCCATACTATGGAAGTCAATGGGGACCATCAGCTGTTTGGTTACTCATATTGTTCAAAATATCTTCTTTTGAGTTCAACAGAAAAAAAAGAAAAAGAGACAGGTGTGGAATAGCTTGAGGGTGAGTAAATGATGACAGAATTTTCACTTTTGTGTGAACTACCCCTTTAAGCTTTATTTTAATTGACAATATGATTTATTTTAATAAATTTAGTTTTATTAACAATAACAAAACTAGTTGTTTGCGGGGGAAAACACTTAATAAACATTCGTTCTGGACTATACAAATTGCTTTGTCTGGATGACTCACTCTTAACATAGAAAAAGACAGACACTATTCGCCACCCGCTGGCTTAAGGACGTAAAATGCAGAAAAAGCTATAGAATGAATTAGTGATCTACTCTAAACAATTTTTAAATAAGTTTAAAAGATTTAATCTTTTTGAACTCATCCAGTTTTACTTTGAAATTAGTTACTTTGAAGTTTCCAGTTAAAAAAGAGTGATGACTCACCTGTGCTTCTGCACCAGAGTGCATTCACCCCCGTCTTGAGGATCAATGTTATAGATGAATAGCTGCCCATCAGAGGAGGCCACAAGCAAACGTGGAAGCTTCTGGATTCTGATTGGTCAGGTGAAACTCTTGAATGAGTTTTTTTTTCTCAGTAAATGCAACGTTAATCATTGTAGATTGCTGTGTAATAAGTGCAGGACTCACGTTGCCAGAGCACAGACATTCTTCTGACCTGCCATCTGGAGCCGGACGGTAGCGAAGGCTCGGTCTTGACTCATCATGCCTGACACCTGTGCTGGGAGGTAGCTACTGGCTGCTGTGAACATCTTACCTACATATGCTGACCAAGAGGGAGCTTCCTCCTCCCCACTGCGAGAGAGACACAAAAACATGGACGAACACAAACACAAACACTGACAAAGTTTAGATTTGTCAGTAAAAGTAGAAGTTCTGACTCATTCATTCAGTTGTTTATTAAACGAAGTACCTTGGGCTGTGCTGTTCAAGCTTGAAAATGTGCACCGTCTCTGTATTGCTTGAGGCACAGAGGAACTGAGCATCCGGGCTGAAGGAAAGGGAGCTGATGTTGACATACCTTTGACACAGACACACACAAAGGTCAAAAACGTACAGAAAAACAGACTCATACATACCACAGTTCACGCAAACGCTTCCAACTCTCATTTTCTCTTTCTGTATGATCAAAGCATCTTCACGGTTCACTGTGAGCTTTGAATCTTCATCACTGTACCTTTTCATCCCGCGCCGGAACTCAAACAAGCGCAGTCCCTCTGGAATGGAGAAGACTCGAATCACTGTGCCCTAAAAAAGCAGAAAAGAAGTGGACAGATCAAAAACACATCTGTGTTGCATTTCACCCAAAAATCTAAGAAAAAAAAAAAATTGCTTAAAGAATACTGAAGCCTATTTTAGTAACATTAAAAAACATTTGTTCATTTGATTTCATATTTTAATTAACCCCTTCAACGACAGTTTTTTTCCTTTAAAGAACCAGGGTTCGCACTGTCTAGAAAAATAGATAAATATGAGGTAGATATATGAGGTAGCCTCATTTTAAAAAGTGTGATTTAAAGTTAAAAAATCTTACATTTCCATGGGCATGTTTATATATTTTATGAATATTATTTTTTATCATGCCAAGCTTTAAAATATTTTATTGGTAAAAAAAAATATTTTTTAAAATCTGTAACCTTAATTCTTATCCAATAAATAAAGAACAACTGGAGAAGTCATGGGGCCTTTGAAAAATTTTTGCGGACAATGAGGGGCCTTGGAGTCAAAAAGACTGGGAACCATTGTTCTAGAGCATTTTTAATACATTAAAATAATGTAAATTAAACAAATTAAAATAAATGTAATTAAATAGTAAAATAAACAATTATAATAACTGTAACAAAATATTATAATACAATTATTTTCTTTGTATTTAAGTCAGCATAAAAGCTCTATAACAAATACTACCATAAAAACTTTGCAATTAACAGAATATTTCTTTTTTGCATAACAGTATGAAAATGAGATTTTTTTTGCATTATGGTAATGGCAGTTTGGAACGTGAAAATAATCTAAATTCAAAAAACCTTAAAACATTAAAGCCACAGTTTCTTTCTTTCCTTTGGTTTTAGGGTGAAACATGACCCAGACATGTTCTTGACCAGTTTTGTGAGGTTCACTTGGCTGTGTTTCTGTATAAACAGTGGCTCTTTACCCTTTCAGAAGCACTGGCCAGTTTGGTGCCGGAAGCACTGAAGGTGATGGCAGCCAGTGGACTGTCATGAGCTGGAATCATGGTCACAGTGCTCTGAATAGACACAAACATACAACAAAGAAGATTTATATTGTGTATCAGGACCAAAGCTCAGGCATTTGTCTCATGTATAGCAACTAACTCAACCAAAAGGAACTGCCAAAATGAGCAGCAAAACTAGTTCTTGGCCAGTATTTTTACCAGATTGTTGGCATCATAGACAATAATTTCTCCGATGGTGTCACTTCCTGGATATGCCAGGAAAGAGTTGGAATGGCTGATGGAGAGAGCACAGAGACCTACAGAAACGCATGGGTGGCCACACATAAACACAGTGTACAGATTCATATTTTAATATTTAAATCGATTTATAAAATCTAAATTATAATTCTAGATTTTTCAGTTCATTTACCAGATGGGTTGGATGGTGTGTTGAGAAGGGTCTTCAGGAGTTTCATGTCTTTTATATTGTGGATATAGATGGATTCCTCCAGACAGACAACCAGTCTCTGCCACAAAAACACATTCACATTCATGAGACATTCACTAACAAACCAAACATGCTCATTTCCACATTTTCAAGCTAAACTATTAAAGAGCAGAGACAAATATTCATCTCATCCAGGAGCTTAAAAACTGATAATTGGCAGGTGTTTTGCTGCAGCACGGCTGTGTTGTGTTTACCTGTCTGTTCAGTCGCACTGCAAGAATGTTGTTCGAGTAGCTGTAGTTGCAGATCTCTGTGCCCTTTTTGAAGTGGTAGACATTCATGCGACGTGGCATGGACTGACTCACCACCACAACCAGGCTGCTGGAGAAAAGCCTTTCCACGATATACACGTCTGGAGTTTCTGCTGAAGGGGAGCAGAGAACAGGACACATTAGCAGCAACATAAAGCAAACAAGCCACATACAAACACATGTAGTTGATGTACAAGCAATTTGTGGTCAAAGTCAAATCAAGTCACCTTTATTTATATAGTGCTTTACACAATACAGATTGTTTCAAAGCAGCTTCACAATAAGAAACAGGAAAATAATGTGAATAGTAATAAATGATGCAAATGTCTTTAAATATGAGACAAATAGAGTCATTATTCAGTTCAGTGTTGATTCAGTTCAGTTTAGTAAATGTGTAAAGTTCATCAATTATAAAACAATTAATTATATGCAATTCTGTAGAATAGTATCAATCTTCAGCTCATGATGGTTTTATTTAAATTCAATTCAGTTTAATAACAGTGTCAAGGTTGCAAAATCCATCCGTTATGAAACAAATCTGATTCAGCTGTAAAGCAGCTCTATAAAGACAACAGTGTCATTATCCGGCTCAATTCAGTTCAAGTTTTGTTCTCATCTGATAGTGTCAGTGCAGTCAAATCCATAATGTTACTGAAATGTCTTTTAAACCCCAACTAAGCAAGCCAAAAGTGACAGTGGAAAGGAACCCAAACTCCATCAGATGACAGTAACAGAGATAAAAGCTTTATTCTTTTTAAGGATAAGCAACATTTAAAGGGGTAGTAACATCTATGAAAATTCTGTCATTATCTGTCATGTAAATCATTGTGTACATTCAAAATTGAAGTCATTATGCACCTTTAATAATGAGTGTAAATATTTTTTTTTAAAGAAATAAAAACATAAAGATTGCCAATGATATGAGGCCGAGGTCACTGTTTTCCTTTTTGATTCTAACTTCAAAATGCATTTTTTTATTCAGACTCTTTATTTACCATTACTAGATTTTAACCCTATGACTTTCCAAGCATACCTTTTATTTTGTATTCATTAGCAAAACTGTTTCTCTGTCTTCAGCTTTTTACCAGCCAGAAATCTTTGAATGTCTTTGTTGTGGACTGCAGATACGATCTCAAACACATAAGGGTGTTGCCACCATGTAAAATGAATCAGCAGGCTATTTTGACTCCATTAAAACAGACAGGACAACTTTATGACCTCTAGGGCAAGTTTATCACAACACAGTTACTGACAACACAACCACAGATCACACACTTGTTTTGAGACACAACTCTTTATAAAAATGGCTACATCCTATGATGATGACTATATTATATGGCACGTGCTGGTTCCACCTTTTGCATGGTAGATTGGCAAACAACAATACTTGCCCGTTATATTACATTTAAACTAAAAAAAGAATGGGAGAATGTCTCACTGCTCTCATGAATGCAGTCCAGTTTGTCCACTGAGGTCACAGAGAATAACCTGTATCCAGTTTTGGTGCCCACAGCCAAAGACCTGCAGAAACAAAAAGATCTGATCAACTAAATAAAAAATAAGTTAAATAAGTGCATCCACTTTACAGTTCTGTATCTAATTCATGTGTGCATATGCAGCTTATAATATATAAAAAGCATGATAATGTAATATATGTATGTATGTATGTATATATGTATGTATGTATGTATGTATATATATATATATAACTAAGCAAGTATGTATATATATATATATATACATACAGTACTGTGCAAAAGGTTTAGGCCACTAGTATTTTCAGCAGCTAAAAAAGTCAGTTATTTCTATCTATTTTTAAGTCAGTTTCTATTCTATCTATTTTTAAGTCAGTTATTTCTATCTTTTGCTGTAGTGTGTCAGTAGGAAATATCAGATTACATTTCCAAACATTCATTTTGCCATTAATTGTAATAAATCCAGTGAGATTTTTGTAGGTAGGTTTCTTGAAGCATCTTGGAGACATTGCCACAGTTCTTCTGGATTTAGTCTGTCTCAGTATGCTCTGTTTCTTCATGTCACTACAGACAGACTGGTTAATGATGAGATCAGATCTCTATGTGGACCACTGGCTGTTGTCAGAAAAATCTCACTGGATTATTACAATTAATTGCAAAATGAATGTTTGGAAATGTAAACTGATATTTCCTACTGACACACTACAGCAAAAGATAGAAATAACTGACTTAAAACCATTTTTAGCTGCTGAAAATACTAGTGGCCTAAAACTTTTGCACAGTATATATATATATATATATATATATATATATATATATATATATATATATATATTATCCAAAGAGACTTACAAATGAGGACAATAGAAGCAATCAAAACCAACAAAAGAGTAACAACATGCAAGCGCAATGACAAGTCTTGGTCAGTCTAACGCAGTACACGTAGCAAGGTGTTTTTTTTTTTAAAGAAACAAGTAAATAGAATAGAACAAAGAAAAGCTAGTGTTAGTTTTCAAAGAAAGCCTAGCAGTTAGAGAATAAATATGCAATTGATAGAGGATCATGTTTGTGTTTTGTTTTAAATAAAAAATAAGACAGATAGATAAAATAGAATTAGAATAGAGAGTACTAGAGTTAGAGGGTCAAATAAAGATGGAAGAGATGCGTTTTTAGCCATTTCTTGAAGATGGCTAAGGACTCAGCTGCTCGGATTGAGTTGGGCAGGTCATTTCACCAGGTGGGAACATTTAATTTAAAAGTCTGTGAAAGTGATTTTGTGCCTTTTTGGGATGGCACAATAATGCGTTGTTCACCTGCAGAACGCAAGCTTCTAGAGGGCACATAGGTCTGAAGTACTGAATATAGGTAAAGGGGTGCAGAGCCAGAGGTGGTTTTGTAGACAAACATTAATGCCTTGAATTTTATGTGAGCAGCTATTGGTAGCCAGTGAAAACTGATGAACAGAGGTGTGATGTGCGTTCTTTTTGGCTCATTAAAGATTAATCTTGCAGTGGCATTTTGGATTAATTGCAGAGGTTTGATGGAATTGGCTGGAAGACCTGCCAAGAGAGCATTGCAATAGTCAAGTCTGGACAGAACTAGAGCTTGAACAAGGAGTTGTGTTGCATGTTCCAAAAGAAAGGGCCTGATCTTCCTAATATTGTATAAAGCAAATCTGCCGGACCGGGCATTATTAGCAATGTGGTCTGAGAAATTCAGCTTATCATCAATTACAACTCCAAGATTTCTGGCTGTTTTTGAAGGAGTTATGGTTGATGAGCCTAACTGGAAGGAGAAATTGGGATGAAGTGATGGGTTTGCTGAAATTACAAGCAGTTCTGTCTTAGCTAGGTTGAGTTGAAGGTGATGGTCCTTCTTCATCCAGCAAGAAATGTCTGTTAGACATACTGAGATGCGAGTAGCTCTCGTAGGATCATCAGGATGGAATGAGAGGTAGAGTTGAGTGTCATCAGCATAGCAGTGATACGAAAAGCCATGTTTCTGAATGACAGAACCTAATGATGCCATGTAGACAGAGAAGAGAAGTGGTCCAAGGACTGAACCCTGAGGCACCCCAGTAGCTAGATGTTGCGACTTGGATACCTCACTTCTCCAAGATACCTTGAAGGACCTATGTGAGAGGTAAGACTCAAACCACTGGAGTGCGGTTCCTGAGATGCCCTTTCTCAATAGGGTTGACAGGAGGATCTGGTGGTTGACAATATCAAAAGCAGCGGACAGATCCAGCAAGATAAGTAATGAAGACTTGGAAGCCGCTCTTGCAAGTCTTAGGGCTTCAACAACTGAAAGCAAGGCAGTTTCGGTTGAATGTCCACTTCTGAACCCAGATTGGTTACTGTCCAGGAGGTTGTTCTGTGTGAGAAAGGCAGAGTCTGGGTTGAACACAACTCGTTCAAGTGTTTTTGCAATGAATGGTAGAAGGGAAACTGGTCTATAGTTCCCTAATAGAGTTGGGTTAAGAGTGGGTTTCTTAAGAAGTGGGGTTATATGAGCCTGTTTAAATGCTGAGGGAAAAACTCCAGTGTGAAAGGATGTGTTAACGATGTGAGTGAGTGCAGGTACAACTGCAGGAGAAATGGATTGAAGGAGATGAGATGGAATAGGATCAAGCGGACAAGTAGTAGGATGACTGGAAAGGATGAGTTTAGAGACTTCTGCCTCAGAGAGTGGAGAGAAGGATGTGAACGAGTGCAGAGGTGTAAAAAGTACTCAAAAATTTTACTCAAGTGAAAGTAAAGATACTCAGTGAATATTTTACTCAATTAAAAGTACAAGTATCTGGCCAAAAACATACTTGAGTAAAAGTAAAAAAGTACAACTTTAAATTGTACTCAAGTATTAAAAAAGTAGAAGTACTTTTTTTTTTTGACAGACATACAGAAGTTTGGTGAAAGGTAGAAAATGAAACAAAATGCAGTGGCACAGGTCAAACATGTATATCTAGTGCAACAACAACAATTAAAATGCAGCACAGCGGAACACACACAAAATTGCATGGAAAGGGATTAAAAGGAAACTTCATCCTTTCCACCCTCATGCCATGCCATATATATTATACATACATACACAGGTTTTTCAATTCAATTTGTATAGCGCTTTTCACGATACAAATCTTTGCAAAGCAGCTTTACAGAAAATTTAAGTTTCTACATTATATTTAGGAGTAGGTTATTGGTGGTACAGTAACAATCATGCAGTTAGTTAAATTATAACACAGACACTACTGCCTAATATTTAAGTAACAAGCAAAGTTCTTTTAAAATCCTAATACAACACAGGTCCTGACGCAAGTTAGAAACATTTTGTTACTCTCAACAAAGGTTGGTTGTAATTATTTGGCTTTTTATAAACAGAATAGTTTAGGTCTGTTGCATGGATCTATTTTGTTAAGAAAATAAGGTTCACATCTGTTTCGCAGGCTCCTCATTCCTCTATACAAAGCTGTTCATGTCAGATCCTGTGCTTAGCATGTCCTTTCCTACTTTTATCGGAGAAGATAAGTATGTCTCCACCATCATTGACCACACTGCTGAAACGCAAAACAAAACCTTTTGTTTAGAGAACGACTTCAGTGACTGTGTCTGACATGTGTGGGTAATTACCGCTGTGACTAACACCTTGTATATAAAATAACAAGATTCAGATTTTTCTAATTCAAACGTGTTTTGCCCCAAGAGACACAGCTGACGTCAATCTCAAATGAGCAATATGTCAGATCACCTGACTCTCAGTATCATCTTTTGTGTTGGATTTCCCGTGCTTGACTTTTTAAGACAAGAAACCAGTGTGATCAACCGCTAGAAGAGAGGACACAAGTGGGTCACCTTGTCAGGAGACCGTGGACTGATCAATAAGATCACACAATCGTGCAAATTCAGCTCTACTTGTGAGGAAAAAGGCGACTCAAACATTCAGTTTCACCTCTATAAAATTACTAATAAAGGTGTCTTTACACAGCCAAGCTCTATGCCTGCTCAAAATACAGTGTAAAGACAAAACAGCAAATAAATTATGCCTGTTTAGACCCACCTCAGCCCCTAATCCCAAAATATACAGTTGTAATTTCTGTGTAAATGCATTTACATCACCTCTAAACAACTAAATGCCACTTCAGAAGTGCTTCTGTGCCACCTTTGGAGTGTAAATTTGGAATAAGATTCATATCCACTCTATAAACAATATGAGGGGATTTTGTCCTGTTCTGTGTTAGTTTATCCCATTTAAAGCACTTCTGCCTAAAAAACTATGTACAATCATTGAAAAACAGCACTGAAACAACACCAATCATGCAAAACACCGTTATAACATGGTGATGAGCTTTTTATGTATATGTAATAATCAAAATAGACAATAAACTGCGGCCAATCCTTTAAGCAGAGGTGACATTCCCTCTAGTAGGGTTTATCGCGGTTAATAGCATCTTAGAAATATCCGCCTCGGCAGCTGATGCAAGACTGGTCTGCAGAAGAGCGGCGCTTACGTGGAGTCCTGGTTGAAGGAGGCGCAGCACAGCCCCGGCCCCGGCCCAACATCTCCGGTCTCCATCCCGATCCCCAGCGACCTCCTTCCCTCCCTCCGCCCTGATCGGAGGCCTGGGATCGGCTGGACCTCTTGGAAAGATAGCGGCAAAGCGGAGACCTACTGAGGAAGAACTGGATGGTCCGAATAAAGTGGAAGGCAGATATACTCCAACGCTTCGGCTGTTCTTGCGCCTCACATTAATGAATTGAAACGCAAGTTTTTTGTACATTTACGACTTCAAGCGGAGAACAGAGAATGAAGCAAAACAAAACCAGCTGATCGTTGTTGCGTCACATCAACATCACATACTAGTGGTTGAAGAAAATGCGCCGGGTTGTCGTCCGGCTGAGCTCTGATTGGGCGAGTGAACTGAGGTAGACGCTGATTGGCTGTAAGTGCGGGGTTAAGCCGGAAGGGGGCGTGGTTTGGGTATATTATTCAGAAAATTTAAACACATCAAAATTTCCACGAACACAAATATGACAGAGTCATTCACAGCCTTTTCCTCCTGTCCGCAATGCTTATTTGTCTAAGGAAGTTAGACTCATTTCCGCGATTCATTTCTTTCGAGCAGTTCACGGACTGGTTTTGAACCGATTCTTAAACGTGATTCCTGATATTCTTCTGACCTGGCGTGATTTATTACGACTCAAAACATTCCAAAAATCCACTCCCCAGTGTTGCTGTTTATGAACTTTTTTGATTGAGCTTAATTAAAATTGTGTTTATTAAAATGTCATGGGTTCCAGTTCAGTTTATTGCAGCAAATATTTAGCTAATAAAATACATTCAATATGTCATAAACACCACACTAGGTTTATTTATATCCCTCGGTTTGCATTTTTTTCATAATTAAAATGCTATTAATATAAAATATAAAATCGCGTAACTGGAATACAGTCGAGTAATTTATTAACGTTTTATTCATATTTCCGCTGCTAAACTTACTTCTGGCTCACTCATCAGTTTATCTATCATTTGCATAATAGATATTTGCATCTAACAATCTTCTGCAGTGAAAAAAACGAAATCACACAAAGTTTTTAATAATGATTTGTTTATTTATTTGTTGCTTTGTCTTATTAAATCTAAAAAGAAAAAGAAAACATAAAATTCACAGATTTTTATTACATTAGCAGCACATTTGAAACAGAAAATTTGCATTTATGATATTCATTGCATACAAGGTTAATTCTATTTTTGGTGCTAAATAATCATTTGTTTTTTGTCTGAATATATTTTAAAATATTCTCTTTTAAGATTAATTAATACTGTATAACAAAAACTATTGCATACCACACATTTGGGATTGGCCATCCCACCAAAGTACATCATAATAAAATCAATAAGCTTTAAAGTAGCACACTGAAATAAGTTTGGCCCCACTTCCAAGAGCAAACTTGTTCTCAAGAGTTGACCACTTGACACATGTGGCTTTAGAGGCTAAAAAAAGTGTCTGAAAAAACAAACAAACTTAAAAAGATGGTCCCCGATTATTATTGTTTTCTTCTCTTTCCAGATCCCATGGTGTTTCAGTGCTAAAGATAAAATTAAAGAGGAAAACCTTTAATATACTTTTATAATAAGTCATTAGGTGACTGCTTAGACAATCTATAGTGTTAAACAGTAATATCAAAATATTGTTTCATGACAATACAATACCTTAAAATCCCAGACAACCATGGCACCATCTAAGCCCACACTGCTGAATTTCTCCACCTTGGCTTTCAGCCCTTCCAGAATACATAGCTGACTATAGTAGAAACACAGGCTTAGCAAACTGCAATGTAATTTCTCTTAAATGTGACCAAAACGCAAAAGGTGCTAAAATAGACTGTGCTTGCAGACGTCAAGCCTTATATTACGTGATGCTGTTCTGATGCAGACTGCCCAACCCAGTTTCTTCCTCCTCAGTAGTTGCTTTTTTGTCTAGATTACGGAAATGCTGCATGGCAGACATGTTGCCCTTGGAACTCTGCTTGGGAATGTCCACTTTCTTCACAAACTCCAAGCATCCAGGACCTTTGTATGAGAACTGATAAGGGCAACAGTCGTGGCCCTAAAATCCCGCCACAGACACATGCACAAAAAAAGGTATTTTAAATATTAAACGGTGGTAGGAAAGCACTATGACACATCTGAATCCAATGATCATGTCACATCCTGTCTACTGAGATACCTTCATGTATTATATGTGCATTTGATTCCATGACAGTTGATTTATACCATCTGAAAGTGGTTGGTGGTCAATTTGTGTTTAAATGTATGCTTTTGACCAACTTTTTCTACTTTTTATGTCATTTCTAGTGAAAATGTTCACGCAGTTCTCACCAAAGCTCTCTCTATTTTTCTTGTAGATCATTAAACTGTTATGGTGCTGATAGGGCAGCAAGGCAACAAGTGTATATATATTTTAATATAATATAAAGTAATATAAAGTTTGAACTCATTGAAGACATTTTAAAATGTATCTCACAACAATGCTTCTTCTTAACCCATTGAAGGTTTTTTGCCTATATAAATAGGCTGATAAACCATTGAGTCCAAGAATTTTTAATATCTCAGTGATGGAAAATTCCTTACCGCAGCTACAATCTCAGTCTCACTGACATACAGCACGCTCAATAATGGAAGATGTCCTGTTGTCAGCTGAGTAACCCTGCAATGCACAAAATTTCATATGTAGGCAGTCTAAAAGTGACTAGTAAAGGTCATACTGTGCATATTATTAATTTCAGGCAGCAAACTCCAGTGGTTTTTATGGATGCATGGAAGTCAAGGATAATTAGTATCAATTTTAGTTTCTTTTACTTTCTGTGTATATAAAGAAATGGAGATACAAAGCTAACTGTAATTTGTAAATGTTGGCATTACTCTTTTCCCTGTGTGGCATCTGCTACACTGATGGCGCTGTTGTGGCTAACCCAGGCCAGAGCTTCACCAGATGGAGAGAAGCAGACACTGTGCACCCAGCCACCACACTCTTTATACTCCAGAAGAACCTCTCCAAAGGGCATTTTGGATCCCCAGGGTGTTGGTCCAGGCTTGTCCTCGATGTCCTTGATATATGCTGAAAAAATTCTATGCCAATAAAAAAGACCTATGTTACCAATAAAATAGTTTGAAAAGATGCATGGTGCAGCAGAAGTCTAAATATTCAAACCTGCAGTGGAGGTCAGCAGAGCCGGCTGCCAGCAGTATGTTATTGGGATGCCAGTCTAGACTCAGAACGGTGGAGTTAATGGGTTTCTTGATATGCTTACTCAGCCACCTGTACAGTCAGTCATTAAGAGAGATTGCATGAGAGATGTGGCTATGTATGAGATAATACATGTTTAGTAAAGTAATATCTCTCTCAGTCAGAGAAGAAATAAAAAAATCAGGTTGAAATGTCTTATAAAAGCAAGTCTCACCAGTCATTTTCTTTTTCAAAGTAGCACACTGAAATAAGTTTGGCCCCACTTCCAAGAGCAAACTTGTTCTCAAGAGGTGACCACTTGACACATGTGGCAGCTCGATTAATGCGAACCAGCACCAACGTTGGCTTCCAAACCCCATCCTTAAGTGTCCATACATAGGCATTCCTATCTGAGGCACATGTCACTATACGGTTGGACTCTGGGGCCCAATCAATCCCTAAAAATGAAATCAATTATTAGAGATGTTCATTTATTATTGGAATCTATACTGGAAATATTTTAATCCAATGCTATAGAATCGGGTATATGTTAAACATCACACGACCAAACTGAAAACAGGTCTCATCGTATCCATTTGTCGGAGAAAGTGTTAAATACTGATGCCAAAATCTATGAACTGTTGAGGTAGTCAGCTAACCTAGCTAGTTGTTTTTATTGTTGGTGTTTTATTCAATTTTGTTCTGAATGTTATTGAGAAGGAGAAGGGAAAAAACAACTTTTTAGATATCAGTCTGCATATGTGATGGACGTTGGTTATGCTCATCTTCGGTATGTCCTTTGAAGACATCTTGAGTTAAACAAAAGACGAAACCTGTTTAACAGAATAAGGAAGTTTGTTGCACATAACCCCTATTGCACAGTTTTAGTAAATGGCAAACTTAAATCTACTCAAAATTTGTCATGAAATGAAAATTCATCTTTTTTTCTCAATGTGTGTTATTGATATTGTGACCAATTCATCCATGCATAATTTTTACATTTGTTTTGACCTTGCAATTTTTAATAAAAATGTCATAACTCAGTGATAAACCCCTCCTTTTTCATACAATTGTCTGCAAGCTCACATTCAGATCTGCTTCCATCCAATCAATAATGGTGGATTGAACCTGTTTCGTTCAGATGTATGTCACAATACAGAAGAAAATGTCTGTCTGTCTTCTTTCATTGCAACCTAATTCCAGTTAGTATAAAACTCACTTGTAGACTTGCACTGTTTACAGTGGTTTAGTAAATGCCTTTCATTGGTGCACTGAGATAATGTTTGTTTTATGGGTCAGTCTCACAGTATCGGTGGGTTAATGACTAATGTGGCAGCTATTCTCTTTTGTCTTACCTGTGATTCGCCCACTGTGTTCTGTCAGTTCATGAATCTTAGTCCATTCCTTTCCTTTCTTTTGGTAAATGTGCACAACGTTGCTGTTGGGGCTTATTGCAATTTCTAATGAAAAAAAAATATATATATATATATATAAAGATATATATATAAATGACTAAATAAATATATAATATTTTTATTTTAATGTTTTGCAAATAAAATAACTGTTCTATGGGAATTTCTTGCAAACAAAAATGTGTAAAAAAAATGTGTAAAGCAGCAATATTACAGTAAGTTCATAGCAAACTGATGATTCATATGAAGAAGTGCAGCTTTTCTCCCAAAGACAATCTGATATTCCTCTGAGTAGATTATAATGGATGAAAATGGAACTGCAGGCAGCAACATTAGGAGCCTGAAGGACTGTAATTTATATTGAAATGTAGCTCAACTGGTTTGCTCTTACGTGTCCGGTCTTTGTTCCAGGCATGACAGGACAGAGGCTCCAATCCAAAGCTATAGAGGGACATGTTTCAACAGGGAAACCCTGGAATGCACTGCAGATGTTAGGAAGAGCACGCAATCATGAAAATGAATGTGACTAAAAAAGGAAGACAGAGTGTTGTAAGCTTGGAGTTCTCCACCCAAATCTTCTTGATTGTCATTTTTCTAAATGGTATAATTTCTCCTCGGTGAGCCTAGTTATTTTTAACATTTTCATTCACATGGTACATTATTACTACAGTCACATTTTCCAAGATATGGAATCATGACCAAAACACAGCATTTCCATAATTACAAGTGAATTAAATGAATTTCACAAATATGTTTACAGTGTTCAGTAGTACAAAAGAGCCATTCTTCTCTATCCAATTCTTATTAGAATATAGTTAAGTTACAGTACATTGGTATGACTGAGCAGTGATTGCAGATTTGTACAGCAAACAACAACCCTACCTGACTATGGAAAATTAACTATGCCCTCACCTTTATCTCTTCCTCTCTTTTGCTAGATAGTGATATATCCTATATCCTGTGCTGGAGAGCTTTTGGAAGGCTATGTTCGTGGACTCTGGGCAGTCGACACGAATGAAGTTGAGCAGTTGTAAGGAAGGCTGCAGAGGCAGCAGGGAGGAGATAAGAGAGGGTGTGTCTTTATATTCTGATATAGGCACCTGGCCTGTATGGTCTTATGATAATGGGTTATATTTTTAAATATTTATACAATATTTTTTTCACTTAAATGGATAGTTCCCTCAAAAATGAAAATTCCTGTCATCATTTTCTCACCTTAATGTCGTTCCAAAGCTGTTTTATCTTCTTTCTTCTGTGGAAATATAAAAAGATATCTTTGTATTCCATACAATAGAAGTTGATTTGGTTTGGTTACAAATATTCTTCAATTTTCTTTTGTGTTTCACAGGAGAAAGAAAGTCCTGCAGGTTTGGAACGACATGAGTGAAAGTAAATGACAGTGTTTTGATTTTTGGGTGAACTATCCCTTTAAATTACACTTCACTTCTTATATTGTGCTTAGTCTTGAAATAGTCCTTTCTTCTTGTACAATTTTCCTCTGTTAGTCAGTATAAGTAAAAGTATCTGGTAAATAGATAATGCATATGTTTAACTGTTGCATTTCATTATGGATACCATTGTCAGGGATATGTTGGTGTATTGGAGAAGTATTAGTTTTGTATAAAGAATAAAGAATGCAATTTCAGTGGTGGTTATGACCCTTGTTGAATAAGGACAACACTAGGCTTGGGGTTTTTTTACAGACCCATTAATCTTTTCAGCTGTCATCAGATCCAAATCACACATGGTAAATTCTTTTGTGTTTCAATGTCATGGCAGGGGGACTGTAAAAGATGATTTAAACACTTAGCACATGTAGCACATCATGTGAAGCAGAATGTAATAAATTAGCTTGTCTGATAACCTCGATCTCCTCTCAATACAAAAACAAGCCCTTGCCCTTTAAGGTTGTCAGGAGTAACGGCCTTCCCAGATCGAGGCTCATTGACGTCAATCGTTGTTTGTGATTGGTCATAGGCTTTTCCGGTGAGGCGTCCATCCATCCAAGAACTGTGAGAAAGCAGTGAAAACGGAGTAAAACACCTCGACAAACTCATCGAAGCGACTCAGGTATGAATATTTAATAGCAGAAGTCTTCGCTGTAACATTTGTTGATATCGATGCGTGGGCTGACAGCCTCTTAGAGAGGTTAGTGTAATGCCGTCGGCTTCCGTTGTTGTGATAATGTAGTTTGCAAGATGGCGCATTTTGCTGCTTGACGAAACTGGGTACAGAACACACAGAGCTGGAAGAGGCTGCAGGACTGCGCTGCTTAACGTTTACACACGTGCTAAATAGCGTGTATTTACAATCTCATGTGTTTTCTGCACTAAAATAATGTTGTGTTCACATTTAGCGTTGAATTGAGAAATGCCTGTGTGGATGCGAACTGCGAATTTTATGAGCTCAGGGGCCCCGACAGGGACTAGGGGCCACGGTATGCCTGTCAAATTGCAACTCTGCTTAAAAAAAAAAAAAATGTTACTTGAGAGAATTTTCTGTGATTATTAGCTTAATCACTGACGGATTTACTAGATATGAAACATGTTCCAAATATGGGCCATGTTAAACTGTTGAACTTGTTTGGCAACACATGATTTTAAAGTGTTTAATGTTGTATTGGTTTGCAGCACTATGTCCGTTTTTTATCACTGGTACTTTGTTTTCATTAAGATATGATCAGCAGTGTCATGTGTTTTTTGTTGTTGTTGTTGTTGTTGTTTTATTTTTATTTATTTTTTTGTTTTTTTGTTTTTTTAACTAGAAGGTTCCCACAGTCATGGAAGACCTGGAAATATAACGTTTAATTTAATTTAGTAAAAACAAACAAAATGTAAGGCCAGGACAAGTAATGGAAATGAAGAACATTTTATAAAGACATTGATATTTGTATAATGCAAACATTTCTATGTTTTTTTTCTTAGAATTTTATCAGTAATGGCAGATGGACTGGAAAAGATCATTGGTCAAAATGTGTGGGAAACATGGTAGCGATTTAATTTCACATATTTATATACCGTCATCGTGGGATTGACAGAAATGTAGGAAGTGATTTTAAAAACAAGAACATCTACACATGATCATACATGACTTGTGTGTGTGTGTGAGAAACAATTATAATAGAGTATGATTTCTAGCTCATACCTGGAACAAATATATTAGATGCCTAATTTAATGATTTCGTCTGGAAGATTTAAATCTGTACAAAATATTTGGTGGTATCTCAAGTTATTTTTGAACTTAAAGTCCGCATGTAATCAAAATTGACCCTATTTACCCAGCACACTAGTCTTGTAGTGAACAGTTAGTCTAAGTGCATGTTTATCCACAGAAAAATAATGGTTTGTCTTCATAGTCTTTAGTCAACACATGAAAATTTTTTTCTCTTCTGGAATGATGTTCATTTTCTGATGACGTCAGTTTGACGCATGAACAGAACATCCGTTCGCCTTCAGCTGTCAGTCTGCTGCAAGCTTGAGATGGACCCGCCCTTAGTATTACATTTCATCTGGAAATACGTCAAACAAAGTTGGTTGCAACTTCAGATTCAAGCAGACTTTACAATAAAATTAGTGAAAAAACCTAATGGCATTACACTTTAAAAGGCATGATGATCATCAGATCTTCACATTTCAATGCCAATAGTTGGTCTAATGGTGTTTTTGGCTAATTTTTTTTTGATGAAGAAGGACTGGATTTGCTCCAGATTCGTTGGGTTTCATGAGCTGATGTGAACTGCATGTGTCGGGTCAGCAGGTCATCATGGCGTCCAGCAGTACGAGCAGTGAAGAAGAGAGGAGCTTGCGGGAGTGTGAGCGCTACGTGCAGAAGCACAACATCCAGCAGCTGCTGAAGGACTGCATTGTACAGCTGTGTACTAATAGACCTGAAAGGCCCATGGCTTTCCTCAGAGAGTACTTCGAGAGGCTTGAGAAGGTCAGTCATTTTTCAGGGGAAACTGCATGCTCTTAGATTTGTTTTTCTTTAGAAATATTCTTTACTCTTGAGAAGTAAGTTTCAGTGCCTTAATTGGTGTTTGTGTGTATCAGGAGGAAGCTAAACAATTCATCAGCCAGCAGAAATCAAGCTCCCGCTCAGACTCCCGCGAAGATGAGGTTTCTCCTCCCATGAACCCTGTGGTTAAGGGCCGGCGGCGCCGCGGTGCCATCAGTGCAGAGGTCTACACTGAGGAAGACGCAGCGTCTTATGTCAGAAAGGTAACTTTTTACTTGCTTGTATATATCATTCTTTTAGAATTTTTATACGACACAAATAATATTATTGATGTGCAACATTACAATTGCTGTTTACTAAGAATATAGCTTTTGCTGTTTTTCACAGGTTATTCCTAAAGATTATAAAACTATGGCTGCTCTTGCTAAAGCGATTGAAAAGAATGTGCTTTTTGCTCATCTTGATGACAATGAAAGAAGGTAACACATTTTGTGGTTTTCATAAGTAGACTGAAATATTCATTGTAACTGACACAGTCTTTGATTTATTGGAAACGATTTATTTTACTCCTCACAGTGACATATTTGACGCCATGTTCTCAGTCACCTACATTGCGGGAGAGACTGTGATTCAACAAGGTAAGGCTTCTTTTTAGTAGAAGGTGAATGTGTAAAAACCGGAAAAATAAATCGACTAATGTATCAAATTTCTCATTTCAGGGGATGAGGGTGACAATTTTTACGTTATTGACCAAGGTGAAATGGATGTAAGTGCAATGCTTTCAAATTAGCGATGAATCGGGATGTAATATAATAATGCATAAATGTGAATGATAATGACGGATATATTTGTAAGTACTGTTGTTTTTTGACAGGTGTACGTCAACAATGAGTGGGTGACCAGTATTGGAGAGGGTGGCAGTTTTGGTGAGCTGGCTTTAATCTACGGCACTCCCAGAGCAGCCACTGTCAGAGCAAAGACCAACGTCAAGCTGTGGGGAATTGACAGAGACAGCTACAGGAGAATACTCATGGTTGGTATACTAATGTATTATTTATTTTTTTCTCCCTTTCCTGCTTAATCTTGTTTTCTATCCGTGCTTAGGGAAGTACTCTGAGAAAGAGAAAAATGTATGAGGAATTCCTTAGCAAGGTCTCCATTTTGGGTGAGTTTGAATTTCTTTTTTTATGTATATATAACAAAAAAATCCAACAGACATATATATGTATTTATATGTAATGATAACATGCTAACATTCTGTGAGCAGAGTCTCTGGATAAATGGGAACGGTTGACAGTTGCTGATGCCCTTGAGACGGTCCAGTTTGAAGATGGCCAGAAGATTGTTGTGCAGGGTCAACCAGGAGATGAATTTTTCATTATTCTTGAGGTAGCTTTGCTTGTTAAATCTATTCATTTTTTACACTGATCTCATCTGCGTCTCCAACAAGTTTTTGTCTTAATTAGAGTCATATGGTTTTGTATACTTCTTCGAGCTTCACAAAAAATGTAAATAATGATGAAATTGTTGTAGAAAGTGTAGCCCTAAAACCTGAGAGAGACATCATGGAAAGAACAGACGTATTGATTCAGACTTGTGTCCTCAGGGTTCGGCAGCAGTCCTGCAGCGGCGGTCGGAGAATGAGGAATTTGTTGAGGTTGGAAGACTTGCACCATCTGACTACTTTGGTAAATGTGTTTTGTTTACTTTCTGGAAAATAGCTCGTGCCGCATGTATTTAAACGTATCCCAGAAATCCCTTTGTTAATGTAGTTATGTATTGATTCCATGTACAGTGTCCATTAGTGCATGTTTATTTGTTTCTCTATGGCTCTTTTCTGATTTCTCTCCATATGTGTTTCAACAGGTGAGATCGCTCTGCTCATGAACCGGCCTCGTGCCGCCACCGTGGTAGCTCGCGGCCCGCTGAAATGCGTAAAACTTGACCGTCCCCGGTTCGAACGTGTACTCGGCCCCTGCTCAGATATCCTGAAGCGAAACATACAGCAGTACAACAGCTTCGTGTCTCTGTCGGTCTGAGGCACACTAGGCTCTTTCCTCCTCTATTGCAGGGTCCACCAATGCAAATCTGCTTTATTTTCTTACTTTTCTTTATGCATTTTCCAACACCCAGGTGCCCATTCACTTCAGTGTTCTCTCTCTCTCTCTATCTGTTTTTCGATTTGTGCCGTACCCTGTCGCGTTCGTATCCATCATAGATTTACCATAAGGCTGATAGTTAGTTTTGCCTGAGAAACGAGCCAATCATTGTGCCACAGATGCCTGTCATGTGAACAGATGTTGAACTAACAAGGTCTGCCGGGATTGTCTCTTTCCTCCGAATTGCTTCACGTTTCTGTGTAACAGTGTTTTGAATGGAAGGAATTCAGTGGCAGGGTTGACAGTCATGTAGTGTATCTATTCAGTATATGATGATGTATCTTAATTGAAGCATCAAGTTTCAGATTCTGTTTTCCCTCGTTCATTTCAAGCATTTGAGTATAGGGAAGCCAAAGGCATAAATCCATGTGTGTTATGTTGTTTTCTTGGGGGTACTGAAGTTAAAACGTCACCATGTTTATCGTGGTGATTAGCTTTGCTCTTTTATTGTCATAGCTGCACATATATAGTGTATGTAAATGATTATATATTAGAAGTAAATGACCATAACCATACTTTTTTGCACAGTTTGATATATATATATATATATCACTTTATATGCGCCTGCTGTTATTCGTTGTGGCATTTGATCCCATTTCATTGGACTTTTTCATTCTCTGTTGGATGTTTTGTTCACCCTTCATCCTTCATGCTACACACAGGCTTGCACTGGACTCTTATGTAGAGCACACCAGGATTAGACAAAGCTCCTTTTAAAGTTCAATTTTGTTTCGCATTTTCTCCCTTCTGAAATGCCACCTGCTGCAAATGCTTTTATTTGTTTGTTTCCCCTACAAAATGGTGATGTTATCTTTTATTCAGCATTGTGTTTAAGTACAGAAAAAAAGTACATTTTTTGTTTTGTTTAATTGTTAAGAAGAGTTACAGAAATTTAATGGTTAATGCAATCTGAGAGAGAATCTGAGGATCCTCCTCGACAGGAAGTGACCACTTGGTGACCTCTTTGGCCAAGTGAAGATCCCATTAGGTTTTCGAAATCCCAAATGTCTTTTTTCCCCCTCCTTCTTTCATTTTTTTTACATTTTAAATTGAAATAATTTGGTTAATAGTTTTAAGATAAATACTTTTCAAAGGATCGGTGTCCTTTTTTGATTGAGATTTAGATTATGCTCCTTAGTTAAATCAAAGTCTTAAAACAGGGACAGTATTTACCGCTTGTGTTGAGTTCATGGTGTCTGTATGCCTTTAGGGTTAGGATCCATCAAATGATTGGAATAGATCTGCGATCCACTACTGCCACCACCTTAATCTCTTATCAGATATTATTCTTAGGGTTCTCTGAGTTGTGTTGTACGATTTTACTGGGTGGTACAATAGTGTTAACAGTTGCTGAAGGTAGATTTTAATTGTCACACAGAGATATTCTTGTATTATTTGAAAAGAGTTGATGTGAATTTTAAATTTGTGTATTTTTGTTTTCCACACATCTTATGTAATTACACAGATATACTGCAGACTCAAGCAAATTTAGGTTTTGAAAAGTGCCTGATTTCTTTACTTTCATATTGCATAGCCAATAGACATTTCCTTGTATTTTTTTCCCCCAATTCTATTCATAACTATTCTGTCAGCTTGTTACCTGTATTATCTGTAAACTACTATTTTTTCCATTGGTATATCCAGATAGCAGTGTAATTTATTTAGACTTGAAGCTCCAATAATTATGAGTTTATTTAACTGAACTGTCCCAAAATTGCTATGTTAATTAAAGAAAGGTGCAAGTAAACTGACCAATATTTTGTTGTTATCTTCAATATTTGACTTTGTCCTATTGACCACATGGAGGAATTGTTTTCTTTTTACTCTCTGACACTCGATTTAAGAGCCTTACTGCATTGTCACTGCAGTTATCTGGGAAAAGACGCTCATTCACAGATTTTTGCCCCTCTAGACTGGATTATAATTTCAGAATCAGTCAAATCTTGGTGCTGTAGCTTTAAAAACACAATTTGCACCTTTAATGAGATGTGAAGAATAGCCTTTTGATTAACCGTTCTACTGTCTTTTCACTGAGTGGTTTATGCCTTATGATGGGATTGAATAAATAAACATGTTGAAGTTATTTATATAGTCCTTAATGTAAACTTTGACGCCATTTGTTAGGCATTAAAATTGCTAAATGGTGTTCTTGTTATTGCTCATACATGCATTGCTTTGTTCATTTACCTTCATTTGCAGTGCAGAATTGACAAAATGAATCTCAAAATGAATAGTTTCTGTAAAATGCATCATTTAACCTTTATTGTAATTCTATCCCTTTTATGAATAAATTAAGTGATTTGTTCCACAGCTAATTCAATTTTCTGCTTACATTTATTATGATTTATTAACAACTTCAGGCCCTGTTTCTTGAAGAGCATTCATTGATACACTAGAAGTGTGTTTGTATTACCACCCTCAACCTTTTCTTTTTTTAGTTTGCTTTTCATTCCCTGGTTGTGACTGCCAATGGTGTTTTCTTCTGAAGTTTTCAGTAAAATTGTGTTCTGATATGTACAGAGGAATTGATATATTTGCTCGTAGGCTTTGCCATCAAAGCTTAGAGACTCCTGTTCACCCGTTCTTCAGTTTAAGCCCTCAGCACAGAGAGTTGTAAAATGTCAGAGGACCATTTTTCTATTATTCTTTTTCTATAACTGTGTACGGTTTGATTTCATTGGATGTGCTCAAGTTGTAAACCTTTTGGTTTAGATTGTCCCAATGGCAGGTCAAGCAATAAAATGATTAATTCTTGAATATGTAAGTGTCTTGTGTTTCCTGTACTGTTTTCATACATTATCCCCCGGTTTCAAAGACAAGGCTTAAGCCTAGTCCTAGACTAAAATGTAAGTCTGAGCTGTTTCAACTGAAAGAATCTTGCAATGACTGATCTTAAAATATATCAGTGCCTTTGTTTTGTCTCAAGATGCACACCAGTAATGTTTTTTCCTAAGCACTTTAATAAAAATTACTTAAATGTCCCAATTAAACTATGGCCTAATCCTGGCTTAGTCTAAGCCTTGTCTGTGAAACTGGGCCCAAAAGTATATAAGGACTAGGGATTCAAATATTAACACTACTTGCTTACCGTAATACATGATTTTTGGATTACATATTTTGACATAAAATACATTGAATTAATCATACTAGATCAGACGTAAATCCCGGATCATTCACTTTTCATTCCATAAACTCATACAGTGAAATTACAGCAATAATTGTAATTTTTTAAAAAACAAAATCATTTCTAAGAGGCTATTTTGCAGAAATGTTGATTGGATGACATCTCATTGTTAAAACGGCTGTAAGGTATATTTGTTTCAACCACTGTTATTTAAGGACTCTTCATTTTATCTACCCCCAGGGTGTTGACTCTTTCCAAAATATTTGAAGTCATGCAAATTAATGGCATTTTTCCAGAGATTTCTGTATCATGTTGCCCCAGCCCTCCACACCCAATACAACAACTCTCATCCCAGCTGGCACTGACAGTTGTTCTTTTAACCCCATCGTGTAAATCTCAGTTCCGTCCACTACTTCTAGTTTCTTTAAATATGTTAACCTGTTTTTTTAAAGTGTTTTTCATTTCATCGTCCAGTGTTTACTTCTTCATCTATGAAATTAATACTATTTTCACAGGCGCATCCTACTGTGATAAGGAATAAGAAGGAGAAAGAGGCAGACTCACGAGACTTCCGAAAGCGTACGAACATTCTGTTCGTCTTTTTTCGGAAGTATCGCGAAATACCCCTGACTGCCACCGACCGCGGTTGCTGCTGCTGCTGCTGCTGCTGCTGCTGCTGAACAGCGATTGTACCACCCCACAGGCACCTTAACATCTCGTTTCAGGCTATTTCTTCAGATTCCTCGCTCGTCGGATACTACTCGTGCACTGCAAATGCAAGCCATTAAGTGTGTTGTTGTCGGCGACGGGTAAGATATTGAAGAATAAAAGCTAAAATTGCTTGATTTTGTACGGAGGTTTTCTTTTGGGGAAAAGCAATTGTTGCGAGAAGGAGCTGGGGAGTGGGGATTGTGTTTTGGCTCAGCGGATGAGTGAGATCTGCTGAAACAGAATTGAGGGTTTTATAATTATTAAACATTTTTAAATATTACTGTGTCATTCTTCGAGACACTGTAGATATTATCATTATGGTTTAGAATTAGATTGCACTGAGCATAGGCTCTGTTTGGTAATGGCTGTTTTGTTAAATATATGCTCAGGCGTTTACAGTTGTGTGCATTTCTTCCTTTTTTTTTTTTTTTTTTTTTTTAAATGAATCTCTTTCGCTTTAAAGAATTGTGACAATGATAACATGTAAACCATGCATGTATTAAACGGATCTCGTGCAGTGTAGAAATGAGATGCGCGTGTACGGTGGAATGGCTATGTAATGATGTCATGTTTTCACACCTACATCTCTAGAGCTCTAATGCTTGTGAACCCGAACTTTATCGTTAACCTTTTTAGAATTTATTCTTTTTTATTTATTTATTTTTTCAGAGAGCATCATAAAATCAGCTTAATTCCTTCCTAAATTCATAAAACGGTATTTTCCCCATCGATGATAAACATGGAAGTACAAATAGTTGCACTGTAATTGGTATGCATTTGGTAGATATCAACTGGCGTTTGTTTTATAATAATTTCATTACCCATACCGGTTATTTTTAACATTTAAGTGCCGCATAACCACTATTCAACATAAGTTTTTAATAAAAAAAAAAAAAAAAAATCACTAGATAATTATTAGACTACAACTAATGTAATATGTACTATGAAATTTTAACAGTAATATACTAGTACTATTTAAGCTTAAAATACGTCAAGCATTTCTGTTAATTCTGTAAAATGGTGAGTAATTAAAAATATTAAATTAATTACCTGTAATGCCATTGTGGGGTGATAATGTTATTATAAATACTGTAGTTGTGATATAGAGGAACCGATAGAACAGAAAAAAGTATTGGTCAAACTGTTTATTATCTTGAGTATTTGATGTGATGTGGAATTATTTCATGGTATTAGTTAAATGTATGTGCTTAATTCATAGTTTCTTTTAGACCTTGCAGAATTAATATTAGCTATTTAGTTGTAACCATTTTTGACCCTGGATCACAAAACCGGTCATAAGTAGCATGGTAAAATTTGTAGTAATAGCCAAAAATACATTGTATGGGTCAAAATGATCGATTTTTCTTTTATGCCAAAAATCATTAGGATATTAAGTAAAGATCATGTTCCATTAAGATTTTTTTTTGTTGTTTTTGTAAATTTCCTACCATAAATATATCAAAACTTAATTTTTGATTGGTAATATGCATTGCTAAGAACTTCATTTGGACAACTTTAAAGGCAATTTTCTCAGTATTTTTAAGTTTTTGCACCCTCAGATTCCAGATGTTCAAATAGTTGTATCTCAGCCAAATATTGTCCTACCCTAACAAACCATTCATCAATGGAAAGCCTATTTATTCAGCTTTCAGATGATGTATAAATCTCAAATTTAAAAAATTGACCCTTATGACTGGTTTTGTGATCCAGGGTCACATTTAAGGTTTTGCCCCGTCTTACGGTACAAACTTCATTTCACAGCCTACTGATCTATTGACAGGAATACAAATTCAGACTTCTCAAACATACTTGCTATTTTTGCCTGCTTACTTTGCTTTTTCTATTTTTACCCCTTTTATTATCAGACTTCCTCACTATTACTCTTCTTTTCCTAATTTTTATCACTTTTCACCCTGCCACTGCATTTCCTGTCTACGCTCTTTACTCCACTTTCTATGTCAGTGCATGCAGTGTGTGTTTTTCATGACAAGAAGCTGTCACCCTGTATTCACTCCTCATCCGGCGGGGCAGTTTATTTGAGAGCAGAACTGTAAATTAGTGGCTGCCAGCGTGCCATCGAGCCCAAGAGTGAATGTAATGCCTGGATGACTAACTACAGGCCTTTCTGCCTGCTTTCCACAATTGTTTCCTTGATGTGCTGTGTATGTGCAGTCCTTGGTCCTCAGAACTGCAGTCACACTTACCACTTAGCATCTTTTGTATTTCAGTGCCGTGGGTAAGACATGCCTGCTCATCAGCTACACCACTAATGCCTTCCCAGGAGAGTATATTCCCACAGTGTGAGTATAGAAATGGGAATTATTCCTGTGTGTCTGAGTTGCCCTTGTGTGTCAGTTCACGTCTGTGGATGTGTTTCTGAAATGTTCTGAAAAATCTGTGTGTGACCCTCAGATTTGACAACTACTCTGCCAATGTTATGGTGGATGGCAAACCTGTTAACTTAGGACTCTGGGATACAGCAGGACAAGAGGACTATGATCGCCTCAGACCACTCTCCTATCCCCAAACGGTATGTAAATATCTGATTGTGATTGGCTCTGTAATCCTGAGTTATCATAAAAAATCATCTACTTTAGCTAGGAGTAGTCAAGTATTTTCTGTTTTTTTCTTTTTTTTTTTTTTTTTGTAAAACATTTTTTTTTTTTTTTACAATTTTTATTTTTATTTTACTCATTACTAAGACTTCATTAATAGTATTTTTTGGACTCATACACAGTCTGTTCTTTGCTTTGTGTAAATTATAACCAATAATTAATTTTGGTACAGAAACTACCTTTGTTTGGAGTTGGATCTTATTTAATTTGAGCACTGGGCAGAGATTTTGGCATGTAGCCAGTTGAATTATTTGTTTGTTCAAATATATACAATGACTTTGAAAAATATGAATTCCCCTACATTTCCTCTGTCCCTTATTATGAAAATGTACATTGCCGCTCAAAGGTTTGGGGTCAGTAAGATTTTTTAAATACTTTTATTCAGCAAGGATTAAACTGATCAAAAGTGACAGTAATGCCATTTATAATGTTACAAAACATTTCTATTTCAAATAAATGCTGTTCTTAACTTATTATTCATCAAAGAATCCTGAAAAAATGTATCACCGTTTCCACAAAACAAATTCAGCTTTGCCATCACATGAATAAATGACATTTTAAAATATATTAAAATTTATAATGTCACAAAATATTTATATTTCAAATAAATGCTGTTCTTAACTTATTATTTATCAAAGAATCCTGAAAAAAAATGTATCAGTAATTCCACAAAACAAATTCAGCTTTGTCATCACAGGAATAAATGACATTTTAAAATATATTAAAATAGAAACAGTTATTTTAAATTGTAATACTATATCTCAATATGACTGTTTTTTTCTATATCTTTGATCACATAAATGCTTCAAGAGCTTCTTTCAATACATTAATAAATCTTACAGACTCTGAACTTTTGAACAGTACTGTGATTTCTTCAAATGATAAATGATTTAAAAAGGTTATAAAAAAAAATTAAAAAATGATTCTTCAGTTTCCTGACAACCTCAGCATTATATAATGCAGTGTAATCAGAAATGAATAATTGATGACATTGATTTTTAGAAAGAGTCTCCTTTGCTTTCTACAGGATGTGTTTTTAATTTGCTTCTCACTGGTGAGCCCTGCTTCCTTTGAGAATGTAAGAGCAAAGGTTAGTATCCACCAAAGAATAAGAAATATTTTTTGAGCATTTGGATCCCTTAACAAGATCCACAAGGTGTTAGGATGCCTTGTGTTAACCAGATTTCTCTTTGTAGTGGTACCCCGAGGTTCGCCATCACTGTCCAAACACCCCCATCATACTCGTGGGCACTAAACTTGATCTGCGAGATGACAAAGACACGATTGAACGTCTGCGGGATAAGAAACTAGCTCCCATCACTTATCCGCAAGGACTTGCTATGGCTAGAGAGATTGGTAAGAACTTTTTCCTGGGTACATGGTATATTTACTTAAAAAAAAAATGGTGTAGAAACAATTTTCACTGAGAAATTGCTAGTAAATTTTACAAACAATTACTAAGAAATGGCAAGTAACACAATTAAACGTGAAAATTTATAAACTGAAAAATGTATGTATAAAACGTACTTAAATAGTCTTTATTTACAACTTCAAAAATATATATTTTTTACAGTTTAGAACTTTTCTAAATGTGCTATAATAGTGTTATGGCATTGCCGTGGGGAATTGTATCATGTATAGTTGGCTCATTGAAATCTTTGGCTTTGTAGGTGCTGTGAAGTATCTGGAGTGCTCTGCTCTTACTCAGCGGGGTTTAAAAACCGTGTTTGATGAGGCCATCCGTGCTGTTTTATGTCCTCCACCTGTAAAGAAAAGGGGAAAGAAGTGCACTGTATTTTGAGGAACACCGCAACTAATTTCTTCATTGATATGCCATGTAAACTGCAGGCTTTTGCTCTTCAGCTCTGCTGTTATCAACAGATAAATCCAGCTTGTGAGGTGACAAAATGCAGAGACATGCATTTCCATGGTATGTCTGGTATAACAGATATATCATCATAAATATGCCAAATTTGCTTTGTTTTTATTAAACTTTGCCTTAAATTGTTGGTTTAATGTGAAAATTTATTGGAAGAGAATGACATAAAGCTATGGCATCAGGATGAATAATTAGTTACTAAAGAACAAGCATAGCTAACTGTAAAGTTCTTTGCCCTGTTGCAACAAATGTTACATTTTTCAGAGCTTATTGTGTGGAAATCGTGGCTATTCATATTTTATCTGCACATAATTTTCCCTTTTGGGATCTGTGAATGTGTCAGAAGATTGTGTAAATAGATATTTTGCAACTTAAATGTGTGGTCATAGTCAATTCTCTCACTTGAGGGGTGACGGTAAAGACATTTTTAAGTATTTTACTTTCAGCTTTTATTGCCTGTTAAACATTTCATACTGTACATGTGTTTTAATGTGACTACTGTATGTGATGATTTGTTAAACAATGACAGAAATATTACGTACTGAAATATTTGTTTGTCTATAAAACTCTATTAGATACTATAAACAAAAATAATACTATATAAAATAAGCTGTAATCACAATTGGCTGTAATGTTTAATGGACTACATACTGTAACTTACAACCAAAACCAAATTGTGTAGATTGTACATCTCGTTTAAAAGTTGTTTTGTCTTTTTTTTTTTTTTTTTGCTATACATTTTCCTATACATTTTGATATGTTTGAAACATGATGAAATGTGCTATTACTGATTTTTGTGCAGGGGTAACTAATTGTTTTAACACTTGTAAGTGTTCAGATGATTCTTTGAAATGTTATTTTACCTTTTAATGATTAATATTTCAATTTTAATGAGATAAAAATGTGTGTATGTGTGCCAATTTAGCATTTATGTTTTGTTAGTATCAGACATATTTGTTTTTATTGAACTAATGACTGAAAATTAAATCACTGGCACATACATAATCTCAGTCGCAGTTTCAGTTCTCGCCAAAAAAATTAATCAGTATGAGTGTGACATCATTGTGAAGGTATGGTTGTGGCTGTTACGTGGTCTTTTATTAATTTGATAAGTAACAGCAGGATAATGTACAGCCAACTGGTCATTATCTCAAAATAAACCTTATAGTATGGTGTATGATCCTTGATGATGATCAGCTGACTGTACAATATCCCTTACATAACTAGACTTAACCAACACTTAAACTAAGGTGAACAGATTTCTGACATGGAAACCAGGAACATTACCTAGTTCACTGGTAAAAATATTATTGAAATCTCACGTTATTATCTATGAATTGAAATACATGGCCAACATTGTTTTGTTGCTAATTTTTTTTTAATTTAATTGTTGGTTCCATATACTATTATAGTATATTAGTATAATTAATAATTATTATAATGTTTCCAGTTCAAACTGACCCAAATTGGTTTTAATATAATTCACTAAAAATTTAATTAAAAATCTAATTACTACCAAAAATGGTAAATAATATTTTAAGCCTTTTAAAGAGGTATAACAGTATTGTATGTGACCCTGGACCACAAAACCAGTCTTAAGTAGCACAGATATATTTGTAGCAATAGCCAAAACTACACTGTACGGGTCAAAATTATTGATTTTTCTTTTATGCCAATAATAATTAGAATATTAAGTAAAGATCATGTTCTATGAAGATATTTTGTAAATTTCCTACCGTAAATATATCTTAATTTTTGATTAGTAATATGGATTGCTAAGAACTTCATTTGGATTTTCTCAGTGTTTTGATGTTTTTGCACCCTCAGATTCCAGATATGCAAATAGTATCTCGGCCAAATATTGTCCAATCCTAACAAACCATACATCAATGGAAATATTATTTATCCAGCTTTCAAAATTTAAAAAAATTGACCCTTATGACTGGTTTTGTGGTCACATATTGACAAAATTATGACTTTACAAAAACGCATGACAATAAATAAATATGGGAAAATATGATAGATAAATAAAAAAAAAAAAAAAAAAATATATATATATATATATATATATATATATATATATATATATATATATATATATATATATATATATTTAACAAATATTTTCAAACATAAAAAGTCAGAAACCCAAGCAATAAAGAGGGTCGTCAGAATTACATCAATTACTTAAATGTACCAGCCTGTGTCTCAATATAAAATCAGCCACTCATGTTACAATGTGAACAGTAAATGTGTTTTTCTTTTGTTATGAACAAACCAAGCCTCATCTTATGGCCCTCAACCTGCAAAATCTAGCACCCGCGCGCGAGAGCAGCGCCTCGCGAAGCGTCGAGGTAGTGACGTCTCCGCGCCGCACGCTCATGCCCCGGATGTGTTTGTGTGCTCTGTTTCTGCAGAGGAGGAGGAGATGCCACTACCCGTGCAGGTCTTTAACTTTCAGGTAAATTAGCGCCTTTAAATGCTTTTCCGTCATCTTCCACAACACGAGAGTAGCTAGAAGCAGCACACCGAGCGGAAGTAGCTCTGTTTGCAGTGTTAGCTCCTCAGCTGTCGCAGCCGTTGAGAGCTGTTAGCTCGTCTAGCGTGAGCTCGTAAGTCACAGCGGCCCTCAGGACGAGACAGACACTTCTCAAGTTTAGCGACAGCACGCCTCTATCCGCCCGAGGAGCGAGACCACTGCAGTTTCGACAGTGAATACATCCAACAGAGCTGTTTTGGTTTACACCCAGAGTGGTCCAGTGGGTTTTCTCGGGGTTGTTTGTGAAACACTTGGGTAGAAACTTTCTTTAGCCGGCTAAGTGTAGTTAGCAAGCTATCTCGTTAGCAAGCTGTTTTGTATCAGTTAGCCAGTGTGCTTGCAATTCAGGCTGTGTCTCAAAACATAGTATATTGCCTGGCTAGAACGCGTTTTAGTCATCGTTTATGTGTTCCACAGCTTCATATGAGGCTCTAAAATACTGTCTGCTCACTAGGTTTTGAAAGACAGCCTCCATCATTTGCTTGCAGAGATGAATATAGAGTACTGAATATTTCAATTTAAGCCTGATTTGGTTTTCTTGACCAAAATGATTAAACACTGTGGAGCTGTTCATATTTTATTGAGCAGTATTTCAATTTTAGAAACCCTAGATAGATTCGGTTATATTAGACTGCCATTTATGAAAATGTGCATTATAATGTAGTTAATCAAGAATGACAAGCCAGGTCATATAATGCAGTGTTATGTAATCTTAAAAATGTTGGGTGTAGGAAAGTTTGTGCGGTTAACTGAGATGGGTAGAATAATGCTATTTTAAAGAATCTGTTATTGAAAAACCAAAATGTTTTACTAGTAAGATGAAATTTGGTGGGGACGTTTCCCTCCCGAATCTGCATCAAACTGTTGCATGTAAGAAGCCAGTGTTTACTTGTCGCTGCCACTTTTTTCATCTAATGAATATCTTTAAACCCTCACTTGTAAAGTAGAAACATTCTTTCATTCGGTTTACGTGTTCATTTCAACATCTTTGATTTGTTTTTGTCTCGGAGCTGCTGCTGCCGCCCCAGTGTTGTTTTATAAGCATCCTCCTTCTTGCAGGAGTATTTTCAGTCAGGTCAGCAGGATGCTGAAGGGCAGGTTCAGGGCAGGATCAGGGAAAGCTTGAATTTGCCAGTCAGATCAGCCTCGTCCTCATGGGTAGAGCTGAACGTCAATGGTCAACGAAGCGTGTCTGATCTGTTCATGGAATTTACTACCGGATTCAATGTGTACAGCTCAAGCTCCTCATCAGACTTACTGGAGGTAACCGCACAGTGAAGGCAGATAGGATGTGAAGCCATCTGAAAGCCTTGGAGCTGTCACTCAGTGTTGTGGTATTATGTTTTTCTTTCCACACAAGATTTGTTTGGTGGTAAGGAGGTTATTGGTTCCTCAAAATGGCTGATTTTGTTTACGTCACCTACACTTGAATACATTCCTCCAGTGCAGAGTGTTTAATGTGGTGTTTCCTGTATTAACAGGGGTCTGTAGAGCCCATGCAGATAGATGCTGACCCTCAGGAAGACCAGCAGAATGCGCCTGACACCAACTATGTTGTGGAAAACCCGACATTGGTATGTATCAGTGTATACAATTGTGTACTCGCTTCCTTAAGTTGTTTGCTTTTCTAAATCATTAACTTGTTATTTTAAACTATTTTTAACAAAACATCATGCAGCATCTAAATTCTCTTGGTGTTGTGAGAATTTTCTGAATCACAGAAAAATTTGTACTTTTTGGTAGAGATTCCGTCCAATAAACAGTAAGTGGCCAGTATTAAAATTGTATATTGTAATAATTTGATATTAAAAATAAAAACATACACAGTCTTAAATGCTACTTGGGGTTTATGTGTCACAGCATTATAATCTGAAGTACAAAAGATTTTAATTTTGAGATTTGCTAAAGATGCATTTGACATTAAATTATTAGTATCTTTTTTATTTACCTCAGTGTTATTTTAATATTATTTATAAATTGTTATAGCATTTATTAATATTTTACATTTATAATTTTTTATACTTTCACATTTAATTGTAATGTTTGTTTTAGTGCTTTTGTAATTTTTATTATTTTTATTTTTTATTTTTAGTATTTCCATTTTGCTTTCATTTATTTTTTTTATTAAAGTTTTAGTATTTTCAGTACTTTTATTTAGCTTCCAAGGCAACATATCTAAATTTATTTTTTCATTTTTTTAGTTTTTCATCTAATATTTATACTTTATTTCAGCTTTATTACAATTAACAAAACTATTTTAATAGTTTTCATTTAATCAGTAACAACACTGCTTTAACGTTGCCATTATCTAATGCTCAGTTAATCTAAGTATAAACATTGGGGAAATGAGCATCTGTCATTGTTTGATAATCAGTATGGCGCTGATATAATGTGTGTCACAACTTTTTTTGGGCTTGGATGGACTGAGAGCTGATTTTTTTTATTTTTTTATTTTTTTGCTCAGGATCTAGAGCAGTATGCCTCCAGTTACAGTGGGCTGATGAGGATCGAGAGGCTGCAGTTTATTGCAGACCACTGCCCCCAGCTACGAGTGGAAGCACTGAAGATGGCCCTGTCCTTTGTCCAAAGAACATTTAATGTTGATGTCTACGAAGAAATCCATCGCAAACTCACTGAAGCCACAAGGCAATTCAAGCTCAATTCTTTTCTACGACCTAACATGGTTTCCTCATGGAAACATTTCATGCGTGACTTTGACTAAGTTTGTACTTAAAATATTTGTGTCAACACAGGGATGTGCAAGGTGTCCCTGATGCGGTACCGGAGGGGGCAGTTGAACCCCCTCCTCTCGACACAGCCTGGGCAGAATCCACCAGGAAAAAAGCCCTGCTCAAACTGGAGAAGCTGGACACCGACCTTAAGAACTACAAGGGAAACTCCATCAAAGAAAGCATAAGGTATGTCTTTCATTTTTTATTGACTTTGTTGCTGTGCCTTTTTTTATTTTTTATTTTTTTTAACATCTGCGTGTGTTCAGGAGGGGTCATGATGACCTTGGAGATCACTATCTTGACTGTGGTGACCTCAGCAATGCCCTGAAATGCTACTCCCGAGCCAGAGACTACTGCACTAGCGCCAAGCATGTCATCAACATGTGTCTTAATGTAATCAAGGTATGGACTTGATGTCTTCCCTGACCATCAACTGATGTGTTTAATTATGATACAATATTCATGAGTATATTGTGTATATATATTGTATGAGAATATTCATACAGTTTATTATTTTTGCTTAAAGCTTAATTATTGCTTAAAATCTCAAAATTTAGCCAGCATATAGAAGAATTTTCTGTTTTACAGTTATGAATCTTTTTGTTGTGGCTAGCTTAAAAATTCGGGAAGTCTGTAACAACTCATCCAAACAACCTGAATATTTTATAGGTTAGCGTTTACCTCCAAAACTGGTCCCATGTACTTAGCTATGTCAGCAAGGCTGAATCCACTCCAGAGATAGCAGAGGTAGGAGCAACCTTTCATTCTAATTTACTAAGCCGAGAAATTTCAAAAGAGAATGAATCTACAATTATAATTTTTGTGAATCTACAATTATAATTTTTGTGTATCTCTGCAATCTAGCAACGAGGAGAGAGAGATAGTCAAAACCAAGCTGTTCTAACCAAACTGAAATGTGCTGCAGGCAAGTACATTATTTGTATTTCAAGTATGTTAAGTCTAGTTGTTTTTGAAATGTAGACACATGCTGAGTCATTATTTTAGTATGTTTTTACAATGTGTATACATACTCAAAATGTATTAATAATGTATTTAAAAAAAAAAATATATATATATATATATATGTGTGTGTGTGTATATCAATATATATGTGTATGTGTGTGTATTTATTATTTATTTCGTGATTAATTTGTATTACTGTATTATTATTGTAGTCACATTTTTAGTCAATTCCTGTGATTTGTACAGTAAGTCATGTAAAAATGGTTTTGACCTTTCTTGTGATTTGATATTATCATTTCTCTCTTGTGACAACAGGATTGGCAGAACTTGCCTCAAGAAAGTATAAACCGGCTGCCAAGTGCTTCCTGCAAGCCTCCTTTGACCACTGCGACTTCCCTGAGGTTGGTATCATTTTCAGCCTTGTACTAATGTCACACCAGAAATTTCTAATAATATTGTTGAAGATATTGTTTTCCTACAGTGTATAATGAGATGCTCTGTTTGCTCTTTAGCTACTTTCCCCCAGTAATGTAGCAGTGTACGGGGGGCTGTGTGCCCTGGCTACATTTGACAGACAGGAACTGCAGCGAAATGTCATCTCAAGCAGGTGAACTTTTTGCACCTTCAAACTTGGTGTCTTAATTAACACAAGAGGTAGATTGTTACTGGTTACATGTGTATAAAACCTCATTGATTTAATTTTACTTGCCCTTTGTTTTTGTTTTTTTTTAGCTCCTTTAAATTATTTTTAGAGTTGGAACCACAAGTCCGTGATATTATCTTCAAGTTTTACGAGTCAAAGTATGCATCTTGTCTGAAAATGCTGGATGAAATGAAGGTAAGTTTATTGATGTGTGCTGAGTTGCTAGGCTTTGATTTAGCAAAGTTTCAGACACTGATTCTTTCTGTTGTCATTTTTGTTGAGATGTTGTGATTCAAAAGTGTTTTATTTCTGTATTATAGGATAATCTCCTCCTAGACATGTATCTGGCCCCTCATGTAAGAACACTGTACACACAAATCAGGAACAGAGCCCTCATACAGGTACGTAAAGGGATATGTACTTATTTGCCAAACTTTGACTTCTACTTAATCTGATTTTGAAGGAATAGTCATCCAAAAATGAAAATTGAATAAGTAAATGATGACAGAACCTTCATTTTTGGGTGAACTATCCCTTTAAATCAGTAGAATTCACAACAGCGGTGTTCAATATGTGCTCAAAACCAGACATATACTTTTACAAGGCATATTGACACATGCACATGATCAGTGAACATCAGGTCATCCCTGTTTTTGAGCCCTGCCAGACATAGTTAAATTGATATGGAATGCTGAATGTGAGTTAAAGTTAAAAGTGTAATAGTCATAAGAAAATATTGACTCCTAAAGTATTAACATAGTTGCACTTACATGACCAATTGATTAACTTTGTCTTTTATTTCCCACGGGCAGTACTTTAGCCCCTACGTGTCAGCAGACATGAACAAAATGGCCATGGCCTTTAATACCACAGTGGCAGCTCTGGAGGATGAACTGACCCAGCTGATCCTGGAGGGCCTGATCAATGCTCGTATCGACTCCCACAGCAAGGCAGGGCTGCACTCTCTCATTTGTCACCCTGACACTTCTTTTCTGGAACAGTGTTCTCTTTTCTTGTTGCTAAGCTGAAATTCTTTAGCTGATTTTTGTATGAATACCTTTCAGCACTGAATGAATTATATTTTTAAGCCACGTTTCTCTTGTTTTGTCATTGAGCTTGTTACCTTGAATAAAACACGCCATGCTGTCTTTTTTGGCTAAAACAAGGGACTGTTCTAGAAACAGGCTTTGGTGAAGATTATGCATTAAAATGCATTAAAACTTGAGTTTGACCTGTGAATTGAAAACTGTGTTTGTAGATCCTGTATGCCAGGGACGTGGATCAGAGAAGCACAACCTTTGAGAAGTCTCTACAGATGGGCAAAGAGTTCCAGAGACGAGCGAAAGCCATGATCCTGCGTGCAGCTGTGCTTCGTAATCAGATACACGTCAAGGTAAAAGGGTCCCCAGGGTAACGTGTCCTCGTTCTGCTCTGCTCTTCACCTCACCATCACCTGACCATCTCCTTCCCCTCAGCATGAGTGTCTCTGTATACAGCTCCTCTGTATTTCTAAGTCAGTATCAAAGCGCTGCATTTATTAAAGCAGTTACACATCTGAGGATGCGTCATTAACGTTGTGATGCTGTGAGATGAAGCTGTTTTCTTCACATTGATGTGACTCATATGAAGGAGCTTCAGCTGTATTACTGAACTTATAAGTGATCTGCATGTGATTTTTGTTGTACTAAGTGAATGTTAAATCAATATTCTGGGTTTATTTTAGGTTAATCTCAATCAAAAGCATGTGTGTCTCTCATTTTCTTTAAAAAAAAAGAAAGAAATCTGGGTCCTAGTGAGGCAATCACAATAGAAATGAACAGGGCCAATCTGAAAATATTAAAGTACTTTCTGTTTTAGCAGTATAACCAAAAAAATTGACTGTCATTACATTTCTGTTCAAAAGTTTGTGGTCAGTAAGAAGAATATACTGTTCCTTTAAACTTTCTATTTACTAAAGAATCCTGAAAAAATTTATCACTGTTTCCACTTAAATATAAAGCATCACAACTGTGTTCATCGTTGATAATAAGAAATTTTTCTTGAGCATCAAATCAGCATATCAGAATGATTTCTGAAGGATCATGTAACACTGAAGAAGAGTAATGATGCTGAAAATTCAGCTTTGCCATCACAGGAATAAATTATTAAATAAAATGTAAAATATATTAAAAATCGATTGTAAATGATATATTGAAATGATACTGTTAATGTTGCCTTGAATATAGCCATTGCTGCTGATATGGCATGCATGCATAAACAAATAAATAAAATTGAAAGTTGTTTTAAGTTGTAATAAGTTGACAATATTACTATTTTTACTGTATTTTTGATCAAATAAATGCAGCCTTGATGAGCATAAGAGACTTTTTTTAAAACATTAAAATACACATACCCACCCCAAACTTTTGAATGGTAGTGTATATACAATTTTACAATGCAAGACAGCATAACTTAGACCCTAAAATGACTGTATAAATGAGAAGTTCAAATATAAGTTATAGTTCAAATAATAATCAAATTTTTATTGAAGAATTAATGTCATTGCTTTTAAAAAAGTAAGCTACGGATTTCTGCTAATAAAGATGGGCCCTATTTGCTTCCATTATAAGTGCCTCTCCAGAACCTCAAATTTTGCATTATTTTTCTTTATGTAGACGGTTTTATATCATAATGCTGTTGATTGAACTTAACTTATATTGAATCTGGAATTTTGTATTAAATCAGTCCACTAGCTTATTGTATACAATATATGTATGGAAAAACTGTAAGCTCTCTGAGATCATCTGAGGTTCTGTTACCTAAGAAAGACCTATAAGAATTTGAGACTCAGAAAAAGTGAAATGTTTGTTAAACCCCTAGTCTTCATCTCTTGTCATTCTTCACGAACACCAGCATGCGTTTCCTTCTCAAGTCTTTTTTTTCCCGCTCTACGTGATGCTTCTCACTGATCCCTCTCATTCCTTCACAGTCCCCTCCAAGAGAAGGCAGTCAAGGGGAGCTCACACCTGCAAACAGCCAAACACGAATGAGCACCAACATGTGAAGACTCAACCAGATGCCTCTCCTAGGAAAGTACACGGGGCCACTGCCGCATCTTAGGCCCCTGTTTAGAAATCAATTATTTCCCTGCTGAAGAGAGAAAAATCACAATCTAAAGACTTTATTTAAGTTGGGAAGAAGATATCTGTTGTCTGTATTAAAGACAAGCACACCCTGTTGCTCAAATGAAAAGGAAAAAAAAGATAAAAAGAGAAATGCGGCACTTAAGCTGTACTGGCCTGTTGTTCTTTGTAAAGGATGCACTTTCCTCTGTATCTTGTGACAAACCTTGATTACACATTGAGAAACCTCATCACAAAACATGCTTTTAAAATAAACATACATTCAAAAAGATGCTTCAACCCAGAAAGGTTCTTTCTCCATCTGTTTCTGGCATTGCGGTTGGAAATGCAATTAGACTGATTTGAACACTTTCAACAATTGCAGCATCATCTCTTTTTTAATAACATTCAGTTATTTCTCTGTTGTATTGTGTTCTGCTGTTTAAGTAAGATTGTTACTCCAGTGAATCATCAGCTGGTCGGTGACGTTCAGCAAAGGTAAATTTTACTTGCTTTTATGGCCTTGAATAAATGATACCTAGAAACATTTAAAAACTATTCATTTTGGTCACATTATTAGAAAAGGAGAAAGTCAACTTTTAACGCTTAATTTATTTGAGCAAAATTTTCAAAATATTTTAACAATACTAAGCCCAGGGAATTGATGAGAAGAAAAAAAAAAAAAAAACAGCCATAGATCTGTACACACGTTTACATTTAGGGATTCATTCAAGGGTGTTTCTGAGTAACTGTCCCACATCTTAAGAATAAGGCACTGAGTTGAGTCCTGATGCTTTAAAGTACAGTTTGGAAAAATAAACGTTGGTCTATAATAAAAAAAGAAAATGTCATTATGTTGGACCAAAGTTGTATTAGAACTGCATACTTTTTTGAAACACAAAGGCCCGGTTTCATAGACAGGGTTTAGCCTAAGCCAGGATTAGGCCATAGTTTAATTAGGACATTTAAGTAATTTTTATAAACATGCCTTAGAAAAAAGCATTACTGGTGTGCATCTTAAGACAAAACAAAGGCACTGACATGTTTTAAGATCAGTCAGGGCAAGTTTCTTTCAGTTGAAACAGCACAGATTTACATTTAGTCTAGGACTAGGCTTAAGCCTTGTCTGTGTAACCGGGGGTAAAAGAATGAAGATAAAAGGCAGTACAATAATAGCAATTATAGGGTTAGGCATCTGAATCTGACAACATCTTTAAAAAAACAAATAATTTACTGGGTCAGGAATCTTTGTAGTGTAGCTGTCCTCATCTCTAAAATAAATGTCAGTAAGTGTGTGAAATAGTCACAAAGATCATACATGATCATGACCACACAGGAAAGTAATTGGAGATTAAAAGTGAATTTACATACACGTTCAAAAAATTTAAAAATGCATTAAAAGTCAAAAATGTTTGACTGTGACTGCAACATACAAATATGCCAAATCTTTCATTTCGGAAGACAATAAATATAGGAAAAATACAGTTCAAATAATGTTTGAGTGAAGATGTCCATCAGTGCATTTCCACAGAACATCCCGAGATAAAAGTCCAGCTCCTCTATCTTAGGAGCAGTACAGGATTGTGCATTCAGAGCGGCTGCTTCATATACCACGTTCCCAGTAATTATCAAAATATACTATTCTAATAAGCAAGCTTAAAATATTAAGACTATGGAACAATTCACCCAACAGCAGTCCAGAAAGTGGTATTTCGTTACAGAAAAGAATGACTCTACAAATGAACTAACGCAAGTAACAGCAGCACTGATCTTTCTATGTCTGTTTGTTTGCATGTTCAGTTCATTTGGTGTCATATGGATCCAAATCACATATCAACAGTGAAAAACCAGGTCTGGCCACAAATGCAGTCTTGTACTTCCAATTCAGTGCAGCAATGTTAAGTGGTAAATCAGTTCAGACGTCACTGTTGCCCATATCCAGTACACAAGTCTTCTTTACAATGGATCATGGACTGCAGTGGAAACTGTCTGACTGTTGGGCTTCCCATTCATCAGCCCACTACCCGTATCTGAGTTAGACTGTTTCAAAGCCTTGGTTTTGAATCTCAATCCATGGCCTGTAACCCAACAACAAACAGAAAGCAAACAGTCTTGTAAAAGTGGTAGGACATTACTAGATACATTCAGATACATGCTGGTAAGAAGACTATATCATAACGCCAGAACAAGTGTTTTATTTGAAACATTCTCATAAGTTAATGTAACTTTCTATTAGGCTCAATATTTGCACAATGTCCCACTCTTTATATTATTAAATCACTAAACATCTCTAAACTAACTTGTTCACTTGAAAAGCTACTGCGAGGATTAGTTTGTGGTTCATACACAGTGAAACAGCTGGTTTATATACTAACCAGGGCAATCAGCCACTTCCTTGAAAGCCTTCCTCTTGCAGCAGCCACGGCACAAGTTGAACACACACTTATTGCCCTGTTGAAGGAGTAGAGTAAAATGAATTTACCTTGTGTACACTGTGAATTTAGGATTTTTAAAAAGGACATGAAATGGTTCTATAATCACTTCAAAAATGAGTATATTAAACCACTAAAATCATCAGATGAAAGAAAAGATCATCAAAAGTCTTACTTTAGGGTTTCCACATTGCTCACACTTGATGTATTTTGCTGCAGAACACAAGGAAGTAAAGGCAATGTTATTTTAGTTTAATCAAAAAAGCCAGTATCTCAATGATCATACACTACCGTTCAAAAGTTTGGGGTCTGAAAGAAATTAATATTTTTATTCAGAAAGTATGCATTAAATTGACAGTAAAGATATTTATAATGTTACAAAAGATTTCTATTTCAAATAAATGCTGTTCTTTTGAACTTTCCATTCATCAAAGTCCCCGGAAAAAATGTTTTACGGTTTCCACAAAAATATTAAGCAGCCCAACTGTTCTCAACATGGATAATAAGAAATGTTACTTGATCGCCAAATCAGCATATTAGCATGATTTTTGAAGGATCATGTGACATTGAAGACAAAAATAAAACATCTTACTAATCCCAAACTACTGAATGGTACTGTATGTCTAATAAACCACATTTTTCATTGTTTTTAAGTTTACAATAATGTGCACTGTGCCATCAATGTCACCTAAAGGCCCCATTAGGTCTGGAGATTTAGCCTTACGTTTCAGCTCTGGACAGAAGTTCTTGTGGGGGTTACGGGCTTTCTTCTTCTGCTTGTTCTTGGAGAGCGAGTCATAGAGTCCGTCACTGTCCTCCAGCGCCCTCTTTACACTCACAGCTTTTGTTTCTGGTGCTTTCTGCCCATTTTCAGTGTTTGGATCCTTGGGCCTGCAAAATATAACAGCCTCACAATCATGTTCCAGTGTTATAGTCAAACTAGTTTATGTCTATCATGGACAGAAATGATTTCTTTGAACCTTGGCTTTGGCCCATTCACTAAATGTCAAAGATTATGATTGATGTTACACTGTTTTGTTGAGACCACTGAAATATAATAATTGTGATGGTGTCATCATGTTCACAGACACACAAGACCCGATCAGAAAACATGTCCTCACGGTGGTCTGACGTAGGGTTGACAGATCCAGTGAGGGAAGGGAAGTCCAGTCTGAGTCCATTCTGATTCATCTTTAGCCATCTCCTCCTGTAACAGTAAAAAGGAACTGATTCAGAAAATCACACTCTCTCAAACTCTGCCATAAGCCTAATGTAATAAATCTTTCTGTAGAATAAAGTTGGACTATGATGAATTTGTAATTAACTAAGTTCCTTTACCTGGCAACGTTGTTTCAGCTGTCTGTTGACCTCTGCAATCCCAGCTATGTTTTTGGCTTTGGCCAGCTCCTCCCTCAGGTCTTGATGTATCTGTAAACTATTGAAATAAAAAGACATACTTTTTATAACAGAATTCACCAGTCTTCACCTTCCTGTTCGGGGTCAGAAAGATTTTTAAATGTTTCTGAAAGAAGTCTTTTATGCTCAAAAAGGCTGCATTTCTTGATCAAAAATACAGTAAAAACAGTTATATCGTAATATATTATTATAATTTAAAACAAACATTTTCTCTTGTAATATTGTAATATAATCTATAGCAATATATTTTTCAATATAATTTATTCCTCTGATGTCAAAGCTGAATTTTCAGCTGCTAATACTTCAGTCTTTAGTGTCACATCTGACAAACTCATCTTTCAGAAAGAAACATGTATTGTTATCAATGTTGAAAACAATTGTACTGCTTAATATTTTTGCAAAAACTAACTCCAAACTTTTGAATGGTAGTGTATGTAATGAACTCTCTCAATTCATTAAGAGACTAAAATCTCAAGCAACAGCAAAACATCAGTGTCAAGCCTCAAATGTGAATGAACATACGTGTGGTGCCACAGTTTGAAGATGTGAGCACGGACATAAGACAGACTGCAGGGTGTGTGTTTCTCCACAACCTCCAGGTACTCCTCAGCCATCTCCCACACAGGTGGACTACGGCCTTCAAACAGGGCAGGATTGTGGAGATTCCCTTCTGTGAAAGTAATGTGTTCATATATTTATATTACTGCATTTCAAATGATCAAAGTATGAGTCTTTCTGCACAAGTATGTTTATGAATCTTCTCTTTGTATGAGAAGAGTGTTACCTGCACTCATGACACCTTGTACTCCAGTCTCCTCCATGCAGCGCTGAACATCACTCAGGTGCTGGATATTTCCATTGGCGAAAACAGGAATGTTTACAGCCTCCCTACACAGGTACGATAAAGGTACACCATCAGGACAAAACACTAAGAACAGTCAGCGGCAGTAGCAAGTTTTGTATCTCTTACTGTACAGCTTTGATATGCTTCCAACTTGCAATGCCTGTCAAAGCCCCCTTTTGATCTTTAGTTCTCCCATGAACTGTGAGGAGCTGTAAAGATATGTAAATGTTAAAGATACTAAACCATCAGCAGCTGGTTCAAGAATATATCAATTGCATGAGACTGAGGTTTGAGGAAATGTCCACTACATCACAGCTCGTATAACAAAAATATACAGATCAGTTCCAGGTTGGAGAGACGTAAGCTTCACTCACTCAAATGGGCTCCTGAGAAAGGTGCTTAATTCCAGGTTGCTTCACATGCACTTTAGATAAAAGTGTCTGTTATATGATAAGCAATGGGAACACTTTACCTGGCATCCAGCCTTTTCCAGCATTTTGGCGTACTTCACGGTTTTCTCAATCTCTGGGAAGACTCGGATTTTGCAAGTAATGGGCACGGAGAGTTTTTCATCAGCCAGTTTAACTGTAAACGACAGCACCTGAATAAGACACACTCTCTACACGGTTCACATCTGCACTGAGCTATTAAAATAAGACGGCTTACTCATTTTCTCAAGAAGGTCCCACTCGTCTTGAAGAAACACACCATAATGGCCTAGGAGAGAATTAAAAAATGAGTCATTACAGGGATGCATTTTGCTAAAATTGGAAATTTCAGTGAACAAATTAAATTTCTTTCATCCTTGAGCAAATATTGTCAACGTTTGAAACACTACCGTTCAAAAGTTTGGGGTCAGTAAGTTTTTGAAAAAATTCTTAAGCTCACCAAGAGTATATTTATTAGATTAAAAATATAGTAAAAACAGAGTATTGTGAAATATTATTACAATTTAGCGTGTTCCTGTGGCTCAGTGGTAGAGCATTGCGTTAGCAGCGCAAAAGGTCATGGGTTCAATTCCCAGGGAACACACATACTGATAAAAAAAAATGTGTAGCCTGAATGCACTGTAAGTCGCTTTGGATAAAAGCGTCTGCTAAATGCATAAATGTAAATTTAAAATAATTATTTACTGTTGTATTTTAAAATGCAATCTATTCCTGTGATGCAAAGCTGAATTTTCAGCATCATTCCTCCGGTCTTCAGTGTCACATGATCCTTCAGAAATCATTCTGATATGCTGCTCAAGAAACATTTATTATTATTATCAATGTTGAAAACAGTTCTGTTAATAAGTCTGCGGAAACTGCAACATCGTTTTCAAGATTCTTCAACGAACAGAACAACATTTATTTGAAATAGAAATCTTTTGCAATGTGTCTTCATTGTCTCTTTTGGTTGAATGGTGGTTTATCTCTCACATACAGCACAACAGAAATGAACTGTTAGACAGCTATATTTTGGTACCTCTTTTTGCAATCATCTGTGGGCAACCCAAATTCAGATCGATGGCATCACAGTAATCCTGGGCAAGTAAAGCAGCCTGGATAAAGACCTCAGGATCATTGGCACAGAACTGTATGGAGACACCAACACAAAAACGACACTCCAGTGAATAACTCTCACACACTCCTCTCTGTCACCTCACGGGGTTTACCGATGGCCTGAGACCCACCTGTGTGATGAGGGGTCGGTCCTCCTGGTGGACCTCGTTGTACAGGTTCTCTCGGCGGTAGTTGGCATCCCTGACGAACACCTGTGCGTGCAGCATGGGCGTGTAGCAGAGCTCTGCGCCGTGTCTGCGGCTCAGCATCCTCCAGGCGAGCTCGCTCTGCTCCACCATGGGCGCCACCACATAGCGCGCACCCTTCAGAGTGCTCCTCCAGAACTCGAACCCCCGGGGTTTCGCCATGCTGCCTACAGAGGATGAAACCATGATGCTAACTTTACGTGAAATCATACATTCACATACTATTTCCAGTGCATGCTTGTTTAAATTAGCATAGCACCTAGCTTAACTGTACGCCCTAAAATTAACATTAACATTAACATAACACCTTAGTGTTATCAGCAGAATCTGTCAAAGCGTTCATCAATAAACATTTTGGAAATGTGTTTCAGCAAAAGAAACTAGAGTCTGAGAACACGGAATGATTTGTGTTACATAAACTGTGAAGGAGAAACACACTGCCAGAGGTTATATGTTAACTAGAAGATGCCATTAGCTGTCATTCTTTTAAAACAGAGAGTATTGAAATGAGAGCACAATACTTACAGTAACTTTTGATCCAGCCACAGACAGCAGCCCTATGCGGCACATGAAGTGTTGTGTGTGTCGCGGTCAAAGACATCCGTGAGGAAACAATAATCCTATTGATTTATTCCGGGGGTTATGACAACACATTACACCGCTTCGAATAACTACTGAGTGGGTTGTAAATTATTTTTGTTAAGATCTACAAATCAGTCATGTCATCTTTATAATGCATAGATATTTTTTTTTTTTGCATGTGATCGTGCTCGTATTTACGCAACATCTATATTTGCGGCGGGTCAGTGGAAAGGAATTCAGTAAGGCATTCTGGAATAGAATCTTAAAAATCTTGTTTCGATTTTACATTCAACTATTTACATAGTATATGTGAAATAATACATTTACGTCTGTACTATAATTAACCGCTAGATGTCAGTGTTGAACTAATCATTTAGTAGGGATACGCTCTACTGCGTTCAGTTTCTGTTTCTTTCTAAGCTATTTTCTGTCCTGTGATTAGTTTAGTTTTTAGATGTTATTGTCTTTACCATGAATTCACGATTAGTTTTTAAAAAATACAGGATGTTTAGATGACTTAAGAAGATAAATAAGACAACGTTTCAATTATGATTATGTACCACATTGTTTTTGGTAAACAAACAAAAGTAAAAGCAAATATATACTCACACATAGACACACAGGCATACACATGGTTTCCATGTTTTATAGGGAATCTCCATAGACTTAATGGGTTTTCTACTGTACAAACTGTATTTTCTATCCCCTTACCCTAACCCTACCCCTAAACCTACCCTTCACAAAAACTGCTGGCATTTTTAGATTTTCAAAAAAAATAAAATAAAAATAAATAAAATAAAATAAATTAATTCTGTATGATTTATAAGCTTTTTTCCTTATGGGGACCAAATAACGTAGGGTTTACCTGAACCACCCACCCACCCACCCACACACACACACACACACACACACACACACATTTATTTGCTATTTTTACTATTCATTATACAAAACAAAAATAGTACATTTTCTATAATTTGCCCCTTAAACATGCTGTTTACTATGATGGTGTACAATGGGGCCCATATTATAAAAGGCCTCTTGGATGTAGTGTTCTTCTACAACAATATATGGCTACAAAACACTCTAAGTAATAAGCAGTAACACTACTTACTGTCCTAAACACCTGTAGTACAACATTTTTGCATAAGTATGAAGTAATGAAACTGTTACAAAAGGCATGATGTTGAGTCTATTGACTGCTTCGGTCATAATGGAAGTCTACTTATGAAAAACATGAACTAAAATTGCAGGTCTCAGATGTACACGTTCATTAACTAATAGCAGAGTAAGACAGAAGTTATTACAAAATACTTTAAATATTATTATATGACAAACTATTCATTTCTTTTTACTCATCAGTGTTCAATTGTTGATTTTTATTTTTCGAATATACTTCTTTATTTTTCTAATATACAGTCTTTAGAGCAGTTGTATTGTAATCACTTTATGTGTATTGTTGAATGCATCATATTGAGTTGAATACATCATTAAATTAAGAAGCACTTTGAGATGTGTTGTTTTCATGGTTATCCATTAAACTAGAATGGCTGTGATATGTTATCTTGACACTTCTCTATATTAATAATAGAATCGACAGGCATACAGTTGTTTCCTCATGTTTCAGGACATTTGTTTTGACAGAGCACTGGTGAAAACACTTGTTACAGAAAGTACCAGTTAAACTAGAATCTACAGAAGAACATTCCCATTTTGTCAGCTCTTTGTTGAGAATGCATGTGTTTTTCTCTGTTTAGATCTTATAAAGTGCTGTTTATCACTGCACTAATACAGTGTGCTGGAGCTAGAGCTCTTTTAGAAATCTGGTATGGCTGTTAGAGTGGGCGTCACAGACTTTCCTGGCGCATTGCTCTCAACGTGACTGAGCACATGCAACGGAAAGCTGAGTAATTCAGTCATGTGACTGTCACCTACACAGCCTGAAGCATTGGCTCTACTCTGACCAATCATGCTCCACTGAATACAACATCAGCTTCTGTGGGTGTTATCAGAGAAAAATGATCATGTTTCAGAAAGGGGGCTCAAAATGCTTAGAAAAGTTGTTTTTCAAAGCATACTGCCAAGAAAATATACTTATTTGTTAATATTTGTTGTTTTGTATTTATGAAAGAGTATTGTTCTCACACCTAACACGTTAGGACAGTTTACTGCATCATGTTACATTGTACAGCTGTATCTCCAAACATGACTTCATGAAAAATGAAACTTACATTTGAACTTTAAAAAGGCTATTAAGTAGTATCTATAATTAATTACATGCAATTGCATTTAAATTTGTTCTTATCAGCAGACAAAAATGTGCACCAATGAGTCATTATCTGCATAAGTTCCTGTAACTGTTGTCTCTTTCCACTTCCTTATAGGCTTCATATTGATATGAGTGCATATTCTGCTTTATGTTATTGGTACCTTTTCAGGCACTAATTTACTGTGAAGACTCAAGTAAAGTTGTGAATATTCAGTTTGTAAGATTGTATGCTTTCTTTGATATGAAATGTTATTCTTAATATTTTAGTCTATCCCCATGGACAACTCTCTCCATAATTTTCAGAATAATGTTTGCACGTCAGTGCTGTGCTTGTGTAAGTCAAATGGAATTAATATGATATTTCTAATAATTAGAAATGGCTTTTTTAATATTTTAATAATGCTCATATTCAGAGCTGCTATATAAAACAAGTCTACTGCAATAAACAAAAGAACCCACTTCAAACCCAATCAATAATAATTTTACAACTGTATTTCCAGGTTGCACCTATTATCTCCATCTAAAGAGAGATAAGATGTCAGTTATGTGTTTAACATAAGTTTCGACTTCACAAACTGGTTTTGCAACTTCTCTTTCTGAAACATCATGAACACACTCAGTAGATGCAAACTTTATAATTTTCAGTATTGAACTAAGTAGGTTACAATAGTGAAACACGTTTTCTAATTTAATTTAATCTAATTTAGCAATAACATCAGATGACTTACATTTATACACATTGATTTACACGCCTGTGCACTGTCCAGATAATATAACACACTTAACTAATTTTTAATAAACATTCTTCATATATCAATGAAACTACGTTTATGGACGTTTCAAAATTTAAACCGATTTAAGAATAAAAAATCCCAGCAGACGGTTTGCTGTCTCAACCCGTGGTGTCCCGGTGGCCGCTGTTGCTAGGGGAAGTGAGGTCACGGCGCCGGCTGCAGCGCTGCTGATGGAGCGGACTCTCAGAGACTCGATGGTAGAGCCAGGGCCAGCGGAGCTAGAGGGGAGCCGTTCTCGAAATCCGCCTTCATCCTTTTTTAAACAGACTATTTTCAGGGTAAAAATTACTAGAGCATAAAGTTCACACTTTACTCTTTTTAATAAGCCTAATATTTTGATATTTCCCGATTCGGAATGTTAGAAAACGACTGGTGAAAACCGGGTAGCTACTGTGAAGGGAATTAGCAAGCTAGCAGGCTGTGTAAGGGGATTCTGGCTGGGAGAGACAGAAGAATAGACGGCTAACAAAGAACGGATTTTCGTCGCTTTTATTAAACACTCCGAACATATATCGTTTAAACTACTCCCGTTAAAGCTAGCTTCATCGCTAGCTTTGTTATTTAGCCATTCATCATGGAATTGAGAGTAGGTAACCGATACAGACTGGGAAGGAAAATCGGCTCTGGATCCTTTGGTGACATTTATTTGGGTAAGTCATTGTTCAGTTTATTGAGAAGGTCGTTATTATCTGTTAGTTTGATAAAGGTGCACACTATATTTTGTTTTGAAGCGTCAAATGGATTCCCAGTGCCCCTCAGTCAGCTGCTTTATTCAGTACAGCTAGAAAACCCCACTAACCACCGATATTTTAATAGGTAGCCAGCTAGTTTAACATGTTAGTTAACTGGAGAGTTAACTAGTTTCAACAGGCATTAGGTTTGTGTTTGTATGTAACGTAAATAAATATTGTCACGAATATTCCGTGATGTGAAGCTTTTCTTGAGTGAAAACACAGAAACAGGCAGTCCAGCCTAACCAGTTATGCTTTACGGACTACATATTATTAGAAATTATATTGAAAACTGCTGTATATATGCATTGTACTCTTACTATAAAACAAACACTGAAGATACTGTATGTCTCAGATCAATTTAGACGTGATTCAGCTTTGCCATTCCTAAATGCATTTTGTTTGCTGAACTGTCAGCTACATTTTAATGTGTCATTATGTTCATAATTTGTTTAAAATATGTGTTGTAGGAGTCTCACATGTGAAAGATGTTATTTGTAGTGACTGCCCTGGAATATCCTGTTTAAGTCAGTCTTATGGCGAGTTTAGCTTGTATTTTGTATCTTAAACATCTTATATTTTCAAGATCAAGGTGTCAGTCAACTGATTATTTTTCCCCTTTTAAAGACTTTGCTACACCGTATGTATACTATATTTTTTGTTATCTCACTGATTTGTCAGGTCTTGCTGGTCTGACAGAAGAGGAAGTGAAAATAGTTTGTCACAAGTAAACACAGATATAGCATTGGTATCCCATACTGCTTGCAACTCCTGAGTTGTTTCTACGTGTTGCTAGAGGTCTTTAATTATAAGAACCTTTATAAAAGGTCTGTTATGCTCAACTTGAACAAGTTGGCAAGTTCACTGTGCGTGCAAGTTTCAACTTAACTTCCACAGGGTCTTGTGAAAAGAGCTGGTGATGTAATATTTGCTTTCGTCATTGGTTTTGGGGGCCTGAGGCAACTAGTATTGTTGTAGGCAGCTGCCTTTAATGTACATTTCTCGTAAGTTCTTATGTCACCACAATAAAGTTATATATATGGTTCTGGGCTTAGTACCAGCTTCTTTTGAAGCCTCCTGCGTAGGTCTTTATGGTTTGAATTGTGATGCAAAGATTTTGCATTGCAATATGGGATGCATATGTTCCTTGTGGTTTGATGGGCTTTGTGCTCTTGCTCAACTCCTTCGTTTTCGTTTCGCAGTAGGAGTTGTGTGCAATGATCTCATCGCTGGCCAGAGCTGTTTATTATGATACGCTCTCTGCAGTACTTTGGTGGAGAAATACTCCACGCCTCCTCTCTGTACTTCTTTCCAGAAACGGCTTAAAAAACAACCACTAGTTCCAAAGCAATATCCTAAATCTGAATAGATAAGCCGCCCAGTATGTTCTTGCAAAATTACCCAACACTTTTTTTTTGCAGAAGTCCGTTGAAGTTTGTAGACAAAGTAGGAAGAAGTAAATCAGCTGATTTTTGTTTATCTGTTTACATAAAAACTGGGCTCTTTGTTTTTGTTTGCTGCACGATCAGTGCAGGTGTCACGGCTCAAATGTGAGCATCTTATACATGTCGCTGTGGCATTATGGTCAACAGTAGAATCCAAGTGTGTGAATTACCAAGTGCCTAAATGTTGTTATGCAACAGTGGTGATTCAGCTGGTGTACTGGAAACAGCCGTGTTCATGTACTCACTAAGGGGCTTATGTAAAGACTCCCAATATCCCCACACCTGGGGAGGCAGAGCCTGACAAACTCCAGCTGGGGCTGAAAGAGGCCAGACTGACCTGATCAACAACACATGGTCTCTATACCAAGCCTCTTAAAAGTACAGCACCAGCCTGCCTGTGTGAACCAGAGAAGGGGAAATACTCACAGAGCTCTCATGAAAACACGGGGCTGTCTTGTTAAATCCGAGAGTGTTTTTAGTGGCACAATGTGTTTCCACTGTTTTCAGTAAACAACAACTTCTAAATCAGTTAGTAGAACCGTATCGGAGTTGTTTTGTTTTGTGGATATTTAGTTGCATGTGCACTACCATTCAAAAGTTTAGGGTCAGTGATATGACTGCCATTTATAATATTACAAAAAAGTCAAATAAATGCCTTTTTTAATTATCTATCAAAGAATCCTAAAACAAATCTACATTTCCACAAAAATATTAAGCAGCACAACTGTTTTCAACATTGATAACAATATGAAATGTTTTTGAGTGGTAAATCGACATATTAAAATGATTTCTGAAGGATCATGTGACACTGAAGACTGGAATAATGGCTGCTGAAAATTCAGCTTTGTGATCACAGGAATAAATTGCATTTTAAAATATATTTAATTTTTTTTTTAAATTGTAATAATAATTCACAATATTAACAGCTTTTACGGTATTTTTGAGCTAATAAATTCAGCCATGCAGAGAGTTTCAAAAACATTAAAAAAATTACTAACCCAGACTTTTAAATGAAAATGTATATTTAGATTAGCTTTGCTGTCATCTAATATCTTAAACATTTAAATGATCGATTTGTAATTTTAGTGTTTTATTTTTAGTTTATTTAGACAAAATAGTATAGAATTTTAATATCAGCCATTTGTCTGTTATCAGGCATAGCATGAAAATAATCGATTTATCGGAATTGGTCCAAATTTGTTGCAAGGTTTTCAGCCCTGTAGAACACTTTTTCCACATGCTGTTTGATAGATGTGATTGTTGTTTAACCCCGTTGTTTGTCATAAATCTCTTCTTAGGCCCTCTTTTTGTGTAGCTGAACAGGTATTAGACCCACACAGCTTTAACATGCTGTTCTCTCATTTACCAGAGATGCTTATTTAGCAGATCTCTCACTAATGAATTGAATCTCAACACTGCAACACGAGTATCCATCTGTCTCTGCACTGCACAAACCAACAAGCTTGCAGTCATGCAAAATGAATTTGAGCATATGCACATGAATGAGATGAGTGCAACCAATTTGTTCTCCAGACAGGCTCAGGCAGAACCCTCAATCCCTCTGGAGGGCCCTGGGTCTGGTGTGTGGGATGGGGGTTGAGAAATATGCCAGCTGCCTGGAGTGGGAGAGTGGTTGGGGGGGGTTGACTTTTATTGATCTTCAAGATTACATCATGGAAGGCTTCCCCAGGAAATTATTGCACTTTCATCTTAAAGGGGAAAAAATGAGCAGAGAGTGTTATGAAGGAACCAGATATTCAAGCAGATGAAAAGGGAAGGCTCAAGAGCTCAAAACCATGATTGCTATGCAGGGAATGGAAAGTCACCAAGGGCGTTCGAATCATTTGTGTCATTCGCTGTTGAACCATGTGCATGTAGACAGCTGTGTTAAGGATGGGTTCCTGTAGTGTTTACTGATGTATTGAGTGGATGTGTCTGAACATGTTCCCTGTGCTGTCAGTATAGGGGAAGAAGAACATTCTCACTGCTAAATGTGCCCAGGCAAATCAAATTCCACTGTACATATCTTTGCAGTCTTTGATATTCACCAGTAGTGGTGGTGTCACACGTTCATAGAGGCATGAAATGTAGAAAGATCAAGGGGAGATGTTTTATGGAGAAATGCACAATATAAAGTGTACCATTCACCTTAGTCTTGACTGTCAAATAAAACAAACGGCTTGGACTTGGTTAATGTATTTATAGAGAAAAATGGTTGAATGGATCCTTGTTTGTTTGCATGGGTCTAGTCAGGACTTTGCTTGTTGTGATAAGCCTGATCAGGTGTCTAGGCTTTACTCATGTTCATTATAGTAATATGCCTCTAATGTATCTGATGTGTAGCTGTTTCTCTTTTCCTGTGAATGCACTCGTAATGCGAGGCTAAAAAAGGCAGGACAATCTGAGCTCTGCTGCCTGGTCTCACTCGTGTGTGACGGGAAAATCTCACCATCCCCAACAATGGACTCAGTTCAATTTAGATGGAAATTGGGCTGATGTGAGTAGCTGTGCACACTGACAAACAGCAGTAAATCCTGGCAGGAACCTTTTAAAATATCCCAATCTCAGGCCGCACAGGGATTTGCTCAGATTTTAAGCTGAATTGGCGAACTTTTGAGGTTACATGTAGAATTGTGGCAGTGTATCTCTTTTGGAAACTTGTGATGCCTTGACTTATTTGTGATGTGGTGCTGCATACAATATGCTAGGGTTGATAGAAGGCTTGTTGATTTGTTGTCATTGTTAAAATCGACATGAAATGTAGGGTTGGGTACCGTTCACATTTGAACCGGTACAGTACTGGTATCGGTACCTGAAATTCGGTGCCGGTACCCAATGGTACCTTTTTTCGGTACTTTACTCTCTGTGTGATAACAAAAATTTCAACAATTTGAACAATAGGACCCTACAATCTTTTTATTACTTTTTTTCAGAAATTCTTGTTTTTGAATTTTTCTGATAATCAAATGAGGGCATTGAACATTTATTTATTTTTAATCAAATGAAAATTAAACCCTTTTATTATTTGGCAAACAAACAGTGGTTTGCTTTTAAAATTAATGCATTGAAGAAAAATGTGTGAATATTCATTTAAAAAAGATTTAATAATAATTGTATTTTTTTCTACAATTAAGTTAATCTGGTTGTAATATTATTTTTAACATCTAATTGTTTTATTTAAATTTGACAGAAAATAAAGATGTACTTTATACTGTACTATAGTAATACAAGAGTAATGTATTTCTGTTACATGTTAAACCGTACTTTTATTTTGACAGGTTGCCGTGAAGTTTCTGTGTATATAAAGTATGATATGATGCTAGTTTTCTCAAACGAAACTGTAAAATTCTCATGAAGTGACTCTCACAGCAGCTCTGGAGATTAAGTTCATGTGTTCATGTCCTCATGTAGTGAGACGCAGAGGCCGAAAATCACTGCAAGTGTTACCCGCGCTTCAGTATTTGTGTAGTAAACAAAACCACGTCTTCGCCATTCATACATTACATACAGAGGCAAGGGGAACATGCAGGATTCTAGGGCTGCAACTAACGATTATTTTGATGATCGATTAGTTGGCCGATTATTTTTTCGATTAATCGGATTTTTTAAAAAAAAGCTACATTTTCTTTTTTTATTTTATTGACAAAAAACCACTTCCGCATTCTGCCCGAATGTCCTTCAAACAAATGTGCCAACTGAATGCTATGAAAACATACAGTGCTTAACAATTTATTAGACCACCTATCATAATAAAGAGAAAACAAATATTTTAGGAATTTGTCAAAGAATTGTTTAAATCTAAAACTGTTATTGTCATTTATTTGGCAAATAACAAACTGAAACAATTAAATAGTATTTATTCACTTAATAAAAAATAAATAAATAAAATAGTCTCCTGCCTTTCATAACAGCATGCATTCTTGCTGGCATTGTTTAGGTACTTTTTGACTGTAATTGGGTATCTGAAAAAATCTTTCATAGATCTTTCATTCTTTCATAGATAACAGCAATAATTATATTATAGCATTAGAAAAAGCCTACTCTTACTAAAGAGCTTATGCAAATTGGAGGACTAACCAATACAGATAGCTAAAAAATGATTTTAGTAAACACCAATACTGTTAGTTTAGAGCAGCAGTGGCACAAAGCTTACATAACTTGTTATAAACCTTACATGAATTTGTTTTAATAAATTTAAGCACTGTATATAGGCCTATAGTTTAAATCTCTTCATCAAAAATTAGGATAATAATAAAGATAAAATAAAACCACAAACTCAGTGTTAACCAACAGGTAAGAGTAATGTTCTGCAGGAACACGTGTTCACTTTTTGATCACAGTCACGTTTACTGTAATTTCTTTATCCTGTAAAAGGCGGCTATGAAGCGTCTGATATTTATATTCAGACAGCTATCCCTACAGTTCCTACTCTCATAAAATACGTGCACTACATGTTGACTTTTAAACCTTAATTTAATGATCAATAACAGATATTTCAACACAATGAATGTTTTTGCTCTGAATATTAATCCCTCTCTGACGCGCATTCACGCGCTCATTCAGTAAAGATTTAAACTTAACGCAGACTGTCAGGACGGAACTTTATGCAAAAATGGAAATGTTTGCGTGAATTTGTGACATTTACAGATAAGGATATGACCGTAAACTGAAAGTGTTTCCGCTGAGGACGCACACGCATCTATCAAAGCACCTGACAGGGCAAGCCATTACGCTAATGCATTAGCTTAAAGCTTAAAATAAAGAATTCTCATGTTTTGTGCAGCTTGGATCACGTACTTCTCCCTGTTTCCTTCACTATTTTTAGATGCATTTTGTACACAGAAATGCGTTATTCAGTGCTGTAATTTGACGCGACTGCCTGAAGTTGGACGTGCACTGTGGGCAGACCCGACTAATCGATAATGAGAATCGTTGTCGATGATTTTCATTATCGATAATAATCGATTTTATCGATTAGTTGTTGCAGCCCTACAGGATTCATATTTAAACCGTCTTTTTGTGTTTTAATATTCACAGACACTAGTCCATATCGCGATTCGAATTAAGTGACAGACCTACTTTTGATTTAATCATCCATAAATTGACGAATTCCGTGGCATTCCGGCGCTATAGAGTAAATTCTGTTTTTATGAATGGACTCCGCAATCCCGTCTGCGTTTTCACAGAAACCATATGGTCCTAGAAATGTAACCACACTTCAGAACATTTCGGTTTGCCCTGTGTGTTGTGTTTGAACGAGTTGCAGGGGTGACATCGTTACCTGGTCTCTCTCTCTCTCGTGCTCTCTCGCGCTCTCGCTCTCTCTGTGTAACGTACGCACCCAGATGCATTCTCAGGTACCGAAATTTGGTACAGATTGATTTCATGTGAATCGGTACTCAGTAGTACCGAAGCAATTCGGTCAGTACCCTTAAAAGTACCGAGTTCGGTACCCAACCCTAAATGAAAATTCACTTTATATTTTTGCCAAATGCATGTTATTGATCTTATTGTGTATGATTCAGCCATGCATATGCGTCATTTAAAAAAAAATCATAATTTTTAATCAAAATGTTATGATTTGATATTCCAGTGAAGCAACAAGTGTTAGCCAAATCAGCATAGCATGTTGTTCTGTGATGATTGTTTCAAGATTCTGTGCTATTTTGATATGCACTGTTTAGCTCTTCTTGAATGTAGGATATGTACGAACAACCCCTGCGTACAGATACTCGCTATTATTTTGCAAACGAAACAGACACTTGTATTCTCTTGTATACCAGATTCATTTTCACTGATTCCTGTCATGATTATGATGGTCATGTTTCATAATTTCGTTACAAAACACTTCTGATTTCATAAGAGGTGGTCAGGTTGCCTGTAGGTTGCATTATAAAGCCCAGATTCAAAGCATTTAAGTAGACACCTATTTTGTCAACTTAAATTTATGTCAAGAAAATTTAGTCATCCAATTAGTTGTCCATTTCCATTAAAAAGGAGAACATGAAAGTATCAGTTTTGGTCCCAACAAGCTGTTGGTTTACCAAAATCTTTCTACAGTCGCATAAGGCAGAAGTAAAGTTATAGTGCTTGCAGTAGATTTCATGAGAACATGAAACATGAGAAAATCCTGCTTTATTCAGAAGAATTTTCTCACGTACTGTACATTTGCAAAAAAAACAACAACCAAAAAAAACACAATCCCACAGATTTGTATTAAGGATTTCTTAAGTATCAAAGTAGCGGACATGCAGTGCATTTGGAACATTGATGTTTTTGATAGTGTGTCTCTTTGTAGCTTTCCAGCTGTGAAAGCTGTTGTTCCTTCATGCATTTTATTGACCCACCATGTATATTTGATCATCTGTAATGTGTAGCTTCATTAAGCTGATTGTGTTGGGCAGCTCATGCATTAGCAGCCTTGGCCAGTTCATTTTATTTTCAGGAGCAGTGTTGAAGAGCTCTGTAGTATTGACAGTTATTGATTGTTATACCACTCTTTCACACGGCAGTACCCACAGGGTGGGTTTAAGGTTTCAGGGACTGTGGGAAAACCACTACAGCTGTGATTGAAAAGGGTCACCATCACCAGAGTCGTATCGTGTGGGCCCATCTAAACAGTTGGCCTGTTTAGCTTGCTTGCCTTTTTCCACGAGCCATAACAGGTGATGGCTTTGTAGAGTGTGTCCTGTGAAGCTGGTACTACTGCCTCTTAGAGTGTCTTTTCAAAGTGGAAATAGGTCATGGTAATTCAGGAAGCGCAGTGGCTGGAAATATATACATGATATGTATCAACATGAAAGTACCGGACCCAGCTCCACTGCACCATGGTCCTGGTGTAACGCTTGTATAACATATAAAAATAAACAGCTTACACATCCAACATTTAAACCATATTTAATAAACGAGTTCTAGAGAAACGTCCTGGCACAAGCACCAACAGGATCTGATGTGTGCAGTATTTGCACTACTTGCACTGTTTCCACACTTGAAATGTTGTTAGTTGTAGTTTCTGCATGTACTCTTGTTTCTTCTTGTATCCTGTGATATGCTTGCTGTAAATTAATTTCTTAGTACCAAAATGTATTGACGGTTAGCTGCTGTGACATTGGAATTGTTCCTACCATTCTGATAAACATTACCATTTGATTCATTTTACTGAAAGTCTTCGTAGGTGAGCATAACACGTCATATTCACTATTGTGGAGGAGCATTTAACAGTTAGATTGGTCATGTAACAAGTTGATGTAACACCACCACCCTTTTAATAAGCTAATGCCAATTTATGTCCATCATAATGCAAAAGTTGATCTGGCCTTTTGTTTACAACAGTTTCTGTGCTGCTCGTGTCATCTAGCAGAACTACAAAAATAATCAAACAAACTTTTAATGCCCTTTCGCACATCACTCTTCCCCCAACTCAAACATCACAAACACAGCTCTTACGAGTCTATAAAAATGAAGACATATCTCAACAGGTAAAAGTAGGCTACTTTCAATAAAAAGTTCAACATATTAGGAATACTTTTAGCTTGAAGTTAAGCTTACCTGTCAGGAAGTAACTCTGCAAGTTCATCATATTGATTGAAACCCAAATGTTCCATCAAATTCCTGAATCTTGTAAAAACACTGCCAGTGTTTACCTTTGTTTTACCCTGTTGTCTGTCTCTGTGAATTTTCAAATTTTGGCCTACACTTATTAACAGTAAATGTTTGTAAAACAAAGAAAATGACAGCACCTTTCAGCTCGTCACAATAATGCAACATAAAATATCAGACATACAATAGTAGTTCTTTACTGTACTGCTTTTCCATTGTTTATTTCTGTGTAAACATGCACTAGATGGACATGCTTAACCGTTTCACTTGTTAATTTCAACTTGCATCTCATAACCTTGCGTTTTTCCCATTCCACTGCCCCGTCATATGTTTTTTTTAATGCAAAAACACATTCTGTGTGAATAGCTGCTTAGGAGTAGCGATACATTCTTCATTACAATCCATGACAAAGTGCACAGCATACACAAGCAGTTAATTAGTTGCACCATCATGCAGTTAGATTAGTGTCTTTCTCTTAACAGTTCTCATTGGCATATTGTCAACATGTCTAATTGTAACTTCTGCTAATATTTTTATTCAAAGCCACTATTATTTGATTAAAAAAAACAGTCATATGCATTATTCAAATGTGTGTAAATGAACAGTGTTGCGCTTAATTTTGAAACGCGCAGCTCTTATTCAATTAAATTGCAGCCTTTGCAATTTGATAATTGCCCCAGGTTGTGATTTCAATTTTATTTCAATTAACTTTTCATCTCTGTTTTATTATACAACATAGTACAATTCATATCAGTCAATTTACTCCGGATATTTGTTGCTTTATTGTAGACTACCTGCATCTGACGTTAGTGGTTAGTAGGTTTTAGGGGTCACTGCAGAGCTGATTCTTTCATTCTAGAACCACATTTCCTGTGGAAATGGTTTTAGATTGGTTGCGTTACCCTGTCAGTGGAAAAGGGGCATATGGCAGTTTATTACAAAGTAAGACTGGTCTTCTGTCTAAAAGCTGGAAGAGCAAGACAGGGTTCAGGTAGCATGTCAGTTAAGAGAGAGAGGAAAGTTCACAATGTGTGTTTGTTTTCTTTTTTAAACCAACTCATTCATCCTGTCTTTCATGTCACATCCCTCAGGCATAACACATACGCATAGCCTAGTTCTTGGGAATTCCACAGTCTTTGTCGTTCTGCTTATCTGTTTTACTGGGTGTCTGTTACAGCAGTTGACTGTGGATGATTTTCAGCATCCTCTGCTCAGGATGTGGAGTTGAGGCAGATGGTGGGCTGGAAAGGAGGTGGTATAGCAGTACGCGTAGATAATTGTGCCCACTCCCTCATGCTGGAAAGCTGCGTGCATGAGTCAACCTTAGATATGTAGAATTTTTTTAATCATAGTGGGCCTGCATATTCATTATATTTTTTTGGTTATATTTAATTGTGTCCCAATGACTCATAATGCACTGGAAGCTAAAGCGTATTTAGACACTGCAAAGCCTCTCTAGTTGAGTGGATTTATTGTTCTCATGCTTGTGTATGCGTGTATTAGACGTCACAGGTACATGAGCAGATATTTTTTGTTAAAGCTCCCTAATTTAGGTTGGTTCTCCATCCAGTATCATTCTTTCGCTTTTCTCTTTGGTTATGTATAGTGTAACTGACTTCCATCTCCCCTCTTTTCTGATTTTCCAGGCACAGACATCTCCGTGGGGGAAGAAGTAGCTATCAAGCTAGAATGTGTGAAAACGAAGCACCCACAGCTGCACATTGAGAGCAAGATCTACAAGATGATGCAAGGAGGCGGTACGTGTTTCCAAACTCAGTCAACAGCTCCTCGTGGTCTCCATCCGGCTTCTCCATTAACACAGAACTATGAGTCACATGTACACACCTCACACACCTGCCTCATACATAAGAGGCTGTATACTATTTACTGTATAATATATAATATGAACAGTTAGGTGTTAAGTTGATATTTACCTTATTAGTTTTCTTTTTCTTTTTTTTTCTTTTTTTTTTGAAAAATGTATAATTTTTAAATAATTTTTGCTTGTTATTGAAAGGCCGTTTGATAGAGTACCATTTTAATCATATTATGAAATGCTGGAAGCAGAGCTCAACATTAAGGAAATATAAAAATACATATTCATTCTAGGCTGCATTTATTTGATCAAAAATACAGTTAAAACTGTAATATCGTGAATATTATTAGAATTTAAAATAACTTCTTTTTTTTTTCCCTTCAATTTTAAATTATATTTTAAAATGTAAATTATTCTTCTGCCAGCAAAGTTGAATTGTCAGTAGTCATTACTCCATTCTTCAGCGTCACATGATCCTACAGGAATCATTATAATATGCTGATTTAGTGCTAATTTTTTTCTTATTAACCTTGAAAAGAGTTGTGCTGCTTAATATTTTTTTCAGGATAGAAAGTTCAAAACAACTGCATTTATTTGAAAAATAAATATTTTGCTGAATAAAAGTATTAATGTCTTTTATACATTAAAAAAAAATCTTACTGACTGAAAACTTTTGAATGTTAGTATAGATAAAAATTGGTTATTTTGTGCTGGGGCCAGTGGAAATTTAAAACAGGAGCTACTGGATGTCCTTCCTGTTGATCCCTGCTTAGTAATATTAGCCTTTAAAAGCCTCTATGAATTATGACCATTTTATGTCGGCTTAATGTAGTTCTTTTGATGAGCTCCTAGTAATTTGTTTGAGTAAGAGGGTTCTCTGGAGGTAAGGTGTAGTTCACAGGATCTCCATTTCTTAGATGGTGTTACAGAATACTGTAGCAACAGTGGGCGGCAAACCAATCGTGACCAGTTCCCCTCGCATCATCAGTCAGTGAGTCAACACATCCTTCTCCAATGAGAGTTTCATTATCAGATCTCAAGCTACTCACAGCGTTCTGTCACCACCGTGAATCGTCTTCTCATTGGCATTGCGTAGATGTAAAGGAAGTAGGCAATTTGTATCCTCAACGTTGTTATTGTTCTGTAATCAGTCACAAAATCTGGAAATTTTGGTTCTGTTGTAATGTATGGTGATGGTTTATGTAGGGCTGGGCGATATGGAAAAAAAAAAAAAAAGAAATCTTGATTTTTTTTTATTTTTTATTTATTTATTTTTTTTCCCCCAGAAAGTTTGACCCATTTTCGATTTTTAACTAGTCAGCTTGAAAATGTAACTACAGGAGGATTCAACTACATCAGGATTCAACTACAACTTGTATAAACTTGTCTTATACATGTTATATGTTCAGAAATAATACAAGAAAATGCTTTAAAAAATTCTCGAAAGTCAAGGTAATTCAAATTTAGGTATAACACCAGCAGACTATTATTAACTATAAATGTTCTGTAAAAAACAATGAACAGAAGCTTTCAGCCTGTCATCATGATGCAAACTTGAAATATCAGACATACAGTAGTAATTCTTTACAGGTTTTTATTCGATTGCACTGGTTTTCCATTGTCTAAACATGGACGCGTTTGACTGTTACGCTCGCGTCTCTTGCAGCGTCTCATGCATGAAACGGCATTCTAAAAACATGCCGCTCAAATTAAAAGTTGAACTCCCATCTTCTTGCATTTTTTTTCATATTCCACTGGCCACATTGCATCTTTGTCAACACAAAAGCACATTCTGTATGAATGGCACCTACGATATATTCTACTTACGGTCCTTCACAGAGCACGTCACATGTGAGCGGCTAATCACATGTGCTGACATGCGGTTGGATCATTCTTTTTCTCTTTACTGTTATCATTGGCATATTGTCAAAGTGTCTAATTCTAACGTTTGGTATCATGATTTTGAATATTTCTATTCAAAATCATGATTCCTCGATTTATAAAAAATAAATTCGTGGCAAAACATTAAATTCAAAATTAATTGAAAAAATCTGAAAAATCGCCCAGCCCTAGGTTTATGAATATACATGAGGTGCCTGAAGGATGCGTCCCCCCTACTGGCCCCAGCTGGGTTTGCCCCTGATTGCTTTTATTCTAGATAGATGTATGACAATCCTGTCGGGGGTGTTTTATGGTGCCAGCAGCAAAAGTGTATGGCATTCTCTTTCAAACACGCTCTAATCTGTCTGCTCGCTCCCAGCGTGACTGAGCATGCATGACGTTCGCTCCACGGTGGCCAAACGTTGCGATGGCATCCGTGCCATGACAGACCGACATTGTGAGTGAGCCTCCCTCTCAGCGCTTGTGTTCTCTATGATCACATGGACCCTGGGCCAGATGGTGCATTCGGAGGGGAGTGGGTTTGGGGGGGAGGGGCCAGCCCTGTGCATTCCATCTCCTAACTGGGTCTCTTGTACCACTCGCAGCCTTATTTAGCACAGCATGAACAAGCTTACTAGCATTGATAACATACAAGCATATGCACTGATAACGTTATATTGAGAAAGGTGCAGGTACCTGCAATGTATGTGTGCATGTGTGTGCATGCATGTTGTAGGTAGAATGGAAACCTTTTGTTATTTCTTTTTGTGTGTTATTATTTATGCATATTTTAGCACCACAGTTGCACTCTTTTTCGAGTCCATACATGGAGAAGCACAAGGCTTGGCATTTTTCTATTTTAATTCCTATTAATATAGACCGTCAGAGCTGTCCTGATGTGAGAATGGAAAGGCGTGCTGGACGGCTCAGACCAGGAGATATATTTAACTTCTTGAGTTTGCGCAGGAATAGCTGACCTGGAGGATGTTTTCTGGAAAGTGCTGAACAGCAGAAGCTCTGTGTTGTTGAAGGCGTCGGCCGTAGACACGACAGCAGCTGCCGAGAGATCTCTGACCTACCAGAACTCTGCTGAACCCTCTCTCTTCCTCTCCTCGATAATCCTGGAAAAATCTTAAAAAAAGCTTAGACTTGACTAGGCTATCTATTTGTCTAAAAGTGGCGTTCAAGAAACCTGTTTGAAAATAGTTATTATACTGTAAAATATGTGCCTAAAAAATTTACAGTTGTGGAAAAAGGCAGCTGTGGTTGCCAGAAATTTACTGTAAAAACAAAATACTGTGACATTGTTTTAGGTATTACTGGAAGGTATATTGGTGCCCATGTATTCTACTTGCAAACATATTATTCATAAATAATAAATATTTATATTTTTATTACATAATTCATAAATTTAAGATATTCAGTCAACAATTACCCTTGCGCACCTGTAGGTAGTTGATAGGTGCATAGGAAAAATGACCAAAAAAAAAAAAAAAAAACAGGTCCAAATTCAAAACAAAAAAGATTAAAAAAGAACGGTCTGGGCTTGCAAATTGTATCAAAATATAAATTTATTTTCTCACAATTTTAAGATATTTAAATTACCGAAATCTGCTTTGTATCCATAGACTGCACTGCTAATATACATTACTCGAAAATGAGAACCAAAACTTTTTAAATAACTTCTGAGAATGTCCTTTTTTTTTTTTTTTTTTTTTTTTTTTTTTTTTTTTTTTTACAATAAATTATATAGTAACTATACTATAGTAATCATATAGTAATTCATAGTATTTACCTGCAAAAACCATAAAGAATTCTAAAGTAAAGTTATGTAATGTTAAACCATTTACATTTTTATATTGTGTATGGTAACTTTAACCGACTAGCAGGTTTTACTGTAGCTTTTTTTTTTACAGTGTTTTTGTAAAGTTACATTAAAAAAAAGAGTATATTTACCATCTCATTCAGCATTTTTAACAACATGGATTTTCCACTGGCTTATGTAAATTACCCAAATTGAGAAGGATTCACTCCAACCTCATGTTGATTGCATTGACCATTTGAATTTGGTGTCATTTCTGGAAATTTCAAAGTGAAACAATGCAGCATTCAATGAAACTTAGTTTAGTTTTTATTTGCAGATTTCCAATATAAATGAGCATTTTGTTGAAGCTGGTAGCTATAATTGAATCACATGAAAGAGCCTTCTTTGTTTAACTAGAGGATTATGTGTATTCAACATCCATTGTATCAGTACAAATTCAAATGATATTATAGCGTTGTGACAGCTGCCTTTTCTGGTTCATATGTGGCAGAATGGTGAGGGGGGCAGGAAAATACCCTTGAAGTGATGTAATTGGGTATCAGCTGTCTTTCCCTGACAGCCTATATCTTTTCGTGCATCACTTCAAGGTCATCCTAGAGATGGTTTATGCTTTATGGTTGATGAGTTAGAGCCCTTCCTGAGGGGGACCAACCAGGACCACTGGTTTACTTAAGCTGAAGCTCTGCTTGGGTTTTATCACATCACTGCCCTCCTGAAACAAGCAGGCTCCCAACCCCCCACCTATTATGTTGTAGGTCACCTTCGGTTTCTGTCAGTCAGTCCTTCAAAGATACAAATATGTATTAGTCAAACTTTCCCCTCCTTTTGATTGTCAAACATTTCCTTCATAAACCACATTCCCTTTTACAAGAAAAAAATCTTCTCTGCTAATGGTAATTGTTTCTTTTACAGTCGGTATCCCAACAATCAAATGGTGTGGAGCAGAGGGAGATTACAATGTGATGGTGATGGAGCTGCTAGGACCCAGTTTGGAGGATCTCTTCAACTTCTGTTCTCGCAAGTTCAGCCTAAAGACTGTTCTTCTGCTGGCTGACCAGATGGTAAGTCTTGCAGACATGATCACTGTAACCTTTGTCCTCTTCACCCTACCCATCTCTTGTTATAGGGAACCCAAAATGGGATAATAACTCCAGGAAGTAGTGTTCTGGTGACATGACAAGCTTTACTGTCATCCTTTCAGCTGTTTAACTTAGACAACCAGTGTCCTTTTTCACTTTGTGTTTGACTGAGCATTAAGTGCCAAGAGGCGTTGTGAAAGGAGGCATAATGTGAAAGGACTGCTTGTTCAGAGGTTGTCATGCCCTCATTGCTTTATTTGAATTGGTGTGTTAGGTTTGCATGGAGTCTTTCGTTCAGTCATTCGACCTGCTGAACCTGTCTTCTGTTCTGTCCTCAGATCAGCCGTATCGAATACATACACTCCAAGAACTTCATCCACAGAGACGTCAAGCCCGACAACTTCCTTATGGGCCTGGGGAAGAAGGGCAACCTTGTTTACATCATTGACTTTGGCCTGGCCAAGAAGTACAGAGATGCTCGCACCCACCAGCACATCCCTTATCGCGAGAACAAAAACTTGACTGGCACTGCTCGCTACGCTTCCATCAACACCCACTTGGGCATAGGTATGCTGACACATCTTTTGAATAAACTTATAATAATAATAATAATGATATTAGCATATTGAAACCTCCTATACTTTCAGACCTGACCTGTCATCACCTTAAAATTTACGATTAAGCCACTTCACCTGTTATAGTCTGGCCATCAAAATGACATACAGTGTTTATCGTCGGTGTTTTCTTTCACAGAGCAATCCAGACGAGATGACTTGGAGTCTCTTGGCTATGTGCTCATGTACTTCAACCTGGGCTCTCTGCCATGGCAGGGTCTGAAGGCTGCCACAAAGAGACAGAAGTATGAGCGAATCAGCGAGAAGAAAATGTCCACTCCTATTGAAGTCCTGTGCAAAGGATACCCATGTAAGCTTCTGCTTATACATATAAGGCATTTTTAGCCAACAGGCTTAAGCTAAATTATATCACAGCCATGGACCATAAGCTGTTGGAGGCAGGTGGTAGAAGAGAGCATTTGATTGGACTGTTCAATCAAATATATCAGTTATCAATATTTTTTTAAAGAAATTAATACTTTTATTCAGCAAGGACGCATTGCATTGATCAAAAGTGACAGTAAAGACATTTATAATATTAGACAAGATTTTTTGACACAAAAATACTTTTCTTTTTTTTTTTTTTAACATTCTTTTCATCAAAGAATCCTGAAAAAGCGTATTAGCATGATTTCTGAAGAATCGTGTGACACTGAAGACTGGAGTAATGATGCTGAAAATTCAGCTTTGCAGCAACAGGAATAAATTACATTTTAAAATATAATTAGAAAATATTGAAATATTATTACAATTGTAATATTTCAATACTGCTTTTTTTTTTAACTGTGATTTTGATCATATAAATGCAGCCTTAGTGAGCATAAGAGACTTCTTTTAAAACCATGAAAAAATCTTACCAACCCTAAACTTTCGAACAGTTGTGTAGTTGACTTTAAATGAGACCAAAGTGACTGAAAGTAATTTTCAGTCACTTTGGTCGCATTTAAAGTCATCTACACAACTGTTCGAAAGTCACTCTGTAATTTTTTTTTTTTTTAAATAATTTCTTTGCATTTGCCTTATGTTTGTTTCCAGCTGAGTTTGCCACATACCTCAACTTTTGCCGCTCCCTTCGCTTTGACGACAAGCCCGACTACTCTTACCTGAGACAGCTTTTCAGGAACCTTTTCCACAGACAAGGCTTTTCATACGACTATGTGTTTGACTGGAATATGCTCAAATTTGTGAGTGACATATGGGTTGTCTTTGCATGGGCGCTGTATTTCTTAAATTTTTATTGGTTTTTATGGTGGTCTGTTAAAAACAAAATGCCTCATTTATAATGTGTTGTGCTGTTCAGGGAGCGAACAGAGCGGCAGAAGATCCGGAGAGAGAGCGGAGGGATCGAGAGGAAAGATTGCGACATGGGCGAAATCCTGCTGCCCGTGGCATGATGCCTTCCAGCTCAGGTAGACCCAGAGGAACGCAAGAAGTAGCACCTCCCACACCCCTCACGCCAACCTCACACACAGGTAAGACGTCCACTGCTGCCTGTCGGTGCTTGTTTTTAACTCAAGTAAACATCTGAAGATCTTTTTTGTTTGTGCATAAGGATTATTTTGATTTGCAAGATACACAAGGGTTTTCTTTCTCTACACTGCTTCAGATCAAGACAGATTTGTATTCATCAGCTACTTTCTTTCCTGCCATTTGACGTCTTAGCTCACAGGAAGTGGTTAAAGGGTTGCAAGCTACTACGCTCAGCAGGATGTTTGCTAGACATGACTTCAATTTACTAGCGTTTGCTGTATCGAAGGGCGGAGGTTCACACACAGAGACATTTCTACAAGAAAGACACTTAAACAGTGACCCTGCACTGGTCTTGTTAGCAGCCTTGAAGTGTATGGCCTCAATTAGCAGAGCCTCGAGGAGTTGAGCGCAAAGACTCATAAACCCACCATATGTCACCTCTAATGGAGTCCCAGTAAACTTCAGTTTCTTTAATTCAAATAACGTTTATTCTCTGTGGGGCCCTAAGTTCAATGCAGTTTTTCCAGTTTTGTTGGAAAACAGAAGGATTTTTGTTTAGGTGGACATGACCCAATGTGTGGTGTCAGTGTCCGTTTTTTTTTTTCCATTTTCCATGCTTTAGATGACACGTGTCTTCCTTCCTTTGTCTTTTTTGCCAGGAATGGAGCGAGAGAGGAAGGTCAGTATGAGATTGCACCGTGGAGCCCCTGTCAACATTTCCTCCTCTGATCTAACTGGCCGACAGGACACCTCACGCATGTCCACATCACAGGTACTAGCATTATGAGATGAAATACTCTGCCTTTTTGCCCACTGTTGCCTGTGTGTTTGGCAGCATCGTCAGTCTCTGGCCCCAGCTCCACTGCTCTTAAATGACCCTTTCTTTATTTCCAGTCAAGTCTGACCACAAAAGAGATCACTTCGGTTAGAAAACCTTTATAAACAAACTCCTCCACCGTTGTTTTCCAGCAGAGAGACAAAGGAAATGATGATAGAGAGTGATAGCCATGAAAGAGTGCTCAGATGGAGCTTGTGTCTGCTGTGGCCTGGCATGATATGGAGCCGGTGTCATGGTTTACAGGGCCGTTAGCATGCTATTATAAAAGCACTCTGCTCTGAGAGGTGTTTTTGGGCTACACATGCTGTATAGCTGATCTTTAAATTTGTATGCAATAGTGAAATGGACAGTATGCGAATAAATGTACACAAAAAGTAAATAACCTGGGGGCTGTTTCATAAAAACAAGTTTACCAAATAAGCCAGGCTTATTATTCTGACTTATTTTGAACCAAATCAAGTGACAATAAGTCAGAATAACTGGAATAAACCTGGCTTATTTGGTAAACTTGTTTTATGAAACAGCCCCCAGGTCATTTTACCCTGGTAAATAACTTTGAAGAATAAGGAAATAGAAATGTTTCTATAGAAATTAAATAGAATTATTATTTTTTAATATTTATTATTGATATTGTTGGGCTCAACAATAAGATTTTTTTTCTCTTAATCCAATTATTATATATGTATTTTTTAATGCTTATTTCTGGGATTTTTTCAGTTATATATGTAACACATTTTTACTGGGAAATGATGGAATGTGGTGCAAAACAATTTATGTTTTTAAGCCTATTTAAATGGCTCTTTCAAGACTAGCACAAATCACTCTATATCGCTGTCAGCCAGCTAAGTAACATTGCATTGTTGACACATTTACATGAGTTGAATTTGCAAACAACATTGTTCAAACATAACAGAACACCAAAATGTGACATTGCAAAGCATTACATAACTTATAAATGTAAGGATAGTTGAAACACAAGCATTGGCCCTGGGCCATTGGGCCATCCTTATTGTTGAGCCCTGTATTGTGTAACCACTGCCACATATTTAGGATCTTATTTACGTAGAGTTCTTTTCAGAACTTGTCACACATTCTTGAAATGCTGCCCAGAGTCATAATTCTGTCTAGAGAGTCTCTGGTGATTTGAGTATTTGCTGTTAACGCTTCTGTTCAGATCCGCATTTTTTGAGGTGTTTACCACATTGTTGATTTTTTTCCACCACAATTGAATATGTTTTCCCCTCCAACCACCCACCCGCCCACTTCAGAATAGCATTCCCTATGATCACCACGGCAAGTAGATGCTCGCCATGTTCTGGTATGAGAGACAGCATTGGGTGAGTGACAGTTGGGTGTCTTTTTGTTTTTTTGTTTTTTATACCTCGACTACCTCCACTTCCCTCCATTGAGTAATAGGGTCCCTATCTAATATCACTGCTGTACGGCTGTTACGCAGCACATCACTCACCACACAGAATAAAGAGAGACTTCAGTACTTCATTCCTAACTATAATTCAGATAAAGCAGTCAGATGTTTAGCAAAGGCTCTTGAAGTGTTTAATTGAAAAGCAATATGGTGTTATTCAAACAGCGCCACAGTCGGGCTCCAGATATAAAAACCCCATTCATTTTCTCCACAGAGAAACACAAATCTACCATCAGCTTAGAGTTTCTCTTTACATATATTACCAAAAGAATGTCATGCAAACATTGTTGAAGATTAGGACCCAGCAGTCTGTGTCTGATGTTACAAGCTAGTTTCTGCACAAAAGCAGTTTCTTCAGTGAAAGTGAGACATCATCTTCATTGACTTCCATTCAGTCAGAATGGCCTCTAAATATTTTGCTTTCAACTTAAAAGTTTTTTTTTACCTAATCAATGACTCAGTGGTGTTATATTGAAGTGTCATTTTTACTTTTAGTTTTTGGTAGTCTTTGCTGAGATTGTAGTTCATTCACTCATAACAGATGTTAAAGGGATAGTTCACCCAAAAATGAAAATCCTGTTATTAATTACTCACACTTATGTCATTCCAAACCCGCAAGACCTTCATTCTTCAGAACACAAATTAAGATATTTTTGATGAAATCTGAGAGCTTTATGACCCTGTGTAGACAGCAATGCAACTGCCACATACTCTTGTGAACGCACATCAACTGACACTGAAGAGAATAAATTGTTGAATGAAGTTATTTTTGTTTTCTTTGCGCACAAAAAGTATTCTTGTAGCTTCATAACATTACAGCTGAACCCCTGATGTCACATGGACTATTTTGTCATGTCATGTCCTTGATGTCCTTATTACCTTTCTGGGCCTTGAATGTGGTAGTTGCGTTGCTGTCTTTGCAGAGTCAGAAAACACTCAGATTTCATCAAAAAATCTTAATTTGTGTTCCGAAGATGAACAAAGGTCTTACGGGCTTGAAACGACATCAGGGTAAGTAATGACAGAATTTTCATTTTTGGGTCAACTATCCCTTTAAGAACATGCTATTGTACCAAAGTCAGATAAAAAAAAATATATATTCATATAAGCACTTTTATGCTTCAAATCAAAATTTGTAATTAAGGTTGGGGGTGTCAAGGTACACAAAAATGACAGTTTCGGTACATAACTTGGTTTTGAAGTCACGACTGTGCTAGTTTAAAGCAATTAATATATGTTTTAAGCATGTTTTATGTTTAGGACAACTTGGATAAGCTCACAGTAGCTCACTCAGTGTTATTCTGCATTATATTTCAGATGGGTTCACAGTGTCAAAATATATATTGATATAACTGGTACTTTCCTATCCTAGGGGGGAAACTCGGTTTCGAATTATGTTCTGCACACACAGTGGTTAAAACATCACTGCATTTGTTTGGTACACATGCGTGCTGAACCAGAAAACCCGTATCGGAAAGTTTTTGGTACGAATACATGTACTGTTACACCCCTCGTTCAGATTCATCTCAAAGCTGGCTGATTGCTGTGTTTTGTGGCTCTTAATTGAAGACCATTTTTAAGTGTCTATGGAGAAAATGAATGGGAAAATATTTATGGAACCAAGGCTATTACTGATGTTACACCGAAACCACCAGTATTCATAGCCTGGGATACTTGCATACTTTATTCCGGCTTCATCCCGGTTAACAGTTTATGACCTCACGCCCCACTCTAATGACTCAGATGGTATTTTTAATCTTTGCAGAGAAAGTAATTCATAACACCAGATGATGTGATGCGTTACTCAGATGGACAGTACTGTTATCCCCTGAGCCATTTTTAACTGAATCTAGATTGTTGGGCATTTGCTTATTTTTACTAAAAAATGTGCTAAAGCATCAGTCTCCAAAATTTATTTAAAGCATAGTTTCAACTTTTGATGGGTTCGGGGATGCATTTTGCAGTGTTATTCCTTTTAGTCATGTGAATTTCTGGCAGACATATCACCATATCCCAGTGCTTAGATTTGATCAGATCAAGAGTTGTAAACACAAGGCGCACTCTGCTTTCATTTAGTGCAACAACAAAAAAAGGAAAAAAAAAAAAAAAAAAAAAAACTAAATTAGTATGCTCCCATATGCACGTATGCCCACCAGACCATCTGTCTCAACTGTCCTATAGCACACTATACAATACATTTAGGAGTACATGGTGATCATGTGTAGGCACATGATCACCATGTACTCCTAAATGTATTTACAGAACCCAATAATTGACAAAAGTTTAATCTAGTGTTGGAGAGCAAATTCAAAATCAGTCGCTGAAGCAGAAAGGCAGCACAAATGCCGTGCAGCAGAGCGCTCTTGATTGTGTGCTGTGCAGCGCCCTCTGCTTGTGAGTGTGTTTCTACACTCTCTACTTTGTGATGTATCCATAACCTCTAGTTGCCTGGGTGTGGATGCCTCTTTCTGTCTCACTCTTTTAAACCCCAGTGCTTGGTTTTGGCTCTCTCTGGCATGCAGTGTGACCACCCGGATTGTGCTCCTGCGCCCACTTAATCACTGCAGCTTTACACTTACAAGCCTTTTTCCTTTCAGTTGTTTAAGTGTAAAACTGCTGCTTATGGTCTCAGTTTACAAAAAACCTCCACCAATTCCTTTATTATTGTTTGTGCCCTGAATGAATTGTGTTTACTGGTAGTCTCCGATTTGCTGAACGGCTCACCTCTGCAGCTCTTTTGTTCCCTCTGTAACGTCAGAGATGGATTCACCCTGCCCTTTCGAGAGCAGCCGTCACATGATTGGCCCTAGAGTCCTCGTGGGCCCCCTGCACTGCCTTGCCTTTGACGGAGGATCATGAAAAATGTATCCCCACCTAGTAATTAATCACCTCAGATTTTATTGTGCATCTGAAGGTGCAAGACACAATTAGCTGTCGCCCCTCCTCCGATCTTGAAATAACCCGCCATTTGTGTTCCTGAGTGGAAACAAAAAATACAGTATGAATTGTTCCCCCTCCCCCCACCCCCCTTTGGGTTTGGTGTTGTAAACCTTGTTCCCCCCTCTCCTGCCATATGCCCTCTGCTGTGACAGGCCATGGGGGAGCTCAGAGGACGGCCCCAGGACCACCTGAAATATTTACGGCTCGAAGCATGCAGGCACAAACAGATACCGCCCTGTAAGAACTAGTAATGCACCAAAAATATTCTCTTTTGGAAGGTTGAAATCATTGACCGAATGATGTTTAATTTTCATTGCTCAATCAGCTGTGAAAAGACAAAGATAAAACAGCTTTTATTACTATAATTATGTAAAAAAAAAAAAAAAAAAGTCAATAACGTCACATTTACCTCAGGAAAGCCATTTAATGTCCATAGCTCATTAGTTAACTAGAATACAAAAAATTCACTCTAGAGAGAAGCATTATGCTAATAATATGCACTATATTACATATGAATTTTATCTTAACCTGTTATCATTATTTAACATTTTTATAGAAACAAGTTATTACAGCCACCATTTAAATGTTTGTATTTGAACACCGAATTGGAATAGAAACAATTATATCATTAAAAGTTGATTAAAAAAAATTGCTGAATGTTGCAGTTTAAATGTTTATATGTAACTCAATTTTTATAAGAACTCAGTGTTAATTACTAAACTTGTTTGATTGATTATTAAATAAGCGTTATTCTCAGTTTTTGACTAAAGTGAAACTTTGATTTTTGGTATCAATGTTTCGGTAAAAAATTTTTTTTGGTGCATTACTAGTAAAAACCATATACTTCGGAGAAGTTAAGTTGACCAGGCTGATAACAACAACTTATCCTAAGGGCACAAAGCTAAAATTCATGATGACGCTTATGGCATGACATCATGAATCTGAAAATGATGATTCTGAGAACTGAATTGACTGTTTACACCTGGTATTAAGATCTTTCTTGGTTGAGCCAAAACACTTGTGCATGTTTATGTAAATACACTTTTGTTTCGCCTAGAAGTTGTACATAACCGGCAATGTTTTAAAATTTTGTTCTATGATTGACTGACAGATGAATAGGTGGTCCTTTTGAGTTTGCGATACATTAAGATGGATTAGTGTTCACACATGCAATGTGGTCACATGTTTTCGATCACCTTGTAATGTGCTTGATGTGTTTTGGATCTTTCCCTGTTTTTTTTTTTTTTTTTTTTTTTTTTTTTTTAGTGCTACTTGTGTCTACTTGTGATTGGATCACCCAAGACTGCCCGATCTTTATACCAGATGTAAACGGGGTGTCTTAGAGACATATTCTTTTGTCATTGGTGTCCTACACATTTCCATGACACAGTCAAACTAAGATGACTCATGGGAATAGAGGAACAATGGCTATGTTCACACAGCAGAATAATATGGTTGTCAGTCCTGTTTGGAGTGTTAAATATGATTCATTAATCACAGTTCATTTTAAAAGAAAGTGACATTCATATACTGTAACCAATCTTAAATATAGACAGTCATAAATATTCATGAATCACTAGCGAAATAAGAGAGCATATTGATGTTATGAGTGTCACATTATTGACATGAAGTACAATATACTCAAAAGTTTAGAGTCATTAAGATATCAATTAAATATAAATTTCACAATATTTAAAAGTATTACTGTTTTTGTGTATTTTTGATACTTGCAGGCTTGAGAATTCTTTTATAAACATTGGAAAAAAAAAAAAAAAAAAAAAAATCTGTTCCACCCCAAACTTTTCAACAGTAGTGTATGTGATTCAAATTCAATACGTGTTTATTTATTATCATTATCTGTTGCTGTGGTTACAGGTATTATGCAAGAGTTCATGTAGCAATTGAATACAGTGACGTCCGTAAAGACATCATCTAATCCGCTTCCATCTTTTTGAAGAGTCACACCTAACAGTTATCACTCCAAAATACTGACTGCTTGAACATAGCCAAACTAAAATTGCGCTATTAAAGCCAATTCACACTGCACCGACAGACATCTGAAATTTTCATATGCAGTTTTTCATATTCGCCATCCTAAAAATTTGTCATGCACAGAAACCTTGCACACCTTTGTCAAAACGCCCCTCAAAATGCTTGCTACGGATGCAGAAAAAATGGAAAATTGAACCCGATCCGAATTTAATGATGGATGCAGTGTGTAAACGTGATTGACAATGCGAGGTTATATTTCGAATTTTGTATTTAGAATTTCAGACTCCGTGTGCAAGGACCTTTAGTCTGTGTCTATCAGTTGAGTGTGAACTGGCCTTCAGGAAGCTACTGAGATACTCTCAGCAACAGTTTGCATTTACATCATTTGGCAATCAGAAACTAATGTGTCTCTCTCCTCCCCACCCCAGGCTCTTTCTCGCGTCACCCCAAGTGGCCTGCAGTCTGTCGTACCTCGATGAGACCCTCCACACACCTCAAGAGCAGACCAACCATGGCCCTGATCTGCACTAGGACTTCTCCAGCAGCCTCTAACCATGTGAAATCAACCTCAGCAAATCAAATCGAAACAAGAGACTTCATTTCCTCCTTGCTCTCAATGCAATTAAACACACTTGAGTCACGCAAACTCGAGAGATGGACAGATTTTGGTTTTCGTTTCTTCTTTTCACACACTCCACACACATTTACCTACACTACTCCAAAAGACACCTGGGCACGTCAGTTGTGCTTGTTAACATCACTTTTCGCTGGCGAGACAGGAGGGACGGGGCGGGGGTTGTGATTCTCGGCCATCGCTGCCTTCGGCCCTCTGACACACACCAGGAGGAGAGGGCCGTCCTCCTGCCGTCCAGGGGCCTCTTTGCAAAGCAGAGTGTCTTGGTTAAAGCCATGTACAACGGCTCTGATAGTGCGGCTCACCCTCTCCTGTTGCAAAAAAATTACTTTTACACAGCTTGGAATGCAGCTGTACTGATAGCCATTGACCTTTTGCTTACCGTAATCTTTTGTTTTTGTCTTTTTATGTACAACAGAGATTAAATTGATTTCACACTGGCTACAGTCTTTTGCAGGTGAATCTTTTTCTCTTTTTGTTAGTTTAACAGCGTTAAGCTTAATGAAATGTGCAGAATTAAATCAAAAGTTCATGTGGCAGGATGAAGGCAGTGTCCTTTTTATGTCGTTTTGTAGTTTATTATGTGGAAGGCCAGGCAGAGAACCATGCAGCAAAGGTTCGAGTAATCGTACCCACAGTATCACCTTCACACTCTTTTAGATGATTTTTAGTTTCGTTGCACCAATCAACCTGGCCCTCTGTATCAACTCATGTTTTTTGCTCATTGATTTTATTGCATTCCCTTATGCTTTTCTTTTGTTTCTTGAAAGCTGTGAAATGCCTGTATTGTAGAGTTGTTGATGTTATTAATGTTGCTGTTTGTTTCTTTTTACCCCCTGAACTAAGCTTAGTGCTTTTACAGTAACGTAGGCACACATGGTTGGGTCATAATTGTTGAAAGACGTTTATCGCAGGAAGTCTAATAATGAGAAAAGGGCTTCGTTTTTCTGACCTGAGGGTATAAATATGAACAACTTGGGGCATATGTTGAGACAGACGGGTGCGTTTTCTTTTAACATTTGTGTTTGGATTTGGAAATGGATGTCCTGAGCCCAGCTCGTCTCATTGAGAGTACACCAGCCATCATTTAAGCCATGCCTGATTTGTTTTTGTTTTTCTTTTGACTGACACTTTTAACAATTGAGATGCAAGGTTTTGTTTTTCTTCGACTTTATTTACTGAGTATTACCGATGCTTTTAGTACTACTTTTCCCTTGTTTCAGAAGTGTGGTTCCTTGACTTACTGGTGCTATAAGTCACAGAGGACGTGGAAGGCGAGCTGCCTGTCCATATCATTCAGCATAGTAGAGCGTAGGCTTTTTCTGTAGTCATGGGGTTGGGGGGGGGGGCTAGTGGTGAAACTCTTAAATTCTGTTGTCATGTATATAGGATGTTTCTAGTGATGGCAAAGTACCATTTTTTCATAGCCACTGTCTGTGTGTGTGTGTATCGTGAGTATGGGGAAAAGGCTAGTGCTTAGAGAGGTGTGAGGGACTTTGTTCCGTTCTAGATTTGATAAGTTAGTAATTCTTTCTCTCCACTGGTGGTCTCACAGAAACAGCCGCTCCAGTACTGGTGTTGTTTAAATGTAGGCACAAGTACACTTTGTCGGGGATCGAGCTATTATGGATTTCTCTATTTCATTTTCTGGTTCATTCTACACACGACTGCTTGGCCAGTCCTTTTGCATCACACTGTGCTGTATCAGGTGGAATTATGGAAATCTTCCTTCCCTGGAAGATTTTTTTCCTCATTTGTATTGCCACTGTATTTGTGTATTTTAAAATGTGTAAATAAATTAATAAGTACTTGTAAATTGTTTTTCCCTTTTCCTTTCACCACATAAAAGATGTTTCTTATAGATATAGTTCATCCAAAAATTAAAAATGATATCAATTACTCACTTTTGTCGTTGCAAACCCTTAAAGGGATCCCCGGGTATTAAGACATATATAGCTTAATATAACGTAAATGGTCATCATATCAGTTTTGATTTTCCGAGCTGTCTATTCCGAGTTGTGGTAAAAATAGCAACAGATAGCGCTAGGTTTTTTATTTATTTATTTATTTATTTATTTTTTATTGCAAAACCTGTATAAACATACATAAACAGGGAGCGAAACATGAACATATTCCATCAAAGAGCAACAATAAAAATGAGAACAGAAAACAAATATTCTGGATCATGGTATTATCTATATACATAGCCTACAACTACAAAAATAAAATTTCATCCTTTTAGAAGAGTTGTCATAATACACCAAAAATTTGGCACTCTTTTTGTTATTTGTAAGTCTAAGAGATGAAACGAGAGTCCAATTCAACAAGAAAAAGGGGGAAAGATAAAGGTGATTTAAGCCATTTTTGTTTATGAATGAAGAATTTTGCATTCAATATGAGAAAATTAACAACATATTCAGCAGATAAAAGCTTTGGATTTTCATAATAAAAAATAACATCTTTGAGGACGAAAGTATGGGTTACATTTGTAAGGTTAGAAACATAGGTGCTTAAGTCAACCCATAATTTGTTGGAAATACTACAATCAAAAAACAAATGGGCAGCTGTTTCCTCAACAAAACCAAAAAACGAGCAAGACTCATCAACATCAGAATATTTAGAAATAGACAAATTAACGGGATAAATTTTATGAAGGATTTTATAATGAATCTCCTTAACCTTGTTAGATATGCAAAATTTATTTGGCAAAAGCCAGGCCTTTCTCCCATTTATATTTGTTATAAAGGAACCCCAGTAGAATTTCCCTCTTGGAGTAATCTTTCTCTTTGTCTGAAATATTTTGCGAATATGTCTGTTATTACATTTCCGATCTAAAATATCGAGACCACCCAAACATAAAGCCAGATAAACTGTTGCCTTTACTGAATTTAAGGTGATTTTTAATTAACTGAGTTAAGCCTACTAGGATGGCTCTCATCGAAGTATTATATTCCTTTTGGTGGGACTGGAAAATTATGGAGATTCATAAATTGTTCATAAGTTAAAATATTACCAAACTCATCAAACACAGATAGAATACAATTCAAGTTGTTATTAAACCATTTAGGGAAAAAAGAGACTTATTTCTAACAATTATATCAACATTATTCCAAAGGAGAGTTTTGTGGGGGAGAAACCATGGACAAAACACAATTTCCACGAAAGACATTGCTGATGGAAGTTAGATAAAGAAATAGGTAACTTGCCAGGCAAGAAATTACACTTTAGTAGGAAAGACAGGCCACCAAGCTGGTTAAATATCTTATTTGGAATGAAAAACCACATTGACATTGGTCTATTTTATTAATTTCCTTTATAGCTTTATCGTTGACAAAGAAAGAAAGAGCAGAATATACAAAGTGAGAGAGCCCTTCAACTTTAGATAAAAGAACTCTACCGTATAAAGAAAAATCTCTCTGAAGCCAGATGTTAAAGATCTGTTTCGTTTTAATAATTTTATCAGAAAAGTTCAAATGATGTCTTCTGATTGAATTTTTAGAGATATGAATTCCTAAATATTTTACACTTTTTTTTAAACTAATTTCACATTTCAAAGTATTAAGTTTTAGACCTGAGGCACATGAAAATTGTTCAACCAATTCCAGAGCTTTTGGTGACTGATTTTTGTCCTCCAAAAACAGCGTAGTGTCATCTGCTAGCTGCGCCATTTTGATCTCCCTGTCAAATACTGAAATTCCTTTCAAATTATCATCTTGGTTAGTTCTTAGACAAACTCTGTGGCTAAAAGAAATAAAAATGGGGAGATTGGACAGCCCTGTCTGACTCCACGATATATGTTAAACCTCTTAGAAGTGTCAAAGTTCACAATCACTGAGCTGTTAATACCTGTATAAAACATGGTTACAGTCTCTATAAATGCTTTACCAAATCCAAATAGTTCTAGAGTACGAAAAAGAAATTTGTGTTCTATGGAGTCGAAAGTTTTATGAAAGTCAAGAAAGAGTATGAGACCATCTGAATGAATTAGATGTGAATAATCCAGTAAGTCCAGTACTAATCTTATGTTGTTAGAAATGTGACGGCCTTTCATGAAACCAGATTGAGATTCTGAAATAATATTGTCTAAACCATAACTTAATCTATTAGCATATACAGAGGCTAATAGTTTACAGTCTAATGTTAACAAAGTAATAGGTCGCCAATTATCGATTATTAAAGGATCCTTGTTTGGCTTAGGTATAAGAGAGATGACTCCCTGTTTCATAGTAGTGGTCATATCTCCCAGACTGATGCATTCCTTATACAAATGAAATAAAGGTATTTTAATAAACTCACAAAAATGGAGATAAAATTATACCGAAAGCCCATTGATCCCAGGGGATTTACCTTTTTTCATTTTATGTAGAGCTTGCTTGATTTCATCAATTGATAAAGGAAAATCACAAATTTGACTATACTCTAGATCAATAACTTTAATACGGTGTTTAATTAAATCAATAAATTTTTCAGAAATATTATAGTTGAAATTAGTATAAAGAGTGGTATAAAATTTAGCAACAAAGTCTGATATTACTTTTTGGTCTTTGGAAATGACTTCGTCAGTATTAAGTGTGGAAAGAGCTTTCCTCTGACCATTTCATATTTTGTTCTGGGAGGAGATTTCAACGAATGTATGGATGATTGTCTGGATAGATATCCCCCTAGACTTGACGGTGGAATGAATAATGATTTAATTTGGTCACTTTGCATGGATCTCTCCCTGACTGATGCATGGTGGTTCTTTAACCCTTATACGAAAGATTTTACCTGGTCAAATAAAACTTTGTCTTTTAGATCTAGGATTGATTTATTTTTAATCTCTTCTTCTATTCTCAACCACGTAAAAGATATTTCTCACACCACTGCCCCCTTATCTGATCATAAATTAGTTTGTATAAAGATGAGTGACATCCATGATAATCCGAGACTCAGGGGCTATTGGAAACTTAATAATACCTTGTTAAAAGATCAAAAATTTAATGATAGTATCAAGCTTATCAAAGAATTATTCACTGACTTAAATGGAGATTATAAAAAAAAACATGGGAGTTCTTCAAATATAAAGATAGACATACAGCAGTTAAAGATAAGATCAGCTGCACTTCTTTTACAAAAAAAAAAAAAAAAAATAGCTTTTCTTTTCAAACTGTCCTGCAAACCTCGAACATTCAACGTTACAACAGACAAAGATTTGAACTTGTGCTCCATAAGAAGAATCACCAAACAATTTAAACAAAAACAACAAAAGAATATCTTTCTTTAACTTTACCCTAAATATAAAGGGAGAGCTGGATAATAACCTAGTAGAGTATATTGGCTTCAAGGTGAAAAACAATTAAAGAAAAAAAAAATAAGGTCAAAATTAGTATTAAGGATAACAACAATTAAGGAGGATCACATAATAACTTCCATGTTACACACAACTTAAGAGAGTTTTATGCCGATAGTGTTGTTACCCATTTTACGCGTTTCAGAATATTGCATGAGAAAGGTAGCCAATGCAGTCAGTAACTCAGCTTAGGTAACATCCGAATAGAAGACTTGCTTCCCATCAATCAAAGCGAAAGAGCTGCGGAAGCTTGCTCTCTTGCCCTCCTCGCATGCCTTCTTCACGAGAGGCCACAGCTTGTCCCACGCTGCTCGATCGTCGCAGTCTGTTTTCAGTTAGAAATTTGCAGCCTTTGGCAGCGCCCCAAATCATGTAACAGACGCGATGCAGTGAGAAGAGGATTATGATCGATCTGGTCTTACCATCTGCTCGTTTCTGTCCCAGACGGTGAGCGACATCGACACTGTCCTGGAGCCCGTCTCCAAATCCAGGAGCGATCTTCTCTAGTATGTTAAGAACCACGCTTTGGACATCCTCTCCATCTTTAGAAGTCCCGGTTGCTATAGAAACAGTTAGCGTTCTGAGACGTGCGCCTAGGATTGCGCATGCGCGCTGGCTGATCTAGCCTGAAAAACAAGCTTTTTAAAATGCTATTTGAGCAAAAGAAAAAACATTTATGACAGTTGTTGCCAGATTTCATTGGCGATTTCAAATATGAGATTTAATCGTAAGCTTAGTGAACAGTTTGGGAGAATTTGATGTTTCCCCATACAAAGTGATGGGAGCTGCACTTGGATGCCCGAGAGGCATTTCAAAGATGGCCGCCGAGTGACATGACTTGTCTTAAAGAGACTTTTGCTGCGTTCCAATTCGCATACTATCTGTCCTAAATAGTATTCGAAAATAGAATTAGTATGTCCCAAATCATAGTATGTTGAAAAAAGTATGCCAAAGATTCCCGGATGGTCTACTATTTCCGGTTAGAATTCGAAGTACAGATCGATGCACACTCTAACGGCTAATATTGCCCACAACACATTGCGTGCGGGAGGGAGGAGCCTTGAGAAAGTCGTAACCATGGCGACCGGAGGTGGAGATGCGCCTGCAGTATTTGTGTATTTAAACGTTATACTTTAATAAAGTTATTATTTTTATTTTATTTATTTTTTTTATTATTGTTTCGTGAGATTAATGGTTTGATGTTGTGTGTAAAGAGTGTTGTGTTTATCTTTTAGGGACCGATGAAGACACTGAGGGGCTAATCAATTGGCGTATTGCCAATGAGTCCCTTTTTACTGGCAAGAGAAATGCCGCCATCAAAGGTTTTGAGTAAGTTGCGGCTATTGGCTTATTTGTATTAACTGTGCTATTGTAGTATTGTAATGTCTGAAGAACGACAAACAAAAGACGATCAACTTTTATTTTTTTTTATTTCATTCGACTGAGTGCAACCATTTTACGTCATCAGAATAATGGCGCCCCCCATAGTCCAAAATATGTATAAAACGATGTGATTTTTTAAAATAACATAAATCTTTCTACTACATATTTCAGTAAGAGACATCATTTACGTTATATTAAGCCATACAAGTCATAATACCCAGGGATCCCTTTAAGACTTGTTCTAGATCTTCGGGTTAGACGCCATATTGAATGAGGCTGTGAGGGATGGCACGCACTGTATAAAGGTCCTAAATCATGTAATTTTTACAACTCAACTTTCAAATCTGTTTTATGAAGTTTGACTACTGGATTTTTTTTAAATTTTCTTTTCTGAAAGACGTTTCGTCAGCTGAACAATTGATGTGAAGAGTCCGTTTAATTGTTTTACCCTCACAGCCTCGTTTTTATTCCAGTCAAAAATTAAGTATAGACGCTAGTCACATTACTATTCTTATATATACATATATATTTTTAATGAAATATGACAGATTAAAAGTCCGTTCCACTTAAAAATGGCAGTTAAATTAATTAATTCTGATCAAACGTTTTTAAGCGTAGAATTGGCTTTAAATGGAGGGACAGAAATGAGTTTGGAACAATAAAAGTGTGAGCACATGACAAAATTACCTTTTTTTCCCTTAGTGAATGAGTGTAGCTGCAGTTCACGTAATGAACGATAGATGGCACTATTTGAACACCTTTTAGTATCTAAACTTGTAAAAATAACACAAGTACTTTTTATTTTTATTTTATTTTTTTTTATAACACAAGTACTCCTCGCTGCACACTGTAGCGAGGTGACGTCAGGTATATTGACGTCTTGCACGTCCATGACGTAATGCATGTCTTTAAAACGCATGCGCTGTACGGACTCTGATTTTAACCCACAGTAGATGGCGGTAACCCAGATAGCAACAGAGTGTGGGCCAAGTCTGGCTTACAGTAGTCCCTTCTGGCTTAATTCTGGCGCTGTTTTTTTCACAGCCTGGTGTGAAACAGCATTTGGCTGATCTCTGGCTGGAGTCTGGCTAACCAAAAGAACTAAAAGCAAATTGTATCTGTTTGACTGAGCTGTGGTCCACCAGAAAAAAGAAAATATTCGGCTGAGGTCTGGGTGGGTTTTGGTTAGCCGAAGTGTAGGCTCAATAAAAGATCTCTGGCGTGAATGTGATTTAGAGTAAAACAGACTTGTGTAAGATGTGTCTTCCTAATTTTATAAATCCTTTACGATATTTATTCAAATAGCAGGCACTATTGGATATTATAATTAATTAAAGAAACATTTATGTACTGAAACCTATTGAGAAATAAAGCATGATTGTGTTTTTATCAAAAAAAACAAACGAAAAAAAAAACGCAGCTTCCCAGTACTGATCTTTGCTTTTTGTCTAGGTTTAAAACAAAGAAAAGTGCACTTTTAGAGAAACAAGGCAACATATGCACTTGTGTCTTGTGGAGGTAGAAAAACAAAGTTCTTTAAGACTCGTGGGACTGCTTGTAATAAAGATTTAAAAGTAAAAAGCACAAACATCCGGTATTAAAATCAGAGTCTTCCTCTTGTGAACCCCCAATAAAACGAATAATAAGAAGAAGACTCTGATTTTAATACCGGATGTTTGTAATAGGCATCCTTACTATTCGAAAACACAGAGGAATTCGGCGGAAACAAAAGCAGTAACTCAATGAGCATAATTTGTTATTATTCTTTTTATTATTTTGATGTTGTGTATATATATATATATATATATATATATATATATATATATATATGTACAGGTGCATCTCAATAATGTCGTGGAAAAGTTCATTTATTTCAGTAATTCAGTAATTCAACTCAAATTGTGAAACTTGTGTATTAAATAAATTCAGTGCACACAGACTGAAGTAGTTTAATTCTTTGGTTCTTTTAATTGTGATGATTTTGGCTCACATTTAACAAAAACCCACCAATTCACTCAACAATCTCAACAAATTAAAATACTTCATAAGACCAAAAAAAAACAAAACAAAAAAAAAACATTTTTAGTGAATTCTTGGCCTTCTGGAAAGTATGTTCATTTACTGTATATGTACTCAATACTTGGTAGGGGCTCCTTTTGCTTTAATTTCTGCCTCAATTCGGCGTGGCATGGAGATGATCAGTTTATGGCACTGCTGAGGTGGTATGGAAGCCCAGGTTTCTTTGACAGTGGCCTTCAGCTCATCTGCATTTTTTGGTCTCTTGTTTCTCATTTTCCTCTTGACAATACCCCATAGATTCTCTATGGGGGTCAGGTCTGGTGAGTTTGCTGGCCAGTCAAGCACACCAACACCATGGTCATTTTACCAACTTTTGGTGCTTTTGGCAGTGTGGGCAGATGCCAAATCCTGCTGGAAAATGAAATCAGCATCTTTAAAAAGCTGGTCAGCAGAAGGAAGCATGAAGTGCTCCAAAATTTCTTGGTAAACGGGTGCAGTGACTTTGGTTTTCAAAAAACACAATGGACCAACACCAGCAGATGACATTGCACCCCAAATCATCACAGACTGTGGAAACTTAACACTGGACTTCAAGCAACTTGGGCTATGAGCTTCTCCACCCTTCCTCCAGACTCTAGGACCTTGATTTCCAAATGAAATACAAAACTTGCTCTCATCTGAAAAGAGGACTTTGGACCACTGGGCAACAGTCCAGTTCTTCTTCTCCTTAGCCCAGGTAAGACGCCTCTGACATTGTCTGTGGTTCAGGAGTGGCTTAACAAGAGGAATACGACAACTTTAGCCAAATTCCTTGACACGTCTGTGTGTGGTGGCTCTTGATGCCTTGACCCCAGCCTCAGTCCATTCCTTGTGAAGTTCACCCAAATTCTTGAATCGATTTGCTTGACAATCCTCATAAGGCTGTGGTTCGCTCGGTTGGTTGTGCATCTTTTTCTTCCACACTTTTTCCTTCCACTCAACTTTCTGTTAACATGCTTGGATACAGCACTCTGTGAACAGCCAGCTTCTTTGGCAATGAATGTTTGTGGCTTACCCTCCTTGTGAAGGGTGTCAATGATTGTCTTCTGGACAACTGTCAGATCAGCAGTCTTCCCCATGATTGTGTAGCCTAGTGAACCAAACTGAGAGACCATTTTGAAGGCTCAGGAAACCTTTGCAGGTGTTTTGAGTTGATTAGCTGATTGGCATGTCACCATATTCTAATTTGTTGAGATAGTGAATCGGTGGGTTTTTGTTAAATGTGAGCCAAAATCATCACAATTAAAAGAACCAAAGACTTAAACTACTTCAGTCTGTGTGGATTGAATTTATTTAATACACGAGTTTCACAGTTTGAGTTGAATTACTGAAATAAATGAACTTTTCCACGACATTCTAATTTATTGAGATGCACCTGTATACAGTCAGGTCCATAAATATTGGGACATCGACACAATTCTAACATTTTTGGCTCTATACACCACCACAATGGATTTCAAATGAAACGAACAAGATGTGCTTTAACTGCAGACTGTCAGCTTTAATTTGAGGGTATTTACATCCAAATCAGGTGAACGGTGTAGGAATTACAACAGTTTGCATATGTGCCTCCCACTTGTTAAGGGACCAAAAGTAATGGGACAATTGGCTTCTCAGCTGTTCCATGGCCAGGTGTGTGTTATTCCCTCATTATCCCAATTACAATGAGCAGATAAAAGGTCCAGAGTTCATTTCAAGTGTGCTATTTGCATTTGGAATCTGTTGCTGTCAACTGTCAAGATGAGATCCAAGAGCTGTCACTATCGGTGAAGCAAGCCATCATTAGGCTGAAAAAACAAAACAAACCCATCAGAGAGATAGCAAAAACATTAGGCGTGGCCAAAACAACTGTTTGGAACATTCTTAAAAAGAAGGAACGCACCGGTGAGCTCAGCAACACCAAAAGACCCGGAAGACCATGGAAAACAACTGTGGTGGATGACCGAAGAATTCTTTCCCTGGTGAAGAAAACACCCTTCACAACAGTTGGCCAGATCAAGAACACTCTCCAGGAGGCAGGTGTATGTGTGTCAAAGTCAACAATCAAGAGAAGACTTCACCAGAGTGAATACAGAGGGTTCACCACAAGATGTAAACCATTGGTGAGCCTCAAAAACAGGAAGGCTAGATTAGAGTTTGCCAAACGACTTCACAGTTCTGGAACAACATCCTATGGACAGATGAGACCAAGATCAACTTGTACCAGAGTGATGGGAAGAGAAGAGTATGGAGAAGGAAAGGAACTGCTCATGATCCTAAGCATACCACCTCATCAGTGAAGCATGGTGGTGGTGGGCATGTATGGCTACCAGTGGAACTGGTTCTCTTGTATTTATTGATGATGTGACTGCTGACAAAAGCAGCAGGATGAATTCTGAAGTGTTTCGGGCAATATTATCTGCTCATATTCAGCCAAATGCTTCAAAACTCATTGGACGGCGCTTCACAGTGCAGATGGACAATGACCCAAAGCATACTGCAAAAGCAACCAAAGAGTTTTTGAAGGGAAAGAAGTGGATTGTTATGCAATGGCCAAGTCAATCACCTGACCTGAATCCGATTGAGCATGCATTTCACTTGCTGAAGACAAAACTGAAGGGAAAATGCCCCAAGAACAAGCAGGAACTGAAGACGGTTGCAGTAGAGGCCTGGCAGAGCATCACCAGGGATGAAACCCAGCGTCTGGTGATGTCTATGCGTTCCAGACTTCAGGCTGTAATTGACTGCAAAGGATTTGCAACCAAGTATTAAAAAGTGAAAGTTTGATTTATGATTATTATTCTGTCCCATTACTTTTGGTCCCTTAACAAGTGGGAGGCACATATGCAAACTGTTGTAATTCCTACACCGTTCACCTGATTTGGATGTAAATACCCTCAAATTAAAGCTGACAGTCTGCAGTTAAAGCACATCTTGTTAGTTTCATTTGAAATCCATTGTGGTGGTGTATAGAGCCAAAAATGTTAGAATTGTGTCGATGTCCCAATATTTATGGACCTGACTGTATATGTGTGTGCATTAATCATGTTGGCACATCTATAAATATGTAAATGTAGGCTAATGAAAAAGGCCTAATTATACTAATTTATCTCACATAGCACCCACAATGTTCACAAAGTGTGTGTGCGCGCGCACAGAGAGAGAGAGATAGAGAGAGCGTATGTCATATGATACTGTAAACATACTGTAAGTCTTACCATGACAGAGACTGCCAAATTACTTTAACTCACCCTTCACTTTATAATAACGTCCTGTTAGTTAATGCATTAACTAACATTAACTGAGCAATAGGCCTATTTTTGTTACAGTACACATTAATCTTTATTGACGTTAGTTAATATGCAACTGTTCATTGTTATTATTAGCTCAGTTCCATTAAATAATATTAACAGATACTTTTGATTTAAAGAATGTATTAGTAAATGTTGGTTAACAATAGCAAAGATTAATAATACTTAAGTATTTCATTGTTAACTAATGTTGACAAATGAAACCTTCCCATAAAGTGTTGCTAATTTATTTAGTACTGTAAGAACTCAGTACCATATGTGTGATATGTCTTTGATGTTTTCTTTTACACCTTCATATGTTCATATTCTACATCATAAACATTTATTTTACCAGTTGTTTATATTCCATTTCACATACAATTTTTATATAGATTCTTTATAAACAAAATAAGTCTCTAAGGTATTTTTCAGAAAGAGCAAATATTGCTTTTCCTTGTTTGAAATTTCCTATGTCAGGCACTGCTTAAAGTAGCATTTCTTACAACAAGCAAGAGATAATGTATAACTTTGTTTCAGAGTTTGCTTTAAACCAGTGTAGCCTACTATGTAAATGCCTTTCTTCAAACCTTATTTTTAACATGTTTTAACGTGTTTGTTCTCTATTTTATCTAAATCAGTTGTCATAAACTGGAGTGTCTTCAACAAAGAACACAAGGAGCAGTCTCGGATGCCTTAGTACATTGGAGATGACAGGAACGGAGTCCTGTGATTCATCAGACCAGGCAAACATCTTCCATTGCTCCATGATCCAGGCCTGACACTCATGTGCCCATTGTAGACACTTTTGGTGGTGGACAGGGGTCATCATGGGCACTCTAAGCAGTCTGCGGCTACGCAGCCCCATACGCAAACTGTGATGCACTGTGTGTTCTGACAACTTTCTATCATGGGATCAGGACCTGCGCCAGGCAGCTGCGGGACAGCTTCTTCCCTCAGGCTATCTGACTGCTGAACTGCAACTGATAATGTACAATACAATCAATCAGACTACACCGTGTCATATGCTGTGTGTACTGTGAATATTTCTGTGCTACTACCCTACCATCAATCTCTTCGTGTAATGTGTATTGTTATATACGTATATCATACAGCACGTCCTGATTTTTCTGAGTTAGATGTGTTCCTAGGTCAACATATTATTCTGGAACATTTTAATCCAAAAATTTAGTCTTGACCATCTCCCTACACCTAAACCTAAACTTAACCATAAGTAATCCCTAAAATCAGAGGAAATGATAGATGAATGACACTGATGTAGAAGCACCAATCACTGACTGTGAGCCTAAACTTCACAAAAACTGTAAACTGGTTCTTCAAATCTGATTGGTTAATCACAATGTTGTTCCAGGGTCAACAAAGATGTTGATCCAGGAACATGTCGCACTTGGTAAAATCAGGTTCTCCATATCAGCATATCATACATGTTGTATACTCTTTGTTTCTGCTGTCAGCACTTAGTATATTGTTTCTCAGCATATTGTGTTATGTAAATTTAATTATATAAATGTACATTGCTATGTCCCCACACACCCCTAAACTTTTCACACATCATTTACTTGTAAATGTTTTCTTGTTGTTGTTGTTGTTGTTGTTGTTGTTCACATACACTATCATATAAACAGCCACTCAAATAACTTTATTATTATTATTTTTTTAAATAAATTATTGCTATCATCTGATAATTTTAAAGAGGTGCTGGGCAAAATATGGGATAGAGTCTATGTACTCTATGTATCAAATTCAATTTCAAACTATTTTATTGGCATGATTGTTTTTTACTAACCTTTAAACTTTTTTTTTTTTAATGGTCAAAGAAACAGTACAGAAACATGCGTAAAATGTAATGCATAAAAATAAATAAAAATGATAGAGGAAAAACCAAAGTTTCGCAGAATGATAAACCTCACATTTCTGCCTTTAAATCATTTTTTTAAGAAAAGGATGAGTCAAAACGATACATCAAAGGCATTTGATCTGCTCCATAAACAATTCTACATAGGCTACCTTATTATCCAAAGTGTTGAGATTTTTATAGTTTGTTTTCCATCTACAGGTTAAGACTTACAACAAACATTTGGTCCAGCTTTTGCATTGGTATAAACCAAAACAGCAAACAGACTGAATAAAAGCATAAATCAACTGTCTGACAGCAGTTATGGAACAGCAGAAATAGAACAGTTTTCGGTAACCTCTATACACGAAGCAGCATCTATTAAGCATAGAAATCAGAGTGTTCTTTATAATTATTTATAATTAGGCCAATATAATTTCACCTCTAATGAGACATTCGAAAACTAGCAAAATCATGGAAGCTAAAGTAATAAAACATATTTTATGAAAAAAAAAGTAATAAAACGCTAGTAATAATGCAAGTAAGACACGCATGCACAGTAAAGCGAGTTACGGCGCATGTGTTTTAAGACATGCGTTACGTCACTTTGCGCATGCGCACTAAGACGTACGTGACGTGAATATACCTGACGTCACCGCACTACAGTCTGCAGCGAGGACACTCTCAAAAATAAGACATCCGTGTTATGTGTTCAACATTTACTGAGCAGATTTTGTTTTAATGTTTTCAGCAGACAGAGATGAGGCCATTAAATTATACAGTCAATCTGAAAACTGAAGGTAAATATTTCAAATGTTTCTCAGCCAGACTCAGAGAGGCACAATGGAAGGTCAGTGTGACTGATTCTGGGGTTACAGAGTCTGTCTAAATTTCTCATAGCTGCACTTGTAACACATGTATTAAAGTACAAATTATTGACGTGGCAAGTAGCTTTACCAGTAGTAGAGCTGTCTCCTCCTGATGCTGGTATAAAATTAAAACTAATGCCACCAGGCAGTGCTGTCAAACCTCATTTCTATGACACAGAAACAATAAGACACAATGTCATCAGTTTCCTAAAAAAACCCCCAGCAGTTTCACCACAATATCAATTGAGTTTAAGCACTTGTCATTTGGCCTCTAATTTGGTTTTTCATTTGGTGCATAAAGAGTATAGATTATTTGTTGCGATAAATCTAGGTTTGTTAAACATTCAGAGTAGGAGAAAAATAGGTAAATACAAATATTGCTGAAGGACTCTTCATATGAAGTCATAAATGCAGAGATACCTGCTCTCTACTTCACTATGCTATGACAATCTCAGCATAGCGGTTAAAAGTATTAGTTGAGAAACGCACGACAGCGTCAAAAAAGAAATTCACAGTACAGCTAATACTGACTAATACAGTTCTATTCCACTAACATAACTACTCACATTTGACATTGTCCATTAACACTGAGACATACCAAAGAGGTGAAGTGGAGCAGTAGCAGGTGTCAATCCAGCAGGATTACAATAGCTGTCTATCAGGAATGATACTGAAGAATATAACAGTACTGATCTTTATGCAGGAAATCATGATGTTTTCAGAAGTCTACTAAAGCCAGTGGATCAGACTGCTCACAATGCACAAAACAAAGCGTTTTACATAGTGTATGAGGTCTGTAAATAGGGACACATACTATTACAGAAGCGTTTGAACAGAAGGTGCATTTTGTGTGAGAAATGGAAACACTACAGATATCTGATACCTTTGCTGATATCTATGAATATGATCAGACTTGGGTGTGCTCACACTTTCAGTTCCTGTGATAGCTGTCTGCTTTACTTGATGTGATGTTTATTTTGCACTTAGTTAAAGATGCTTTAACAATGTTAAACTTTTCAGACTTTAGACATGCCTCCCCTTTCTATATCTCTGCCATTTTGGCATAACCATGGTAAACAAGCAACAAATAAAAAAAAACAAAAAAACAAAATTAGCATCTGTATCTTTAAAGCTCTCAGTTTTCTCCAGCAATAAAAAGCTATCTATTTATTTTTCTTTTAAGGCGTTTGGCGGTGTCAAAATCAAACACCCCTTCAAACTCATGAAAACCGGTCTTGCAAGTTCACCCATCACACTCTCCGGCGTAACATATATGGCTGCTGTAAACTTGCAATTTGATTGACAGGCGGAAAGTGCTTAAAAGTGTCTAGAGCCAATTTATAGATGCTAGGACCAGTGTTGGGAAAAGTTACTTTTAAAAGTAATGAATTACAATATTGCGTTAAAAAGTAACTAAATGCATTACTTTTTTATTGAAAGTACTGCATTACGTTATATTTGTGTCACTTTTTGTCACCTGAGCTGGGGTTTCTTATTTATTTTTAATAACAAAAACCCAAAAGATATATTTTGGGCAACTGTAAAGGCCCTTTCACACCAAAAGTGAAATTAAGAAGCCTCAGCACCTGCATCTCACTCCTAATTTCTCTCAACACATGGATAAGAGTGTCAATGGGTAAATGGGAAAACAAAGTGACTTGCGTTACTTATTTGAAAAAGTATCTCAGATATTTTCTTGTAAATTTAAAAGTAATGCGTTACTTTATTACTTACTTGAAAAAAGTAATCTGATTACATAACTGGCATTACTTGTAATACGTTACCCCGAAAACACTAACTAGAACTGTCAGAGAACGGTGTGATATCTCAGGGCAGTGATTTCACTGAATAGGATGATTTTCTGCATACAATTACATGACAAAAATCACTTACAGCACTTTTAACCTAGGTAATGTCGGTTTAAGTCAAAGAAATGTCTGTGGTTTTCAGCTAAAGATATATTAAGAGTGGCCTGTCCAAATCTCTGTGTGGCAGTGCAAATGTGGTTTTGAACAGCATGAGTGCAGTTTAGGTTTCTATTATTGATTAAATATTCATCTGTCAGCAAGTAGCACACACATTAGGACATCACATCAGAAATGTCCATCAGAGGTTGGTTTCTGGACTACAGGTGATGTTCTTATTCTGCTCATCTTTATCTTTAAGAAATGTTTCCACTTCCTTTGGATCTTCCTTAACATTCTCGGCTCTCAGGTCACCTGAATCCTTCAGCTCCTCTGAGTTTCCATTGGCCTTGTGAGGCTCCTCTTTGGGTGGCGTACTGGAGTGATTCTTTGCCTCCACTGTCCCTCCATTCTCTATTGCAGCCTCTGGTGCCTCAGACTTCTTCTTAATGAACAGTAAGTTGCATATGGCCAGCACTAAAGCTGACATCACAACCTCAATCCCAGCCAACAGGAATACAAACATGTAATTCTTAGTGGAGTCCAACAGGCGCCCTTGACAAAGTGAGAACAAGGATTTCAACAACATTCAAAGATTCTCAATAGATTACAGTAAGTGTAGCAAGGTTTATATATATATATATATATATATATATATATATATATATATATATACACACACAACAGTTCTATCTGGTTCTCAAATTTTAAATTGGCTGATAGGAGTGCGACATTAGAGTTCAACAGAGCTCCTCCAACCTCTTCACCGTTTGTATCACTCCGCTTGCCGAAGTTGCCGTATTTCTCACAGCGAGTGCCACGGAGGATGCCCAAATCCACTATAATTTTAAAAATAATACTGTTTTGTGTCACGGAATGCAGTTTTAAGAGTTTTTTAGGAGAGAATGTGCTTGCTTGGACTTCAAATATGCGGTTTGTTCATAAAGATAAGGTCTATTTTAAAATTTGCTTCAACGTTTTCGGAGATGTGAGTTCAAGGGCGACAGTGACCATTCAGCGCTCATTACACCCACCGAGAGCAGCTTCACCGCGGCCAGATCTTCTGGAATTTACCGCTGGCTCTGATGTCTCTATAGTGGTTAAACACAAGATATAATTCGTGTTGGGTAAATCTAACTGCCAGTCTTTGGTCTCATTAAACTATTATTTGTTCCAGAGCAAATAGTTTTGGCAAAATCTTATCATGTTTATTTAAATTCAATGCTGTATAAGGTAGAGTGGGGGAAAACACCCCGTTAAGGATTATGTCATTTTTTTCGGTGAAACAAAAGTTAAATGTGTCCTAAAAAGTTATCATAGTTTTAGTGACAATGGCATAAATTATAAACCAAGTATGAAAAATGTCCGGAGTTTAAGTTATTAGATTTTTAACAAAAATTTAATTCGTACCAAAGGGGGCGTTTTACCTCACCTAAAATGCCCCCCAGTCTGACAAAGCAATTTGCTTTAAACATTTACAGCAAAATCAGAGTACAGGCAGTTTTAGCTTAAAATTTAAAAGAATATAATCAATAATTATGAATTACAAAATTATAATAGCTTATTTGAAACATTTTGTTAGCTGATGCTAACTGGCTAGCTAATTAGCTACCTGATGCTAACTTGAGGTAATTTTTAAATATAAAATCCAAATATTTTTATTCAACCAACTAGATGGAAAAACAAAGGATTTGATGTTCAGAACAGAATAACTACAGTAATATCCCATTGCCACCTGGGGGCGTTTTACCCCACCAGGTGGGAGGCATTTTACCCCACTGACTATGTTTGAGAAAAAAATTATGTCATTCTGAAAATATAATGATATTTTTCTTAAATAACACGTACTCCCTATCTACACCCCCTACTGTTCTCATATCATAAATAACTGTGATGCTTTACAAAACAATAAGCTTTAAAACGCTTTTTTTACTGTTGAAAATGAGATAATTTACTGTGAAATCCGTTTTCTCACCGGTACATCACCAGTGTAAGCTTCATGGTGAAAACTTCTACATCACTCTTGCCAACGTATTCCATAGTTACAATAAGAATTTATCTTGATTTTATCTTGTGGCTATTTTGGGAAAAATAGTAGGGGGGTGTTTTACCCCATGGGGGGCGTTTTCCCCCACTCTACCCTATCGCGCTATCTTTGTACGGTTGACTGAATTGCCTAGCAACTTTTATGATGGCTGTTGTTGTTATTAAATATGAGTATTCAATAAATAATATTTTATATAAATAATAATAGTATTTAATAATAGTGTTCAATACTGAGACATGTAGCGTGTGTTCGTGAGGGTGATTTTAGTTACATTGTTCCGCCATTAGATGGCGACAAGAGACTGTTTTATGAATCAGCACTGCAGTAAAGACTTTTACTTTGAAAAATAAACGGTTTTGTAAACGGAAGTTATTTTTACTTTCAACAACAGCTTGAGGCAGCTAACAAATGCACTGAGCAGCGCTGTCATCAAAAATCACCCTAAATAGATAGATGAAAGGATATTGACGTTACGACAAAGCTTTCCCTAATGGACATTCAAACTTATAAATAGTTCAGTTATGAAACTCTAGATGGCGCAAGCTGACGGGTTGTTAATGTAACTGATGATATTCAAAGTTAAATGACTTGGCACAAGCTGATTGGTTCATGCTGGACATACAACCAATGAGCTTAATGCCTTGCATTTATATAGCTGGCTAGTAGTATTCACTTGAGATTCCTGCAGCGCGCTTTCAGAGTATCTCTGAAGCCCTCCACCTTCCCCAGCTCCACCTGTATAGATCTGAGATGGGTTATTTTACATGCTATTTGTGCAGCAGCAGTATGTCTTAAATACTCATGGCACCGTATCGCCATATTCATTGGCAGTAGCAAGTTCCTGTACTTGATTGCAGCAGCAGCAATAATCTACAACTACAGCAATAACCAACAGCAGCATCAATTCAGCAGCAGTGTAGCAGATCTATTCTGCCAAGTCCAAATACATTAACATTGTCATATCCATCACCATGCTAAACTTTTCCGAGAGTTGTCATGATTGACATGTTTTAGTGTGAGTAGGAGACTTGAGATGCTGTATCAGATGCAGGTAACGTTAATCACAGTCGCTCAGTTCATATCTCTCTCATAATACTTTACATAATACAGCAAGCTTTTACTACAGTAATACAATAAGCTTTCAATGAAGCAACTCAACATTCCTTCGTTACCAGTTCTAAAGTGACGTTTTCGAATTAGTAATGGAGGATTGGGCTCAACTGTTAAACTGTCAACTTTAGATTTAAATTTGTGGCAGAGGGAAGTAGTTCTGCACAAAAGAGGGCTTTTAAAGACACTCCGTTGTTGTTTCTAATTTACTTACACGCTCGTGCCGTCGAACTGTTGTATAAACGCAATATCACACGAGTAGATGTGCGAAATGGCTGTATATCGGCATGCTGTGATTACCAACGGCCGAATCACAGCCGTGCCGATATATAGCCATATCGCACGTCTACTCGTGTGATATTGCTCATATATATGAACAGCATGAGTTTTATATATATATATATATATATATATATATATATATATATATATATATTACATACATACATACATACATACAGTCATGGCCAAAAATATTGGCACCCTTGGTAAATATGATCAAAGAAGGCTGTGAAAATTAATCTGCATTGTTAATCCTTTTGATCTTTTATTTTAAAAAAATCACAAAAATCTTACCTTTCATTGGATAATAAGAATTTAAAATGGGGGGAAATATCATTATGAAATAAATGTTTTTCTCTAATACACATTGGCCACAATTAACGGCACCCTTTTATTAAATACTTTTTGAAACCTCCATTTGCCAGTTTAACAGCTCTAAATTTTCTCCTATAATGCCTGATGAGGTTAGTGAACACCTGACAAGAGATCAGAGGCCATTCCTTCATCCAGAATCACTCCAGACCCTTCAGATTCCCAGCTCCATGTTAGTGCTTCTTCTCTTCAGTTCACCCCACTCATCTTCTATAGGGTTCAGGTCAGAGGACTGGAATGGCCATAGCAGAAGCTTGGTTTTGTGCTCAGTGACCCATTTTTGTGTTGTTTTTGAGGTTTGTGTTTGGATTATTGTACGGTTGGAAGATCCAAACATGGCCCATTATAAGATTTCTAACAGAGTCAGTCACTTATTGATTTTTTATCTGTTGGTATTTGATAGAATCCATGATGCCATGTGTCTAAACAAGATGTCCAGGACCTCCAGCAGAAATATAGGCCCACAACATCAAAAATACAGCAGTATATTTCATTGTACACATGGGGTACTTTTTATCCCTGTGTTCACCAAACCCATCTTGAGTGTTTGCTGCTAAAAAGCTCATTTTTTAGTTTAATCTGTCCATAGAAGCCAGTCCCATTCGAAGTTACAGTCGTGTCTGATAACTGAATATGCTGGAGTTTGTTTTTGGATGAGCTAGGAGAATTTTTCTTGAAACCCTCCCAAACAACATGCGGTGATGTAGGTGCTGTTTGACAATTTTCTTTAAGGTTTTCTGACCCCGAGACTCAACTATTTTCTGCAATTGTCCAGCTGTGGTCCTTGGAGAGTCTTTAGCTACTCAAACTCTCCTTCTCACTGTGCATTAGGACAATATAGACACATGTCCTCTTCCAGGCAGTTTCGTAACATTTTATGTTGATTGGAAATTCTTAATTATTACCCTGATGGAGGAAATGGGAATTTTCACTGCTCTAGCTCTTTTCTTAAAGCCACTTCACTAATTTGTGAAGCTCAATTATCTTTTGCTGCACATCAGAAATATATTCTTTGGTTTTTCTCATTGTGATGGATGATTAAGGAAATTTGGGCATTATTTTCCTTCCTATTTATATTTCTGTGAAACAGGAAGCCATGGCTGGATAATTTCATGTTCATAATCACCCTGGAGTGCTCAAAATTGTGAATATGACTGGGAATATACTTCAGAGATATTTTACTCATAAGAATTTCTAGGGGTACCAATAATTGTGTCCAACGTGTATTTGAGAAAAACATTTATTTCATAATGATATTTCCCCCCATTTTAAATTCTTATTATCCAATGAAATGTTAGATTTTTGTGATTTTTTTAAATAAAAGATCAAAAGGATTAATAATGCAGGTTTATTTTCAGAGCCTTCTTTGATCATATTTACCAAGGGTGCCGATGACTGTACATATATATATATATATATATATATATATATATATATATATATATATATATATATATATATATATATATATAAACACACACACACACACACACAAACACACACGTGAGCTTTTATATATATATAATGTATATACAGGTGCATCTCAAAAAAATTAGAATATCATGGAAAAATTCATTTTTTTTGGTAACTTATTTCAAAAAGTGAAACTTTCATATTCTAGATTCATTACATGTAAAGTAAAACATTTCAAAAGTTTTTTTTTTTTGTTTTAATTTTGATGATTAGAGCTTAGAACTAATGAAAGTCAAAAATCTAGTATCTCAAAATATTAGAATATTTCCTAAGATCAATCAAAAACAAAAGGATTTGCAAAACATAAAAGTTCAAGTTATGTAAAGTTATGTTTAAAAGTATGTTCATTTATGCACTCAATACTTGGTTGGAGCTCCTTTAACACAAATTCCAGCATCAGTGAGGTGTGGCATGGAAGCGATCAGCCTGTGGCACTGCTGAGGCACTATTGAGCCTTCAGCTCGTCTGTATTGTTGGATCGACAGTTTCTTATCTTTCTCTTGAAAATATCCCATAGATTCTATATGGGGTTCAGGTCAGGCATGTTGGCTGGCCAATCAAGCACAGTAATATCATGGTCAGCAAACCACTTGGAAGTGGTTTTGGCAATGTGGGCAGGTGCTAAAGTCCTGCTGGAAAAGGAAATCAGCATCTCCATAAAGCTTGTCAGCAGATGGAAGCATAAAGTGCTCCAAAATCTCCTAGTAGACGGCTGCATTGACTTTGGACTTGATAAAACACAGAAGACATCACGGCACCCCAAATCATCTCTGACTTCAGAAACTTCACACTGGACTTCAAGCAGCTTGGATTCTGTGCCTATCCAGACTTCCTCCAGACTCTAGACCTTGATTTCCAAATGAATTGCAAAATTTACTTTTATCTGAAAAGAGGTCTTTGGACCACTGAGCAACAGTCCAGTTCTTTTTCTCCTTAGCTCAGGTAAGATACTTCTGACGTTGTTCCTGTTTCAGAAGTGGCTAGGTAGCCCTTTTCCTGAAGACGTCTGAGCATGGTGACTCTTGATGCACTGACTCCAGCTTCAGCCCACTCCTTGTGAAGCTCTCCAAAGTGCTTGAATGGGCTTTGCTTGACAGTATTCTCAAGCTTGCAGTCATCCTTGTCGCTTGTGCACCAATTTCTTCCTTCCAGTCAACTTTGCATTTAATATGCTTTGATACAGCACTCTGTGAACAGCCACCCCTTTCACCTACTGTGACTTACCCTCTTTGTGGAAGGTGTTATTTAATGAAACTCAAATGTAAATATTCTAATATTTTTGACTTTCATGAGCTGTAAGCTCTAATCATCAAAATGAAAACAAAAAAACTTTTGAAATGTTTTACTTTACATGTAATGAATCTAGAATATATGAAAGTTTCACTTTTTGAAATAAGTTACAAGAAAAAAAATGAACTTTGTCATGATATTCTAATTTTTTTGAGATGCACATGTCTATATAAGAGTATTTTTTTTTTTTTAAATTGAGATTCATACATCATCTGAAAGCTGAATAAATAAGCTTTTTATTTTTGTATGGTTTGTTAGGATAGGACAATATTTGGCCGAGATACAACTATTTGAAAATCTGGAATCTGGAGGTGCAAAAAAAAATAAATAAATAAATAAATTAAAATATTGAGAAAATCGCTTTTAAAGTTGTCCAAATGAAATTCTTAGCAATGCATATCACTAATAAAAAATTAAGTTGATATATTTACAAAAATTTTATTTAAAATTGAATTTACAAAATATCTTAATGGAACATGATCTTTACTTAATATCCTAATGATTTTTGGCATAAAAGAAAAATCAATAATTTTGAACAATGTATACAATGAATACAATGTATTTTTGACTATTGCTTCTGGATTTAGTCTGTCTCAGTTTGTTCTGTTTCTTCATGTCATTCCAGACAGACTGGATGTTGATGAAATCAAATCTCTGTGTGGAGCACTGACTGTTGTCAGACTCCTTGTGCAAACAAAAATCTCACTGGATTATTATAATTAATGGTAAAATGAATGTTTGGAAATGTAAACTGATATTTTCTACTGACACCCTACAGCAAAAGATAGAAATAACTGACTTAAAACCATTTTTTAGCTAGTGAAAATACTAGTATTCTAATAATTTTGGCCACCACTGTATATATATAATTTCATCAAAATAAATTGAATATTACAGTAATATTATTAAAACATTAAAATGTTATTTATTTCTGTGATGGCAAAACTGAATTGTTCAGTTTCGAAACTGAATTCAGCAGCCTTTTATCCAGTCTTAAGTGTCACATGATCCTTCAGAAATTATTCTAATATGCAGATCTGCTGATTTTTGTGGAAACTGTGATACATTTTTTCTGGATTCTGTGATGAATAGAAAGTTTAAAAGAACAACATTTATTTAAAGAGGAAAAAACTGAATTTTTGTAACACTATAAATGCCTTTGCTGACACTTTTAATCAATTTAATGCATTCTTGCTCAATAAAAGTATTGCTTTCTTTCAAAAAACATATTACTGACCCTACTTACTACTGAATTGTAGTGCATATTTATTGATTGATTAATTAATTCATTTATTTTTTAAATAACAGAAATTGTGACTTGAAAAAAAGAGCTGTCATAAGATTAAAATAAAACATATTTTGTAATTAAATAAATATTTTGTAATTTTGTAAATATTTTGTAAAATAAATATTTTGTAATTACTGCATTAACACATTCAGTTACTTACAATAATGTTTGTCAATTTATGTGACATTTGTGGCAGAACGTGCATTATGTGTTATGCATTATTGTGCTTGTCCTACAAGTAGTTCCCACAACCATATAATGTTCTTTCCTGTTCCTGGCCAGTCAACCATTCAAAATCTAAATTCACATATAAAGTAACATATAAGACACTTCATTTCTCAACCTATAGTTTAATAGGAAGCTAACTTACAGTATAAATCATTTTTATTTCAAAACAAAATTTCAACACTCACCAGCAGATGGAGGCCCAACAAGCACAGCAATGGCTTCAAGCAGGAGAACTAAACCAATGGCGCTTGAGAACTTCTCTGTACCCACAACAGCCATGAGAACCTCGAACTGCAAGGCACCCACCATGCCATAAGAGATGCCAAAGAAGATGCAGAACACCACCAGAGAGGCGTAGTCTTTAGACAGGGAGCCCACCAGATCTGTGGTGCCATTGAATATAAGTGCAAAACTGAAGAGGTAGACGCAGCGAGGGCGAACCCACTGGAGTCCAGCGATGATGCCACATGTGGGCCGTGCGAAAATGTCAATGAAACCCAGAATGGTAAGCAGGAGGGCGGATTTCGTGTCTTCATTTCCCAACTCTTTGGCATAGCTCACCACAAACAATGGAGGCACAAACAAACCGAGCACCATAATGGAGGCAGCGACTGTATAAATGACAAAGCCTGGGTCTCTGAAAACACTTAAGTCCAGCAGCTTGGGCTTTGCTTTCTTGTTACCATCATCTGGTGTGTTTTCAATCCCAGGGGTCACTGTCTTCTTTGGCGGGACCAAAGGCCTCATTAAAGCCCCACAGGCAGAGCAGTTCAGAAGCAATCCTCCCAAGATGAGGAAGCCCCCTCTCCAGCCATATTCATACTGAAGGACTTGCCCCAAAGGGGACAGACAGCACAGAACCACTGGACTCCCAGCTGCAGCCAGGCCGTTAGCCAGCGGCCGCTTCTCACTGAAATATCGATTCAACATAATGAGTGACGGCTGGAAGTTCAGAGCCATTCCAAGACCTGGAATCAGAAGATGGAAATGATTTCATGTCCCTGGATAGACATCAATCCTTCAGTAAAAGAGTAAATGATGGCTGAAGTACCTGTAATGACTCCTGTACACAAGTAAATGTGGATGATGCTTGTGGCAAAAGAAGCCAAGACCATTCCCAACGATGCAAAGAGGCCGCCCACCAACATCACTGGACGACATCCAAAGCGATTCACTAAAATGCTGCATAAAGGCCCTGCAAAGAGTAATTATACGTATATACTATATCTGAATTATTTGAATCCAGTTAAAACTAATTAGAAGACATTAAAGGGATTGTTAAAAATTAAAATGCTGTCATTCCCCATCGACATTTGTTACATGGACAAAAACAGTTCAGACATTCTGTTCCGATGAAGAAGGAAAGTAATAGAAATTTGGAACATTGATTACAGAATGTTCATTTTTGGGTGAACTACCTCTTTGTTTGGTTGGTAGTGAACATACCAGTGCCATAAAGCATCGCCAGTAGGATGGAGGAGATCCAGGCTGTGTCACTGTAGCCCACCTCAAACTCTCTAATCAGCTCCTTGAAGAAAACACTGATGGCCTTGGGAAAGGCGTATGAGAAACCTGTGATGACGAAGCAACCAAAGAGCACAGCCCAACCCCAGCCACCATCAGGGGCCTTCACTCCACTACTGCTGTCATCCAGTGCCACTCCACCCATGATGCTCTACTGCTCTGTGGAGAGATGAGACACTCGTGTTCTCAGGGGAATATAAGTTGTAGTATGCAAGTCAATTATGATGCCTTCAGGACCTTAATGCCAGGAATCATATTTATTCAAATGACAAAGCATTCAAATGGAAGCAATAATAATACGTTTTAGTTGTATGAGTCTCACAAAACGGTTAATAAAATGCCCATGTTATATTTGCACATCAAAATCATAATGATGTGCTTCACTGTAATGAAAATAATGTCACCGTGCAAAAATATTAATGGAAAAAAACCAAAAACAAAAAACCAAAACAAGCTTTGTTTTCTTCTGAGACTCAACCTACAACAACCTGAGAATTTAGAGAGAATGTTATGACTTTAATCACATTTTATGATTGTCTTAAATATAATGATAAAGGATGTGAAATTAGAATTCTAGTTTGTATTTCCTTGATGAGTGATACATGTTTCAGTGTCTTTGTAGCTATATTTGTGTATTTTTACAGTTTTTATTTATTTACTTATTTACTTATTTGTTTATTTACCGTTAGAGCTAATACCACATTTTCACAGCTTTACTGTTAACTAGTAATAGTATAGCATTTGGTAATGAAATGGAAGCTATGTACATTTTGTGAAGAAAATGGTAAATTTTGGGGAAATACACAAGCCAGCACATATACTGATCTTTCAAAATATCCCCTATTCAGCTCTAATTGACTTACCGTCTACATCTGAGATAACCTATATTAAATTGTACCTAAATGCCCTTTCGCATCGCGTCCAACTGTTTTTACGTCCTGTCAGATGCGCAATATCCGCTCTTTTACGCGGTTCGACGCCTTTCTGTAAAAAACAAGCCTCTGATAATTTAATCTTTAATCCGATTAATCTAGTATAACACTATTATTTTAAATATTGGCTGCTTGTTCACAATGTCAGAGTGTTCCGTAGTTCTTCCATATTTCCGAGACACCTGTTACGTTTGTATGTGGGGAATATATGGTAAGGGATGCTGCATGGATGCGGGACAGGCTCATGCGCAGTCCACATTTATCAATGTGAGTCAAGGTTATTTATCTAAGTTCATAAATATCCACTGTGATTAGAGGCTTTTTGTACAACTAATGTCAATTATTACTAATTAACAATACCGTGCAGATTTAAATTCATGATGTACATCAGCTGAACTTTAAACTTTAAACATTTAAACTCGGTCCCAAGATCTGTGCAAATATTTATCTTCCTCTAGAGAGGCTAATTAACGTCATTTTGGCCCTACAACATGTTTATCCAAATTCTCTATCAGTGGTTCCCAAACCTGTCCTGGAGGCCCCCCTGCCCTGCACCTTTTGTATGTCTCCCTTATCTAACACACCTGATTCCACTCATCAGCTCGTTAGTAGAGACTGCAAGAACTAAATTGGGTGTGTCTGATTAGGGAGACATACAAAATGTGCAGGGCAGGGGGGCCTCCAGGACAGGTTTGGGAACCACTAGCCATAATAAGCTTAACTAACTGTAAATGGTACTTACTAAAAATATGATGCTCTGCCACCTTCAAATTACAGTTCTTTTCACCGGAACGCGCTCCTAGCAGCTTGTATGACATTATAGACGCAGCTAAGTAAAAAAGAGAAACCCGACTAGCTGACTCTGTGGACTGGGTCCTAAAGTCTGCTGCTCTCATCATGTTTTCATATTCACCTAAGCATGCATGTGACGTCAGCATTTCTTTCTGTTTCTGTGCAACTGTGTAAAAATAACCCGGCCAATTCTAAGGTTCAGTAAGTTGTGAAATATTAAAGTTGCTGAACAGGAAATAGCCCTTTGAGTGGAAACTGGCAAGTTATTTCAAATATGCCAAATATCTGTGAAAAAGTGCATACTGAGTTTCTGGAGAAGCTTAACATGCATATCTATCTCAAATAATTGAAGATGTCATATGCAGAGTCAAATTTATGTATACAGGTGCATCTCAATAAATGAATGTCGTGGAAAAGTTCATTTATTTCAGTAATTCAACTCGTGTATTAAATAAATTCAGTGCACACAGACTGAAGTAGTTTAAGTCTTTGATTCTTTTAATTGTGATGATTTTGGCTCACATTTAACAAAAACCCACCAATTCACTATCTCAACAAATTAGAATATGGTGACATGCCAATCAGCTAATCAACTCAAAACACCTGCAAAGGTTTACTGAGCCTTCAAAATGGTCTCTCAGTTTGGTTCTCTAGGCTACACAATCATGGGGAAGACTGCTGATCTGACAGTTGTCCAGAAGACAATCATTGACACCCTTCACAAGGAGGGTAAGCCACAAACATTCATTGCCAAAGAAGCTGGCTGTTCACAGAGTGCTGTATCCAAGCATGTTAACAGAAAGTTGAGTGGAAGGAAAAAGTGTGGAAGAAAAAGATGCACAACCAATCGAGAGAACCGCAGCCTTATGAGAATTGTCAAGCAAAATTGATTCAAGAATTTGGGTGAACTTCACAAGGAATGGACTGAGGCTGGGGTCAAGGCATCAAGAGCCACCACACACAGACATGTCAAGGAATTTGGCTACAGTTGTCGTATTCCTCTTGTTAAGAAACTACTGAACCACAGACAACGTCAGAGGCGTCTTACCTGGGCTAAGGAGAAGAAGAACTGGACTGTTGCCCAGTGCTCCAAAGTCCTCTTTTCAGATGAGGGCAAGTTTTGTATTTCATTTGGAAACCAAGGTCCTAGAGTCTGGAGGAAGGGTGGAGAAGCTCATAGCCCAAGTTGCTTGAAGTCCAGTGTTAAGTTTCCACAGTCTGTGATGATTTGGGGTGCAATGTCATCTGCTGGTGTTGGTCCATTGTGTTTTTTGAAAACCAAAGTCACTGCACCCGTTTACCAAGAAATTTTGGAGCACTTTGTGCTTCCTTCTGCTGACCAGCTTTTTAAAGATGCTGATTTCATTTTCCAGCAGGATTTGGCACCTGCCCACACTGCCAAAAGCACCAAAAGTTGGTTAAATGACCATGGTGTTGGTGTGCTTGACTGGCCAGCAAACTCACCAGACCTGAACCCCATAGAGAATCTATGGGATATTGTCAAGAGGAAAATGAGAAACAAGAGACCAAAAAATGCAGATGAGCTGAAGGCCACTGTCAAAGAAACCTGGGCTTCCATACCACCTCAGCAGTGCCACAAACTGATCACCTCCATGCCACGCCGAATTGAGGCAGTAATTAAAGCAAAAGGAGCCTCTACCAAGTATTGAGTACATATACAGTAAATTAACATACTTTCCAGAAGGCCAACAATTCACTAAAATTGTTTTTTTTTTTTATTGGTCTTATGAAGTATTCTAATTTGTTGAGATAGTGAATTGGTGGGTTTTTGTTAAATGTGAGCCAAAATCATCACAATTAAAAGAACCAAAGACTTAAACTACTTCAGTCTGTGTGCACTGCATTTATTTAATACACGAGTTTCGCAATTTGAGTTGAATTACTGAAATAAATGAACTTTTCCACGACATTCTATTTTGAGATGCACCTGTAAATAGTCACATGTAAACTAAAGGCATCACTGCTTGTTTGAAAAAAATCAGGCCTGGCTCAGTAGGTCTTTGTATTTTTCTTGTTCTTTAATTTTAATTAGTTAATTAATTTTAATGTCAGAAAAGAGCATTTATGGTCTCTATGTAGTCTGCTCCATGTACCTTTTCACTGCAGAACATCAGTTTGTTTTGAGCTTTCTGGTGGGAACTGGACTGACTTCTGAAATAACTTGTGTGTAACACAATCATTTAATCACAAACACACAGATCTAATGTGGGTCATGAATACATTAGGCCCAACACATCCACAGTGGCTGTCGTGACTGAGTTTTCAGGCTAGAGCAAACCATGCAGAGCTGTTCATTGTATGTATTTTGCATATTCCATCAGAAAATATGTATACCAGAATAATTGAAAAACAATATACGTAAATGTTATCTGTGCTCATGAAGCTGTGGGTGAAAATGAATGTTTACTACATTAAAGTCTGCATCTCAGTAACTGTTAATGAAAATGAAACTTCCAGATTTTCATGGAACCCATAGTATCCCTTCCGCTTTCAGACTGCAGGGCCTCATGACTACTGAAAGAAGAAAAACAGAAGAGAATCATTGTGGCAGCAACAAATGGACGATCATGAGAAGTGTTTTAGACACCCCTTACAAAAAAGAAGTTTATTCAAGTGTGCTATTAGTATATTTCTTTTAAACTAAAAATAGGAAAGTATACTTTGTCTACTTTTTATGTACTTCTCAGAAATTAGCTTTATGTACTTATCAGATATATTCTTAAAATGTCATTTAAGTATACATGACTTATACTTAGAAGAAGTCTAAATATATTTGAGCTATACTTGTGCTCCTACAATCCGTGTTTTCATTATTATATGGTAGGGGGCGCTAGTACACATCTTCTGTACAGAATTTCCAAAAAAAAAAAACAAGTGAAGAAACCAAAACAACAGATGCTTCCACATGTAATCTAACACTATCATCAGACATAAAACAATATCAAAACTGTGTATCGTTATGGAATAAAATGTCACCAATGAAGAGGTAATAATGACTGTCAAGCTTTGGGGTGTTGATTGACTCCACCCAGCAGGCACCAGGCGTCTATGTAACGTCAGGTTGACGTTGGACATGACGTCGGACAGACGTTGCATTTTGGTTGAAAATGAAAATCGGGTTGACGTCAATATTTGACGTCAATATTTGACGTCAATTTGACGTTGACTTAACGTTGGATTTTGGTCGCACAACCTAAAAACAACAAAATCTCAACGTCAGCTGACGTCGGTATTGGACATCAATTTAACATTGACATAAGACGTTGAATTTACGTTGAATTTTGGTCACCCGACGTCGCAACCAAAATTTAACCAAATATCAACGTCTTATGACGTTGTGTGCCTGTTTTGTGCCTGCTGGGCATCTACGTCTTGATTATCATTCTGAATCCAGTTCATATTCTTGTTTTCAGCTTTTTGTTCAAAATGTTGTTTATTTCTTTATTGTGTATTTATGAAACTTACCCACATTCAAGTGTTTAAAAAAATAATGCATGAAGCTAGAATAAAATGTTTTTGTTTACAAGCAGATACTCTGTTCTTTCTTTTGATGTATTGTATGTTCAGATATTCATATAACAAAATATATACAAATTAATACCTAAATAGGGACATAGTAGTATACTTAAATTATGATGTAAAGTTCACTTAAAAAAACTTACGAGTATACTTTCAGTATAAAACTACTAAACTAGTAGTTTACTGAGACTATACTTCAAAGTGTACTGAAAATGCTACTACAAGTATTTAATTAGTAAACTATCAGTATACCTATAAGTTCACTTTTAGTATAGTTGCAGTACAATCTAAAAACTTTGATGTAAACTAGTTGTGTACTCAAAGGTTACTACTGTTATACTTAAAGTATACTTAAAAGTATATTTTTATATACTAAAAAGTGGGCCAATTTAGTCCCAAGGAGTATTGAAATAGTACACTTACGAGTATACTACTAGTACACTGATATTTGTATACTTATTACATAAAGTATACTTAAAAATATACTTGAACTTTACTTAAGTATACTTAATAAAATAAACTTGAAGTATACTACTTTTTGGTAAGGGACATACTGAATGGAGGCAAAAAGGACAGAGTGTGAATTATGAATTGATATATTTTAGCTCCTTTCTAATTCAGATTTGGTTATTTCAATACTTTTTCTAGCTGGAAACTGGAGGCCTCACATAACACTACCACAAAAAAAAAATAAAAAAAATAAAATAAAAAAAAATTCTGCAGAAAAACATAGTGAAGCCATACACACTGACTGTTCACCAGAGCTCACCCCAGTATTCAAAATCATGGTCGATTAATATGTGGGTAGTTGGTTATTTATTTCCAGTATTTTTCCACGAATCACAGTTATACTCATTCTCTTGTTTATTGTACTTTTGAGTCTCAAATGATCACGCCAGTGGCTTTACCGAGTGCAGCATGCTTTGTGTATCTTTTCTATGGGCAGTGCCTGTAAGATAACTTGATGTTTCGCAGTAACTGACTATATAACTTTTCATGAGTGCTTAAGATAAACACGAAATATGTTTTGATATACATTTAAAAACAGGCAGTTTAATTTCAGAACATTCCATGTGGGCAAAGCAATAACTTTTCCTTTCGCCTCTGTTGCCAGTCATTTTAAAGTCTACTCTACTGTCCTCTAGTGAAGCTTTAGAGCAACACCCTCACGCAGGAGGACGTACTGCCCAGTGTTGCCAAGTCCGTGGGTTCCCCGCGGATTTGGCCTACTTTAAGAGCGTGGGTTGTTTTTCATGTCCGCGAGTTGAAACGACCGCAAAAACATGATATTTAGCCCCTGAAATGTGAATTTTACTAGGGGAACCCCACCAAAAACGCGTGTTTTACCCCCTGGAACGCGCTTTTAACTGGGGGGCCCACCTCGAAATGCAATTGAGCTGGTTTTGGGCTAGTTTCGAGTAACAATTGTGAGGGTTTTGTTGTGAAAACCTGGCAACCCTGCTACTGCCACTCATTCAGCCAATCAGCGCACAGGCGGAAGCTGGCTGTTCTTTCTGCTTCTCACTAGTACTAGAAAAAAATACTGTTTTATCTGGAAACTGGCTATCCGTTGACCTTTTGTAAATGGAAAGTGTTTCTACAAAAGAGAAAGATAATATGACATCCCGCAAACGAAAAAGGGAAGAAACTACAAGCAGTAAGATTCCTAAAACTGAGGAGAACAGGTAACTTTGATGTGCCTGATACATTTTCATAATCATATCTGCATGCCATGTGACTCAAATCAGCGTTTTATAGCCCTTACAACTTATATGTTCAATGTGATGGTTGTTTGTTCAGCTCTGAGTCTTGCCTCAGTCAGCCAAGCGATCAAAGTGTTCATGAAGTCATAACCTACGAGCCATCTACGTTGCCAGGTATTGATCATATATGCTGCATTTGAATCTTTTTAAAAGATTATTGTCTCTTTTAAAAGTCTTTTTTGTGCCCTAACAGCAATCCACTATGATCCTGACACAACTGAGCCCATCAGCTGCAGTCTGAAGTCTCTTGATGAATTGTTGTCGTGGAAAAGGAATGAAGCAAGTCCATTTAATGTGGCCACTGTGCCTTTGGCTAGCAGGTATCCTCCACTGCACAGCTGCCCTAGACGGACATTGGTGTCCCATGACATGATGGGTGGCTACCTGGAGGACAGGTACAACTCAGAGTTTAACTGATTTTCAAGAGTGTTATGTCAGTTTCATTAGTCGATTTGCCAGCCTTCAGTCTCTTCACGGTCCTGTCCTTTCTGCTGAGGTTCATTCAAGGTGCAGAGGTGGAGACGCCATATGCTTTCTATCACTGGGAGTATATTGACATCTTCAACTACTTCAGTCATCAGATGGTAACCATTCCTCCTGCGGTTTGGACGAACGCAGCACATAAGCATGGAGTGCTCTCTATTGGTGAGTCTCTTGGTGGGATTTTATGGGCTAAAATCTCAGTCTTGAGCATATTATTAGACTTGCTGTAAAAAGAACATCCTTGTAAAAAAGAAGTATGCTTTAGCATACTTTTAAAAAGAGAATAGATGTAATATGTTATAAAAGAATATACCTAAGTTTGAACTGAATGTAACGTTTTCTGGCACTAAATTGCATATAAATTGCAATTAAATGAAACTCTATTATAGTTTAAATTTATACTAAATACTTAAGTGGGACTTAAGTACGTCTTTCATGTGTAATTTCTTAATTCTGTTGTCTTTGAAAAATGGTTTCAAAGCAAAGTGTACTGCTGAATGTACTGACAAGCATTTTAGGTAAACTAAAATGTACGTTAATGTAATTTCTGTTGAAACATCTATGTATTGTTTTGTAATGATGAAATGTACATTTGGTACATTTAAAAATATATTAACTTGAAATGTAACATTGAATAACACTACAGTTGATAATCAACACATCAAAATAAATGTACTTCTTTAACGAATGACAAAAGATTAAAATCTAATTTAAAGGAGAACTTATAATTTGACATTGTTACAAAGTGCATTTTTTAAAGAAGTATAATTAAGTGTGTTGAGAAACATAGCCTTGAAAGTGTACTCTTACACTTAAGTAAGTACACTTAAGTGGCCTTTTATTTCATTAATATTATCTGCAAGTAGTTTTTAAAAATGCACTTTTAATATTTGACATAGGCTACGCTATATGTGTTCGTTCAATATAATTATGCACACTTCTTTTTCACAATTCACTCAAAAAATTAACATTTTGTCAACATTTACTCAACCTGATATTGTTCCTAACCATGTTTCTTCTTTCTTCCGTGAAACACAAAAGGAGAAATTTAGCAGAGTGTTCAAGCTGCTCTTTTCCATACAATAGACATCATAAACATAGTCCATATGAATTGTGTGCTTTATTAAAAGTGTTCTGAAGCCATATGACCTTGAGCTTGGGAAAGGCGCTTTATGAAAATAAACATATTATTATTATATGATATCTTTTGTGAGGTATAATGACTGAAATTTCACCCTGCTTTATGCAAAAAACAATCATATGCCTTTTGAAGAGTCATAATATAGCGCACAAGTCATATAGACACTTTGATTATGCATTTATAGTTGGAGGTTGACAGCCAGTGCTATGAGTATAATGGTATGGATTAGAGCAGCTTGGGTATTCTACAAAATTTCTTCTTTTGTGTTCCACAGAAGAAAATCTATATGCTTGCAATGGCATGAAAGTGAATAAATCATGACAGAAATTTCAGTTTTGGTTAGCTATCCCTGTAATTAACCACAGCACCTCTATACACAAGTGAAACCAGAATGGATGTATTGAAATAGTCCTGTTCCCCTCTAAGGCACATTCATCACCGAGTGGACAGATGGAGCGAAGACATGTGAGGCTTTCCTTGCAGATGAGGAGAGTTACCGTGCAGCTGCTGATAAGTTGGTTCAGATTTCCCACTGCTACGGCTTTGATGGCTGGCTCATTAACATAGAAAATGTGCTGAGTGTGAGTAACCAAGACGTATCTGATTAGATAGAGCGTATGTGGATATAATATGTGGTACTTTACCCCAGATTTCACTCGCTCCTTAGGAGACTGCAGTGAAGAACACTGGTCCCTTTCTGCGCTATCTCACAGACCAGATGCATGAGCGCGTTCCTGGCAGTGTGGTGATCTGGTATGACAGCGTACTGAAAAACGGTTCGCTCAATTGGCAGAACGAGCTCAATGATGACAACAGGCAAGTGATGATCTTTAGGGATTATGAAGGAGCAGATTCAGGTCTGTGAGATTTATATGGTTGATTTTGTGCAACTTATGCCATCAGCTTCCTTTTGTCATCTTATCAGGATGTTTTTTGATGCCTGTGATGGAATATTCACTAACTACAACTGGACAGAGCAGAGCCTGGAGTGGATGAATTCCTACTCTTCTGCTCAGGGCCGCTTTGCTGACATCTATGTTGGTGTTGATGTGTTTGCAAGAGGGAAGGTGATCGGAGGGAAATTTGAGACTAATAAGGTTAGTGAAGTTTTAGTTAGGAAATATGTTAGAGTAATTTTAATATATGAACACTACCATTCAAAAATCTAGGGTTAGTAAAGTGTTTAAATTGTTTTTGAAAGAAGTCTCTTATATCCATCAAGGCTGGCTTTAATTGATAAAAAATACAATAATATAGTAATATTGTAAAATATTACATTTGTGTAAAATGTTATTTATTTCTGTGATGCAAAGCTGAATTTTCAGCATCATTCCTCCAGTCTTCAGTGTCACATGATCCTTCAGAAATCATTCTAATATGCTGATTTGCTGCTCAAGAAACATTTCTTATTATTAGCAATGTTGAAAACAGTTGTGTTGCTTAATATGTTTATAGAAACTATGATACACTTTTCCAGTTTCTTTGATGAATAGAAAGTTCAAATGCAAGTTCAACAGCATATATTTGAAACAGAAATCTTTTGTTACATTATAAATGTCTTTACTGTCGCTTTGATTCATTTAATACATCCTTGCTGAATAAAAAAATTGAACAGTATGTCACATCTACAATATCTCATCGGTTTTTGACTGAGTACAAGTCTCTTTTTGTTTTCTTATTAGGCTCTGGAGCTGATTCGGAAATATGAATTTTCAACAGCCATCTTTGCACCTGGCTGGGTGTACGAATGCCACGAAAAGGCAGATTTCCGCCAAAACCAGGACAAGTAAGCTCTTTAGAACACTTCACTTGAACTGATCATAGTTTGCTCACTGTTTTGTGATGGGAAGTGTTTGTGAGTGCACACACACACACACACACACACACACACAAGCAAACATCCTAGTCACCAATGTGTATTCTAACCACTCTTTTCAGGTTTTGGAATTTGCTTTCTGATTTTGTTTATATCCACCGGCCCTCGTCCAGTCTTCCATTCATCTCCTCATTCTGTCAGGGCTTTGGAAAGAATATGTACTGGAGAGGACAGGTACGCTGCACACGATCACAGTCTCACTGAGATTCCCTTTAATACCTGTGTGACTCAACTTGTTCAGTTTGAATGCATTGCTATTTTTTTACTGGTGTCAGTGGCCAAGTTTTGATGATCTGAGCTATCTAAGACATCTGGAGTACACAAACATTCATCTCAAGTAGCCACAAAACATAAAAGCCCAATAAAAAAAATTGTTTTCTTGGTTTCTTAAGATCTGAAGTATATTTGCATTATTTTTAGGCCTTGACCCTTAGAAGCAAGCAGTCTAAGTTATGGCTTATTTTGATTTGTTGAATATTTATAAAAACATAAGTGCTACAGTTATAGTTACATTGGATATTTAATTGTTCATGCCTATTTTTACATTTAGATTACCATTTCCTTCATCCAACCATAAATTAAAGTTTAAAACTTTAAAAATGTAATCTTAATTGTTATTTTTAGAAAATGTCAAAATAAATATACATTATCATATTGTATTTCATAATGCTTAAATTCACTTGTAAATGTATTGTATTTAGACAAACTAGTATTGAATTTACATATCGGCCATTTTTAAATATTGATGCATCCCTAGTAATTTCTTAGTTTTTTGTATGATGTAGGTGGAGATGGAGAGGAACTGGTTTAATCTGCATGCTCAGGAGATCCAGCCTCTGTACCTTTTTGAGGACTTGAAGAATGGTGGCTGGCTGAGAACTCGTGGCTGCTCAGAGGACGCTTGGATTGGAGGCAGCTCTCTGATGGTGGAGGGCGTGATTCCATCTGGACTTTCTGAAGTCTGTGCAAGGTACTGGAGGTTTTGTTTTCACTGGAGTACAAAAAACCTTCAATCAAACACCTTTCTACCCCTTTGTAGGATATTTTCTCTCCACGTTCCCTTGGCCCCCAAGACGTTTGTTTCTTTTGTCTACAAGCCACCAGTGGGGGTGAAGGTATCCTTGGAGCTCAAAACAATAGATGGTCCTCTGTGCACATTCGATGGGATGGAGGAAATAGCATGTGAGTGGTCTTTCAGGCCTTGTTCTTTTGAAATCTTAAAGTCTCGGGACTGAAGCTGTCACGTTTAAAAATGTGTATCTAATCTGATTAATCTGCTGTGTGTATAGCTAGCAGTGTCTTTCCAGAAGCGTTAGCAGAGGATAACCACTTGGTTGAGCAGTTTGCACGAAATTGTGGCCGGTGGACTTTGCATGGCTGGACTACCAGGTGAGAGTCTGAAAAAAAAAGGGGTCGGTAACCTTTTTGTCTGGAAGTGCGATTTTTTTTTTTTTTTTTTTTTTTTTTTTTTTTTTTTTTTTTTCTCCCTAGTTAATCACTGTACCAGGATACATCCCCCAATTACATGTTTATGACACATATAGCATTTTTAAAACAGGCTGTGGGACAATGAGGAATGATTACCTTGAAATTTATGTCGGAATGCATGTTTGACTCTTTTCGTTATTGTTCACATGCCAACGATGGTCTGCATGGCATAGGTTGCTGACCCCTGCTTTCAAGTTTAAATATTTTTGGTCACACAAAACATCTGTAATACCTTCTCTAATCAAACTCAGTGTGGTTCTATCCATAGATGTTTCCTGTTGACAATGATTGGCTGCTCATTGCGAGAAGTGTGTATTCGTGTTTCCCGAGATGAAGGCGATGAAAATGTTTCCTTTAACTGCAGGATTGGAGAGATTATGGTGAGATACACATGTACATTACAAATGTCTTTCGTATGAAAGTACGAAAAATTGATTTACTAAAGACTACTTTTAACAGTGCTATTGAATTAGTATTTTTAAAGATTGACTTAATACTGAGGGTTATATGACAGCAAAGGTGATCAAAATGTAAAAATAAGCGAATGAGCAGCAGAATTAAAAAATCAGTAAATTAAATAAAAACTGACCTACAAATAAAATAAAAACTGCCCTACAAATTGACATCATGACTGAACATATTGCACACTACCATTCAAAAATATTGGGCTCTGTAAGATTTTTTTGTGAAAGAAGGCTGCATTTATTTGATCAAAAATACAGTAAAAGAGCAATAATGTGAATATTATTACAATTTAAAATTAATTGACGGTGGTGTACATATAAAGTTAGTAGTGGCTAAATGGTCTGCATCTGTTTTTTTGCACAGCTGTTGGATGCAGAGAGTCTTCAAGCACCCCTGCAGTCTGTTGAAGGCATCTGCGTGAATGATGTGGTGTGGCACACGGTTGCTTTGAAGGAAGATGGACACACGCTCAAGGTACTTTTGAATGCCACCTTACGCTGGCAATATCCCACCCAGCATGTCCGTCATTTCCGGATTCACTGGAGGCATCTCCGTGGTCCTGACCCTCGGATTCCCCCTGGACCCTTGACTCTGATTGGCTGGTCTTACTCTACCCTGTACCGTGTGGTGGAGCTGGAGGTGCCTGCTGCTCCGGGTCTCATAGAGCTGGTGGTGGAGCCTGTGAGCAGAGAGGGATTCAAAGTACCTGAGGCCCAGTGGGGCCGACGCACACTCAGCTACAGCGCAAGTTCCTCAGAGAACCCTTCAATGTGAGACATTATTGCCTTAAACCTCAATAACTCACATGCTATTTTCATAGTATAAACAAATCTCTCTTCTGCTTGATATTCAGAAGAATGTGTGATGAGTTGGTGCTAAATCTGAATTCAGTATTTTGTGAATGACTGAATACTTTACTAAATTGAAGAAACAGCAGCAAATGTGTAAAATCGAATTTGCACTATATCCAATATACATATCCCTTGTTATATTCTTATATATCCTTTATTATAGTAAAATCCATTTTAAATACTAGTGTGCATTTTGAACACTATTGTGTGAGGACCAGAGTGGTCGGTTTCTTTTAGTGATTGCACATATATTCAGCAGCTTTACAAGTTCATAATTTAACATTTATTCATAAATGGCATGCAAACCTCATGAAGAGTCATGTACCTTCTTCAAAATTGAAATATTTTATTTTAACCGAAGTCTTTATGAAATTCCCCTTGTTTATGCATTTGTGTGAAAATAAGAATGGAGATGATCCTAGTTTTCTTCCTGACTTGCAGATCCATTATTTGTGTTGCAAATAAATGAGAATGTTAAACAAGTTTAAAGTTGGTTCTCTATTAACTCGTGGATTTCAGGCAGATAAACAAACTGTATAAAAAAAAGTTATGACTTTATTGTTTGCATTCAAATTTACAAATTTTATAAGACACAGGCATTGAAAAAAACATTGATTACATCTCAAAAAAAAAAAAAGTGTCAGATTTTGGTAACATTTTTGAGTGTTGATTGTCTAAAAGTGGTTAGCCCATTTGCATCTGAATAAGATCCATTAATTCTGCTGAGTCACCATCTTCAGCATCCGCAGAGCCATTGGCCCCTGGTCAGATGGGATCTGTGATGATGTAATGGATAGAGATGGTCACATACACTCATGAAGACTAAAAATAAATACTGAGAATTTTCCCTTCAGAAAAATGTAGCCAAACCATAATAGCTTCTGCAGTTAAAGCCATACTAACTGAGTATAACAACATTGAATATAATGTAAAATTAATGCAAAAAAGAATATTGTGTACCATATGTCCAGCTTTGAGGATCCAGTAGAAGGCAAAGTTCTTGTAGGTCTTGTAGAAAGCTCCAGTCTGGCTCTGTGATTGTGGGTCCTCCAGTGCCGTCCATTTCATCTTGTTGAAGTATTGGAGTCCATCCCATTTCAGCTGTTTCACCCACATCTCCTGACCTGCTCACAAATAAACACAAATCGATTATCACTGCAGTGCAGAAACACTATCCTGACAACACCAAATCATAATGGTCTTCCTAAATATCAAACTGATGGGTAGAATGGATTATAAAAAGCTTATTGACTTACAAACACCAACTATTAACATCCAACCCGGGTGATCTGATCACAAGTGGTCAGCTGTGGCACATTACCAATTACACCAGGCATTGAGTATGACCACTTGAGATCAGATTTAATGGACAGAATGGTCTCTGGTTTCATGACTACATAAATCAGTGTACAGCAAGTAAACAGACTTGACTTGTTGTCTGGGACGTTTTAGTTTTGGCACTACAGATGATAAATGGTGACACACACAACTACCAAGTGTAAATGGCCCAAGCGCTAGTCTAAAATGTGTTGGTCAAGGGTTGCCATTCTGAAATGGTTGCCGTCCTCACCCATTGTGTCCACAATGAGATCCAGCTGGCCATTGTAGATGGTAACATTGACCCCTGCAGCCAAAAGCTGATCTACAATGTCTACCACAGGCTTCATGAAATCTCCTGCCATGCTTTCAAACACTGCCTCAGCTTGTCCTGAAGAAACAGGAGAACACTTGTAAGAATCATAATGTTACACAAATACCTCTGTAAATCATAAAAAGAATAATGACCTCCCCATGTGACATTCTTTGGTATGACACCAAGCTTCTGTCTGATTGGCCCATTCATCAACTCTGAAAGGGACTGACGGTGCAAAGGGCGAATGTGGCGACGCTTCAGTGAGGCTGTAAAAAGACAAAATGATGACCAAAACATTTTTATGTAACAAAGAAAGTTTGATTTTGTGCATGTTGAGTTTCTCACAGAGAAATCCATTGGTTTGATATAAACTGGTCTTCACCATCTCATCTGAGTTTTGAGTGAGGATGTTATAGAAGTTCACACCATTTGTGTTCTGTAACAAAATAATTTGAGGAACCGAATGAAGCACACAGTATGTTACATACAATGCATTAAGACCTCTGTTTGAATTTATTCTTAAGCTACTGGTGCTTGACTCACCTGTTCCACCACATTCTCTGTGATGGACCACAAATCTGTGGCTTTTTGGTACTGGCCCTGTGTCACTGCCTCCAGCACTGCCTTTGCTGCTTTAGTCACCTCGTTCAGTCCATTGTCATCCAGCAGAGACTAAACCGCAGCACAGACACACATCAGCAGCATTAAACCCTCTGATCAACATGTGTCTGAAGTGTCAGAACACCATCACATAAATCTCATGCATTAAATTCATTATACACTATCATTCAGAAGTTTGAAATTAATACTTTTATTCAGCAAGGATGCATTAAATTGATTAAAAGTAAGAGTAAAGCCATTTTTAATGTTACAAAAGACTTCTATTTCAAATAAATGCTTGTTCTTTTATTTATCAAAGAATCCCAAAACAAAATGTACCATAGTTTCCACAAAAATATTAAGCAACCAAACTATTTCAACACTGATAATAGAAATGTTTCTTCAGCATCAAATCAGCGTATTAGAATGATTTCTGAAGGATCATGTGACACTGAAGACTGGAGTAATGATGCTGAAAATTCAACTTTGCATCACAGGAATAAATTATATCTTAAAATATGTTAAAATAGAAAACAGTTGTAATAATATTTTACTGCATTTAGGATCAAATAAATCAAAAACTTTTGAATGGTAGTGTATTATTTTGATCAGTCTAATGCAATCATGCTTAATCTCTCTGAAGAGACAGAGATGTTATGATGAATTACTCACTGTGCTGTAAAGATAAGGACCCCATGTCATGACTGAATCTGCATAAAAAGAAAAAACAATCAGATGTGTTAAGTGCTTTATTGTAATGCATTACACCTGATTTATGCAGTCATGTGAGTCAGGACTACACATGATGAATGTGCATAATGATTAGTAAACCGAGATATAACTCAGTTTACAAAAAAAAAAAACTTGGTTTATAAAAAAAAAAAAAAAAAAAAAAAAAAAAAAAAAAAAAAAAAGACACATAGCTGTACAAAACCGGACTAAATCTGACAGGCTTTTTACAGACCTATAGGAGAGATCCAAGAGTCTCCCAAAGCCACCCCAGCAAAGTTGCATTTGATTGAACCAGCTTGAACTGCCTAAAGAGAGAAGAAATAAACATTCAGTGCAGATTAAAATTAGTTTGAGGTGTGGTCTGTAAATTAACAGCAAATAAAAACTAGTATTCTAAACTGATGCCAGATTTACTTTTGCAGAAGTAGGAACTATTGAGACTCTTCCACTTTTAGATGACGTCAGCAAGCACATGACTTTTTTGGTCTTGTGTGTTGCAACAAATTTGCCTCTCATGAAGCCTAATGTGAGAACAATTATTTCAGTACCTTTGTGAGTTCGAGGGAAATAGCTGCTGCCATTTTGCCTCCATAAGACTCAGAAAATATATAGAAGGGAATACTCTGTTGGGGAGAAAAGTTAGATACTATGTCAAATGTCAAAAGTATATTAAGTTCAATATGGTAGGTATTTTTGTTTTGCATACTTGAAACTCTGTCTTTAGAGAGAAAAAGCTCTTGAGGAGGACCATCATGTCTGATGCCACCATTGCAACGTCCTTGGTGAGGGCATCTTCAGTGTCTGTGTAACTGTATCCGGTGCCCACTGGGTTATCCACAAATAGCACACTGGCAGCACGCACCTGCACAGACAAATATTTTTGGATGAATAATAAATTATTCACAAATTTCTTTTTTAATAATTTATAATGCGTATATTAAAAAGTTATTTATATAGAAACAATGAAAATTAAAACAAGCAATAAAATATTCCGTATTTCCCAAAATAAACTCCTCAATCAATACTGCAGATATGAAAATCAAGAAAATATTACTTTACATACCCAAGAGGTTTCTCTCGGCTTAAGGTCTCTATCAAGGGGTCCAATTTCCTCAAAATTGCCAAAACCACAGCTAGATCCGCCAGGACCTCCCTAAAATAAACAGGAGCATGATCAACCTTAGATGTACTTCAGAAAAGAGAGTGAAAATCAGGGTGGAAAAATAGAAAAAGGTATAACAGCTACGTGAATTCGGACTGAAGGCAGCTTTAAATGAAATATGATCTGGAGAAGATATATGAAAGGTCACACTGCTCAAATGAGTGACAAACCTGCAGCCACATAACCAGAGGTAGATCTTTAAAACTGGCACTGGAGCTATTGGCGTAGTACAGCCACCAGAACATATGAGCTCCATCACGGACATCCACATATCCCCATGTCTCTTTGGCTTGAACTGGAACACAACTACCTGTGACAAAAAGAACAAAAGATATATTACATTCATTCAAGTTTTTCAGAACGATTCTTGTTCTGAAGCTGATTCTTTTAAACGATTCTGGTTCCTTATCTGTTACCATTTATTACGTTTGAGGAAGAAATATTTAGTGGGAATGCAATTCGTATAGCGATTTCTCCACTTAGATATATTTTAACAAAATATCAGAAAAAGTTTATTGTTCATTTCGACGAACAATAAACGAAAAGTACTTGCGGTGCAGCAGGATATTCAGTTTTTAAATGAGAAATATTGTACAAACGAGAGTATAACCGAACATGTATATAAAAATTACAGATAAACTTTGCACATTTGCATATATAGTTCTTAATGCTCTAAGTTTTTGCTTTCAGATATTGTTTCCAAATACGTTTTATATGTCAATGTTATAGAATTTGTTCAGACACAGGCATTATTTAATTCCATTTGACATTATGAATATAATATTCAACAATTAAATCAAATATAAACTCCCTATTGACGTGTATCTGATTCATTAAAAAGAACCAACTCATCATCTGTCGCACAAGTATTTAAACAGTTATGTGAATGAATGTTCGAAAATTCTTAATAGAACCTAAACTGAGAAAAAGTCATTATTTTAACTCGGTTCACAGCCTTAATTGCGTATAACAGGATGCAAATGAAACAACAGACATTATCTTTCGCTTTCGCTTTGTATCTAAAGTTACAAAAACATTTCAGTAACGTTATATCTCATGTTGCAATTGCTCTCCTTAAGCCCAATAGCTATAAAAAGTGTGCCTGAGCCTGAAAAGATACACGTAATCTCAACAAATTTCCAAAGGGTAACATTCATCACATAAATATTCTTTACCTTCATAAAAGCTGAAAGCAAACAGCAGCACAGCCAGCGTGCCAATCCACGAGCGCGCCATTATTATCGGTCTCAAAGAGCCTGCCACATGGGACGCGTGTGGACCCACCACCGGCTATAAGTACTCGAACCCAATCCTCTGGACACAGTGATGTAAGGAACAGTATCATAAGACTTCAGTCAGCTGACGAACAGGGAAGTAAACTGCAGCTTTGCTCTTCCACACCAACAGAGAGCAGCAGAGTGTGTGCCAGCGTGACTGGATCTCCTGTTTAAAACAGTGAGCGCCTCCATGCTCCTCATTGACAATACTGTTCAGGCATGGCCACCTCCAGCCTCAATTCTGTCAGGGTCAGATTGTACTTTGATTATCCTCCTCCTGCGACACCTGAGTGTCGGATGTGTTGGTTGCTGGTGGACTTAAACAAATGCCGAGTTGTCGCAGATCTTTCCAGCATCATAAAGGAAAAGTTTGGCTACAGCCGTAAGACTATTTTAGACTTGTTTATTGAGGATTGCTACCTGCCTTCCACAGAAAGTATTTATATAGTACGTGATAATGATAGCATAAGGTAAGAACTGTATTATATATAATAATATGGCAAACGTTAAATAACTTTTTTTTATGCTGATAAGTATTTATTCATCATGTCTATTGATAGGGTGAAGGTATCCAGTGCTGTTTATATTAATGGAGCAGAGGCTTACCAGAACTCTGAAGCACAAAACTCAAAGACCAAGAAAAGAGGGAGAGAGAATGAGACGCAGATCTGTGAAGGTCTAAGTAAAAAAAAGAAGCATGAAGATGTGCAAATCAGTGGCTCTGCACCAGCAGAGGATGCCAAAAAGAAGAAAAATAAGAAGAAAGAGTCAGCCACCAAACCTGTCACCCCTCAAAAGAACATTGAAACCCCGTCTTCTACTAAAAGCAACAGAAAAAGCACTTCTGCTGTACCTACCAGTGACAAAACTCGTACAAAGACTCATCAACCAACATCAAGTTCTTCAGACAGCAGTGAGGATGAGTCTCACAATAAGGCCCTTCCACCAAAACCTAAACCCAAGCAGAATGGCGCTGCCAAAAAGCCACGGAAAGCAAGCACATCATCGGATTCATCATCTTCAGAGAAACCCAAAAGCAATGTTCCTGTGCAGCCACTTCCTGTAACTCCTAAACTATCTAGCACAACCTCAAAACTTCCACTACAGACACCACAACGCAGAGAGAGCTCCACAGATTCCTCTTCCTCATCGCCATCACCCAGCCAAGCCAAACCTACAGCTAAGAAATCACAAGTAGTAACTCAGACCTCCTCAACTACAGTTCAGTCTGTCTCGTCTTCGGTGTCCAAAAAGCCCCAGGATAAGGCAGAGAGCTCAGACTCTGATGCCAGTGAAATAGAGCTTGTGATTAAGAAACCAAACCTGCATGGGATGGGATTGAAGATTGCTGGTTTGAGCCCTGGTGTTAGTGAGGCAGCAGGCAGGGACAGAGGAAACACAAGAGGTCAGGAGAGAGGCAGAGGTCGAGGTGCAAACCGAGGCAGTGGGAGAGGAGGTTTTGGGAGGGCCAAGGGAACACCATGGAAACAGGACTTTCATTACAACTATGAAAATGGCGAGCGGCAGAAGCAGAATGATTCTCTGACTAATGAAAGTTTTATTCTGCAGGTGAGATGAATGTGAAGATGTAGTTCATAAGAAGATGCTACTGTTGCCCAAATGGCCTCTAAATCCAGGGTTTTCAACCAGGGATCTGTCAATAAGATACATAAATTATAAACAATTTTCTTTTTAAACTTTCTTGATATGTGTTTGCTTATCAGGTCATTATGTAATTTTAATCAGTGTTTTTGTTTACTTAACAGATTTTTCTCAGTAGCATTTTTAAAAATATACATTATTTTTGTAAAATGAAACTGATTAAAATCTAGCTTTTTATGCTGGTCAGTAAAGGCTGAAAACCCTTGCTCTTGATAAAAAAAAAAAAAAAAAAAATTCACAATTTCTGTCATACGTCCAGACCTGGACAATATTTTCAGCTAATAGTTCTTAGTTTTTTATTTTTTTTAATTCAAGTAATTTGTATTTATTAATAAATAATTAAATAATATTTATTTATTTTCTTTTATTTTAACACTTTAAGCACTAACCATACAGTTCATTTTGTGTGTTCTTGCAGAATCCATCTGAAATAGCTCCCAAACGGGACTACACAGCTTTACCCTTGCTGGCAGCTCCCCCTGGAGTGGGCCAAAAAATTGCCTTTAAGGTACAATGCGATATGATGAATAATAATAGATATAATTCACTTTTTTTAAGGTCTTGATAGTTCTCCTATGTTCAGTGACCACATGTAAGTTGTCTGTGATGAGGTTTTTCATGGTTCTCTCCTGTCTTAAAGCTTTTGGAGCTGACTGAGAACTACACACCAGAGGTGTCTGATTATAAAGTAAGCATTATACACTTCTTTAATGTAAATTGTGTTGATTAACTGTAATGTAGATTAACAGTTTGCTGTTTTTTTTAGGAAGGAAAGATTATTGCATTCAATCCTCAAACAAAAGTGATGGAGCTTGAACTTCTCTCTCAACCTCAAGGTATCACCAAAACACTTTTTTATATGTTTGCCACTGTTTCAGTTATATAAATTTGATGCCTGGAGGTTCGCAGCTGCTTTATTACACACTAGATTGCACTCTTCCTTCTGCAGCAATACCTTATTTTATTATGTGTCTTTTAGCTCCAGCTGAACCTGGCAAGTTTGACCTGGTATATCAGAACCCTGATGGATCCGAGAGAGTGGAGTATGCTCTCACACATGGATCACAGGTACTGAATGTTCTCTTAAAGAAATTAAAAAATGAAAATTTACTTACCCTCAGGTCATTCAAGATGTATGTGTGTTTCTTCATTCCATGGAAAAGGTTTGGAGAAATTTAGTATTACATTTCTAGCTAACCATTGGATCCTCTGCAGTGAATGGGTGCCGTCAGAATGAGAGTCCAAACAGCTGATAAAAACGTCACAATAATCCACACAATTCTAGTCCATCAATTAATCTTTTCTGAAGCAAAAAGCTGTGTGTTTGTAAGAAACAAATTCATCATTAAGACATTTTCAACTTCAAACTGCTGCTTCAGGCTAAAATATGAGTTCTCTATCTCTCATATTGTGTCTCCAGTGAAAGTATCGCCTTTTCTGAATCAGGAGAGAAATACGCATAAATCAAGCATGGTTTTCAATTGAAAACAGTTCAAAATAGTTCTAAGCAAATATGTTGGTGGATTTTGATGCGAGAGGACAATAAGGGGTGGACTTTTTTACTGGAGAAAGTGTCATTATAGATTATGGCCTGTATTTTGGCCAGAAGCTACAGTTTAGAACGTGTTCATGATTGTTTTGTTTAATACACATCAAGTTCACACCCACATCACATAAATTTTAGAATGACTAACATTTAACTGACCAATCAGAATTCAGAGACAGATCTATTTATTATAAAAGTTTTACTATGGATTTGAAATACATATGCTCAGGGGTCCTAGTAAACAAAGACAGATGTACTTGGTGCCATTAGGTGAATGTGTTTAATATGAGTTATATAACACACAAACAAAATTACATTTCGCCATTACCTTTATTGGGGTGGAGATGTTTTAGATATCAGCAAGATAGACATATGGATAAAAATTGTTTGTAGAAAGAAGAGTGTTTGTGACTAATTAGCACCACAACTAATTATTTCTCAGACTCATGTTGTATTTTAAATTCAGATTAAGGATCATAATTATAACACTTGCTGGGGAAATGCATTTGACACACAAGTTTCAAAGGGATATTAAAGTGCGTACTCCATGTTTAACACATGCAGTGTTCTGACAGTACTGTTGTGAGCACTGTTTGGCAAAGCTCTAAACCCTCTTTTGTAGTTTGGATTGTAACCCCATCCCCCAATCCCACACAAATGTTGCTTTCTGATTATCCCTTTTAATTGTTGAAGTGAATAAGGGCAGTTCTTTGTACAAGTGTATGCTGTGGTAGGCTAAAACGAGCCTTTCTTTGATATCTTTCCTGCAGCTGACTGAGTGCTGGGATTCTCTTTTGGAGCCCCGGCTTATAGTGGAGAATGTTGGATGATGGTCATACAAAACATGTTACCTGAGCCAGACCTATACGGACAACCTTTTTATTTGAATTCTGTTTTGTTGAAACATCTCATTTCCATATTGTATTAACTTTTTTAATTTTATTCTCAATGTCAGTTAAATAAATAGTTTTTTTTTTTTTAAACAGGAGTAGAGGTGATTGATTTCTTATCAGTATCTGTTTATGCAGTGAGTGGAAATAGCCAACAGTGTTGGCGTGGACTGTTTTTAGTTACTATAGAGAGATTCTTAGGTTTTAGTATGAATTGCATAATTCTTTCTTCAGGTTTTGTGATTATCACCTGTCACAATTTGCACTTAGTGTAAACCATATTCTACTTTTTGCTTTTGAGAAGGAAATTTAGTGTGTTAATTCGTGTGTTCAGACAGTTTCATAATAAAGTTTACACTCTTGAACTGAGTGAACAAATACTGAAGTAATATGTCTGCTAGAATTTATACAATCCATGTCTTATTTTAAATGAATGCTGAAAATAACAGTAACGTCATCACAAAACCAGACAACAAAACTGAGAATAAAGAACGCGTATATGGTTCTTAATTCTTTTTATCCTTTATGATAGTTACATTGTGCAAAAATAATAAATGTATGCTTGAAAATGTTCAAGTTCCTCTAAAAGTTGTTCTGTTTCTCTTGCAATATTAGAGAGAGAGAGAGGGAGGGATTAAAGCACGCTCTTTTACTTAACAGGAGCGTTTTCTTTTAGGATCATCTTTGGCAGGTAAAAAAAAGTTTTATATACAGAGATGGGGTGTTACAGTTTTAATAATAAAAAATCCTTACATTTCATTTGAATTGTTCCAATAGGAAAAATAATAAAACAAATTGATTCCTTGTCTTTTTAGTCTCAAGTATTTATTCTTGATTATTCTGAGTAATGAAGAGTTATAAGAATAATATTCTGAGCTGATTTATGAACTGATATTCATTCAGCATTACTGACACACTGAGCAAGAGTACAGGAACAGTTATAGCTGATAATGTACTCACTGTATCTTTTGTTTTGAAACTGCTTTGATTCGGGATCAGCCCAAAATGGTGTCAGTGTGACTTAATTTAGTCGTTGACACTTATGTCAGTTGAGTGAACCAATCAAATTGCGAGCTAAAGACGTCCGCATCATACGTGACGTCTAACCCCAGTCAAACCCCTCCGCTGCGCCGATGGTTTCTTCCAGCTGAGCTGAAGGGATGCTGCTGATGGCAGAGCGCTGAGGCTGAGCTCCACCAGAGCCCAGTCTCTCTAATACAGAGCTCTAACAGCGCCTCGTTATAAGGATGGACGGCAATGTCTTCCCGGACCAAGAGCAGCTGCTGGTGTTCCTGAAGAAGCTCAAAGAAGTGTTCGACGTGTGCGACGAGGATGCAGACGGATATATTCGGGTTGAGCACTTCGTGGACCTCGGTCTACAGTTCGGCCAAGGAGATGAAGTAAGAACCTCTTTTATATAATTACTCACTCGTTTCCTTAATTCTGGAATGTTTGGCTTTTAATACTGCAGAGCACTTTTGTACCTTACATCTTACAGTCTCTGGGATTAATTAAATAAAACAGTTTCTCCAAATGTGTGCAAACAGGTTGGTTTATCCACATATCTTATTTTTTTGTAATTGGTGCTATAGTTTTATGTAGCAGTTTAATAATTGCACTTCTGCCAAGTAACCAAGACAACTGTCTCCTCACTCTCCTCCTTCAACTGTGATGTCATCTGGCATCACTTACAGATTCAACAGTTCATGTTTATATATATATATATATAATTTCAGGAATATATCACAAATATTAATTGCACAGTAGGCCAGTTAAAATTAGAAAATGTATAAATGGATAGTTGACTTACTGCCCGGGACATGCAAAACATATCCTTAATGTGAAGGTCAATTAAAAATGATTCTGTTTGTTTCAGAAAATTATTTCTTGGAAAATGTAACATTGTAGTTCTGTTATGTCCAGCATTTCACATAATATAGGAATGTTTGGTAAAGGTTAGCCTGATGTACCATCTTGTGTTATTATTTGTTCAAAGAAGAGTCAAATTACTTGATGGTTTTTCCCAAATATGTGACCCTGGACCACAAAATCATAAGCCTAAATTTTTTGAAATTGAGATCTATACATTCTCTGGAATCTGAATAAATAAGCTTTCCATTGATGTATGGTTTGTTAGGATAGGACAATATTTGGCCGAGATTTGAAACTATTAGAAAATCTGGAATCTGAGGGTGCAAAAAAATCAAAATCGCCTTTAAAGTTGTCCAAATGAAGTCCTTAGCAATGCATATTACTAATCAAAAATTCAGTTTTGATATATTTACGGTAGGAAATTTACAAAATGTCTTCATGGAACATGATCTTTACTTAATATCCTAATGATTTTTGGCATAAAAGAAAAATCGATAATTTTGACCTATACAATGTATTTTTGGCTATTGCTACAAATATACCCGTGCTACTTATGACTGGTTTTGTGGTCCAGGGTCACAAATGTTACTGAAGACATTGTGATACTTGGCTTAAACATCATATAGGATGCATTTAAAAAAATTACATATTAAAATACTAATTTATTTATCAAGCACCCTCCCCCCCATTTTAGTTTGTTAATCAAAATAACCATTGATTTCATTTTTAAAACTGATCATGATGTCATGTATGTTCTATCATTTATAGAATAATTCTCATCTCAAGTAATGAGCAGTACTGGTTATCTTAACTGTAGATCTTGACCTTGCATTTCTAGCTCCAGTGGTTTGGCTGTGTAGTTCAACATGTGCTTCTTGATGGGCTGCCAATAAAGGCTTTTGTCTTTGGAGAGCATCTCTCCTCGGAGTGACTAGTCAATATTCACTGCCCTGTGTGAGTATTGCTCCTGCTGAATATCAGTTGAGTTTGTGTCTTTTATTGCGTTCACTCAGAAGCTCTCTGATAACAAAATATAGCATGTTTCTATGGAGTTTTTCATTAATAAATCTATTAACAGTGGCAACATAATGAAAACATGATTGACTCCCATAAGGATTTATTTAATGCTTCATTAAAACGTATCATTGCTTTCCCCTCTTATGGTGATCGTTGAGTTGGTCTGTCAGTTCAGCTTATCTGCACCAGAGAACTGCCTGTATTTAGAGCGTGACCAAAACAAACAACATAACAGACAGGAATCACAGGAGCTTTGGTTAATCCTCATTATATTTTTCTCATTTATAGAGACATCTATTATTCTTCTGCCCAGTTGAGCCACACTGTGTTTGTCAGTAGGCCTTTTTTATATTTTCTTTTTAATAAGAATCACACAGCAGATGATTGACCCCTGAATGCTTTCTCATGTCATTAGGCTGGTATGAAGGCGCAATACAAACAGCAGAAATAACAGCTATAAAATCGCTCATTTCCTTTACTGTCACCATGGCAATCCATGTTTAACAATCTGAGGAAGGTGCGGAGGCCTTTCCTTTCGGTTAAAGCAGGGTGGTGTTTAAGATAAGGATGTAGTGCTGGTTGTTTTGGATCTGTAAGTTACACAGACTTTAACAAAGATATCTGGATTTATCAGGGTCATTTTGAGATTGGCTTGAGATTTTGGTAGTACAGAAGTATTTTCTCTACATGACACAAATTATAGTCTTTTTTTCTGCATTGTGTGCTGTTCAACCATGTGCAGCCGTTCTTGGTTGACGTTTGCTTTTTTTATTCAGCTGATTAAGATGTTTAATTGGCTTCCTTTACACATTCAGTTTAATCCGTAATGAATTGTGGTGCCTCCAGGCTCTTTGACATTTAAAATGAGTCTAGTCTCAGTGGACGGCAGTAATGAAAACGAAATGAGCAACCTGCCTCAGTTTGCCTATATCTTTTTCAGGAAATCTTGTTGTGCACTGCTTATTTGGCCATAGGTTCATGTACTGCACATCTGGATTATTAATGGGATTATTAAACACACAGATGATCTAATTTGATTTCAGAAATTAATCCCATGCCAGCTGACTGAGTTGTCAGAGTGAGTATGTTTTTATACCACGCCGTGTGACTGTTTTGCTTGCTACACATGGTGAGCAGTATGCAGGAGTCAGCAGTGGTGACAAATGGATGATTTTATCTGATTGATAGTGGGCACAAAGGGGAAGGACTCGTCGTCTTTCTAAACCTTCAGTACAGATTCAAACCAAACCAAAATACAAATCATTACTGCTGCACAGGACAATGTTTAGCTGTATGTAATCACCTCTCAATGACTTGTGCATTATAATGTGGAAATGTGCTATTACATTATATCAGATGTTTTAAATGTTAGCTTAAAACATTGTTTGACATTGATGCTTTAAACATTTTGCAAATGTTTTATGTACATGGTGTTTATAGTGGTTTTGTATGTTATTTTAATGTTATTTTTATATGTTGATTAATGATATATATTTTTAATGTTGTTATTATAATAGGTTATGTTTCTTTTTTCTGTTATTGATGTACACTACTCTTTGGGGTTGTTAAAATGCACACCAAACCTAGTGTACACCAGAGATGGCAAATAATGGATTATAGATTCTGATGGGCTTTCAGTTTGGACTTTTGTTGTTTATTGTTATTTATATATTTACACTACTGTCCAAAAGTTTGGGGTTGGTAAGATTCTTTTTTAAAATGAAAGAAGTCTCTCATGCTCACCAAGGCTGCATATATTTGATCAAAAATACAGTAATGTTGTCAAATATTATTACAATAAAAAAAAACTGCTTTCTATTTTTACATATTTTAAAATGTAATTTATTCCTGTGATGCAAAGCTGTAATTTCAGCATCATTACTTCAGTCTTCAGTCTCACATGATCCTTCAGAAATTATTCTAATATGCTAATTTGCTGCTCAAGAAACATTCTTCATATTATTATCAATGTGGAAAACTGTTGTGCTGCTTAATATATTTGTGGAAACCATGAGACTGTTTTCTTAGGATTCTTTGATGAATAGGAAGTTAAAAAGAACAGTATTTATTTTAATAGAAATCTTTATTTTAGCAGTCTTTTTATTAATGTAATGTGTCTTTGCTGAATAAAAACACAAAAAATCTTACTGACGCCAAACTTCTGAACAGTAGTGTTCATTACTATTGTTTTTTTTATTGTATATGTGTCTATTTATTCTATCACAATAGAATACAATTAAATATGCCAAAAAAAAAGACCAAAATGGCTATAAAGTAGTTCATTTATCATTCATCAGAAGCAAATGTTTTTGTGCCAGGTTGTACCAGTTGCAGTGACACAGTTGAGTGCTTTGTGCAGAAGGAAGTGATGTAACAGCATGAGTTTGTGAGTGTGAGGTACAGTCACAGATGACTGGTCACAGATTCTGACTCACAGTTGTGAGGAGCAGTTCATGATAGCAGCTTGAATGTTTGTGATGAGCGTCTCTTAGCTTCTTGCCAATCCCTCCTCACTTTTTTTTTTCTCTCATCCATTATTTACATTTCTCTATGTCACATATCTCTAAATGTCATCACCTTCTGTCCATCCCTTCTTCCATTTTCATTTGCTATTATCTCATACCCTTTCCTTTTCCTTTTGCAGGTCACCTTTTTCTTCATCCTCCATTTAATCTTCATCTTCATTCCTTATTCCTCCCTCTCGTGTCTCCCCTCCCCTTCTCCATCTCCTCCTCCAGTCCATTTCCTGATGCTGTATGAGGTTGCTGTGATTGGTATGCGTGAAGAGCACGAGGATGTTTCAGTGCAGAACGTGTGGTGAACATGTGAGCCTCTGCTCTCCATCTCCTCCCACAGGCTGCACTGGGGTGGGCTTGAAGAGCGGTTGCTAACGTTGAGCCCTTGATGCAACACTCATTAACAACAGCACTGCTTCACAGGGACCCTGACAGAACACACAGTGACAAGATGTGAGGGTCAACCGCATATGACTGAGCTTTAATTTAATCTTTCACAGACATTATTTGACCTTTCTAGGCTCAAACGTAGCAGAATGCAAAACTGGAAAAGGTGCTTAATGCATCACAAATGCTGACTGACTGTGAGGATGAAGATTGATGAAAGACTCTTGCTTGATCAGTGAGTCCAAAGAAACAAAGTGTTCGTAATCAGCCTGCAGATATTCTGGACGTGGTGTGAATTTTTTATTTCTGCTGATGTAACCAGTTTTTAGTTATGTAAACTGAACACAACTGCTCTAAAGTACTTCTTTAAAGGGACATTTCATCCAAAAATGAAAATTCTGTCATTGGTTACTCCCCCACACCGTTCAAACCTGTATGACTTATGAACCATAAATGAAGATATTTTTAAAGGGATAGTTTTAAATAAAAATTACCCCATGATTTACTCACCCTCAAGCCATCCTAGGTGTACATGACTTTCTTCTTTCAGACGAGAAGAGTTATATTAAAAATGTCCTCGCTCTTTCCAAGCTTTATAATGGCAGTGAATAGCTGTTGATATTCAATAGTCCAATAGAAGTCCAATAAAGTGTGTCCATCTATCATAAAAAGTGCTCCACACAGCTCCGGGGGGTTAATATAGGCCTCCTGAAGTGAATCGATGTGGTTTTGTAAGAAAAATAACCATATTTAAAAATTTATAAACTATAATCTCTAGCTTCCACTATCTGTCGTACACGCAGACACGAGAGAGTGGTGTTCCAGCGGATTCACTGCCATTATAAAGCCTGGAAGAGCCAGGACATTTTTTAATATAACTCTGATTGTATTCATCTGAAAGAAGAAAGTCAAATACATCGAGGATGGCTTGAGGGTGAGTAAATCATGGGGTAATTTCATTTTTGGGTGAACTATCCCTTTAATGAAACCTGGGAGATTTCTGTCCTTCCCTTTTCATTTCCCTAAACACTTTCACACTGCAAAAAAAAAAATATATATAAAGACATTGTAAATGTAATTTGAGCACTTTAATCGAAGTCTTTCTATGTTTATTAAAACCTTATATGAAATCTGTTCATCATCTAAAGTGATTGTGTTTCTTTAGAAGACTTGGATTAAACCACTCAGTTTATATGGATTATGATTACAATGTCTTTATGAACTTTATTGAACACACTCTTTGCTTGCTCTGATTTAGTGTAATCACTAAATAGAATGCAACCAAATGCTCCTCTGTTTCTTCACATTCATTGATATGCAGATATGCAACTTTTCTTGGATTATTTAGCGTATATGTGAGCGGGTTTTAAGTTTTGTAATATTTGTATATTTATCTATACACTAACATGCAAAAGTTTAGGGTCGGTAAGATTTTTGGTAAGAAGTCTCTTATGCTCACCAAGGCTATATTTATTGGATACAGTAAAAACAATAATACAGTAAACAAAAATACAGTAAAAACAATAATATTGTCACATATTATTGTAATTCAAAATAACTGTTTTCTTTTTTAATATATTTAAAAAAAAAAAAGTATTTATTTCTGTGATGATAAAGCTGAACTTTCATTCATTACTCCAGTCTTCACAAGATCCTTCAGAATTCATTCTAATATGCTGATTTGCTGTTCAAGACATATTTAATATCAATGTTGATCTATATAAATCTATTTATTTCAAAATAGAAACATTTTGTAACATTTTAAATGTCACTTTTGATTACTTTAATGCATCCTGGCTGAATAAAAGTATACATTTAAATAAATAACCTTAATAACCCCAAATGGTAGTGTACATGTTATGGTTCTCTGAATTTTTTCTTTCTGAATTTTTTCTCTGGCCTGAGCTGAGGTAGAAGCAAGTGGGGCAAGTGATTTATTTAGCCCCATCCTCCATCCTATTGCTATTGCACTAAACGCCTCTATTTCTGTGGCAGTGTGGTGAATCATTCTAGCAGGTTATGAGGGGAGGGCTGCAAGACTGAGCGGTTGTCAAGAACACTTCTTCTCTTCTTAGAAGAGAATATATTTAGAATGGAGTGTCGTTGTCAAGGAGCTGTGTGTGAAGTGGGAATCACAGTTATGATGATTTCTGTTGTACCATGGAATGTTTTCTCATAAACTCTCATAAACATGTCTGGCAGCCCTTAAGGGCAACCTTCCCATAGGAAAGAAAAATGACTAATGAGATCTCCTTAATAACTCAGTTGTTTCTTATAGACGTGAGTGAGATCCAATGGAGATGAAAAAGACTTAGTAATCTCATATATCACTGTGAACGTGCTATGATCATTTCTTATTAGATTCTAACAAGACCAAATTATCTGAGCTATGCTGTATGGTTTCATTTGATCGGTTTAGACAGACTGTATGTTAACAATGGTCTGTTTGCATTGTTTAGGGAACGTTAGACAAGAACATCTGAGACTTAAACATGGCTCCATTAAGTCTCATGAGCCATGAAAAAGCAACCTCTGAGCAATACAGTATTTACTGTTATCAGAAAAACAGATACAGCTACACTTGACTAAAGTGCTTGAAGGCAAATCGTCTATGAGTTGAGTAAGCGAGTCTTGTCACGTGTCAGCAGTATGTCGGGATCAGTCTTTTTCACCTGGACAGCTGTCCATCACAAGACTTGCTGACAGAGAAGACATGTCCTGACATCAGCTGTTCTAGTGCTTCATCTGTGGGAGGTGAAGCTGACCACTGACAGTGTTGTGGAGTAACTAGTTACATGTAACAGAATTACATAATTTAATTACAAAATAAATGTAACTGTAATTTTTTACAGTTGCTGAGAAAAAAAAATGTGTAATTAAGTTACAGTTACTTATGAAAATGTTAATGATTACAAAGTAATGAAAGTAAACTATTTCCACATACATACAGATATGATTGATTTCTTTCCCAAATTGCACTGACTGCTCTAAAATATGAGACACCAATGTTTCAGGAGTTTAGGACACAAAATAGGACACATGCTTATTCGGTAAATGTTCAATTTCTTATTTGGGATTATGTATATGCTTTATTTTTTAAGATTAACTGTTTTTTCCAAGTCATTGTTAGATGTTTCCTGTCGCAGCTATACAAAGATTTGATTTCAAAAACAGTATCATAGCTATTAAAAGGTTTCTTGTTATGATTTTAAATCTGTATTTAACCTCAGAATGATCTCAAAGTAAAAAGAGGTGTTAAGTTCTGATTTTGTGCTGGCTGTGCTTTAAAAATAAATTATTATAATCTTAATTCAAATGATGAAGTATTTTGAAAGTTTGCCAGTAATCAGTGCTGAGTCCTACTGTAAGGTTAACCCTGCCTGCTGTAAATGTTTCAAAATGATTAACAGTTGAACACATTTGCTAGAAATTTAGAAACATAATCAAAAATTAATCAAATCATTACTTTAATAAAGTTATTGAAATAGTTACACTACTTATTACATTTTAAATAGGGTAACTAAATCTGTAACCTATTACATTCCCAAAAAAACCTTCCACTGACCACTGATAATACTCACATCCTCTCATTTATTTATAGTAAGGTACCATACTGAACATGTGATCGTCCTCCTCATCAAGGTGACTTTGTGGTTACCGTTCTCACAACTGTTTTTTTTTTTTTTTTTTTCTCAGGTGAAGAAGTTTGCCAAGTACCTGGATCCCAACGCTCATGGCAGAATTAACTTCAAAGATTTCTGTCATGGAGTGTTTGCAATCAAAGGTGAGCAGTATTTTATGCCCATAAATACCACTGATGAATCTGTTTGCATTAGATGAAAGGAATTCTAAGAACATAGAAGTAAAAATCTCTGAAATATGACTTCAAAAATACAGTTTAAAATAATGTGTAGCTGCACTATAAAAACACTGTTGTATTTTTATGTAGAATAAGATTTTTTTTTTTTGTCAAAAATTAATTTTATTGAAAATTAAATTGTGTATACCTTACCTCAGGTTTCACAAACTGGGACTCGTGACAGAACTGCAGGTGGTTTATGAGATGATTAAAAGCTAATAATAATTAATTAAATCATAAAAATCTAAAATTAAAATAAATAGTTTTAAAATACAAAACAATCAAAATAAAACAATCAAAATATTTTATTTGTTTAACTGCATGTCATTTGATCACTTACCAACATCAGAAAACCTTGAATGTGCAAATGTGTTTTTAAATATTAAAATAGTAACCTAAAATCTTTGGGAGAACTTCAAAGGATTGGTTCACTTCCAGAATAAAAAAATTCTTATAATTTAGTCACTCTCATGTCATCTAAGATGTTAATGTCTGTTTTTCCTCAGTCCAAAAAAATAAAAATAAATAAATAAATAAATAAAAATTAAGGTTTTTGATGAAAAAATTTCAGGATTTTTCTCCATATAGTGGACTTCAATGGGAGCCCAACGAGTTGAAGGTCCAAATTGCAGTTTCAGTGCAGCTTCAAAGGGCTCTACATGATCCCAGCCAAGGATTAAGGGTCTTATCTAGCAAAATGATTGGTGATTTTCTAAAATAAAAATAAAAATTTCTATACTTTTAAACCACAAATGCTTGTCTTGCACTAGCTCGACCTCATGCATTACGTAGTCACGTTGGAAAGGTCACGCGTGACGTAGGAGGAAGTACTGACCCATTGTTTACAAAGCGAACGTGCAAAGAAAGTCAAACACCCTTTACAAGATGAGTATTTGTGGTTAAAAAGTATATAAATTTGTATTTTTTTAAGAAAATGACAATCGTTTCACTAGATAAGATCCTTATTCCTCCGCTGGGATTGTGTAGAGCCCTTTGAAGCTGCACTGAAACTGCAATTTGGACCTTCAACCCATTGGCCGCCATTGAAAATTCCTGGAATGTTTTTCTCAAAAACCTTAATTTCTTTTTGACTGAAGAAAGAAATACATGAACATCTTGGATGACATGGTGGTGAGTAAATTATCAGGAAATTTTCATTCCGGAAGTGAACTGATCCTTTAAGAAAATGAACTTTAAGTTTAATTAAAAAATAATGCAAATTTGCTTATCAAGTAAATGTATCTTATTTTAGCAGGACAAATATACTGATTATGAGAATGATTTTTATTTATATATATACTATACCTCCCTTTAAATGTTTGTACTGTGGCATCAAATACAGAGTACATCTCTTCAGTTCTGTCACACACAGCTGTTAACTTCAGCACAAAGTGTACCAAACTGAAAGGTTCTCCAGAAATAAAAGCTTAGTTGCTAGACACCATTTTCCTTTAGACAGAGACTTCCCATGATGTCCCTGAATTAAAAAGAGCATGTTGTGCATCATTCCAGACATTTATGCAATTTTATCTCCAGACTTGTATTATCACTTTATTTTATTAAACAATTCATCAGAAGAACCCAAAGGCACATAATGGCACACAGCTTTGTCTTTTTAACATTCTGCATTGACTTCTGTGTCTGGTGAAAATCTAGAAATGTAAGGGATAATGAATAGCCTGAGTGAGCAGAATCTGATTAGAGATCTCTGCTTCACCACTGAACACTCTTGATCTGCCTAATTAAAAATAACCACATTTGAAAAACAAATTACGAGCATCTCTGGGTGTGCCTTTAATTAACCGTTTATCAGATTGAAACATTTTCCCACATAACGACAGCATAGTAATTCACTTGTTAGTATGGGTTGTGCTTCTCAGTTAAAAGATGGGGGGATGTTATTCCTGATTATAGTGTCAAGCATCACTATGAGATTTTCTTAGGTATTCACAGACAGTTACTGTGTAATCATGGTTCAGCAATCTAATTTCACATTATTTATAGCTGTTTTAAGACACTTGTCTAGTTCTTCCTTATTTTGCTGTCATTGAGAGCACAGTAAACGGGGTTACATTTGTCAGCCAGGGACACTCACGTTGCTTGGCAGACTGATGAAGCAGAGATCTGCCAGCTGAATAGGCAGGACACCAGCAGGCACGGGGACCCGGGTAGGACGTCTCTGTGCCAGCGCTCTATGGAAGCAGGCAGGCCAAATGGGCTCCAGGCCCAGAGACTTTGTCCCCTAGTGTCCTGTGTTTAACGAGCCCCAGTGGTCTTCCCACTCACTCTTTCCCTAATGAATCCCCCAATCCCTGATCCCCAGCACGCACAGCAAGTTTACAAAGCCAAAGCCTATGTTTGTCCTTTTGAGGTCCCAGAGGAGACTGCACTGTTGTGTGTGGTGTGGTATTGTTAGCAAAGTTTCACCATTGGTCTGTCTTTGCTCTGCTAAAACTGGCGTATTGTGCACGGCTTTACATATTTATGTATTGCCCACAATATGTTCCCATTTGAGACATTTGCAGAGCCAAGGCGAACTGTGGCCCACTTGAGATGTCACACAGAGCACTGAGCCTTCACTAGACTTCATGTCATGTGACTATAAATGGAGCCGAGGCCTGGGCTGCCCTTCGCAGCGCCTCTCAGTGTGTTATTTATTCATGACATTTTACTTAGCTTGTTGTATTTCTGCAGATGGGTTTGTGTATTTGAGAAACAATATAGCTGTATATTTAAGAGAACAGTTCCCCTTTCCAACATGATATCTGGTGTTGAACTTTAGTTTTTATCAAAATGTGGATCTTGACCATTTTTTCTGGCTCTCATAAGTGGAGCAAAGAATGTCTAAATTTTACAGAGGGTGTAGTTTAATAATTCAAGCCTGGTTTGAGAAAACACAAGATGTCGTCAAACAGAGAAATTAAATTTAAAGTGACAGAAGCTGATTTATACAATAGTGTCTAAGTGAGAAAGCTGTGTTTCTTGAATAAGTCAATGTATATCTGAGAAGCATCTTTTCTCTAATAAAAAATAAATAGATACGTTAAAATCCTTCTAAACTTATGGAGTAGTGGTGATGCAAACTTAATCAATAGCCATCTTGTTATAGGTCTATCAACAATTTTTTATAATATACAGGCAACTGAATTCAATATTTTATATCCACATATTTATTTTTTTTATTAAGTAGCCATGGAATTTGTGTTAATAACTGGGGATTATCTCTTTCTTGTTTGTGTTTTAAGAGACGTGTCTTGACAGGACTAATATTTTTCTTTTTGTGATTCAGGCTGTGAGGAGATCCTGAAATCGGCACTTGGGACCCCCAACATCAGTGCGCAACCATACCAGACAGATAATGGTTACTACTATCAGGTGGGCAGATTTCTAAGTGTTCGGCTAGTTGATGCTGTTGTCTTTTCTTTCCCCCCAAAAAACCAAGACAAGTCTGCTCAGCTGAAAACACTGCTTGTTTGTCATTGTGCACATCCACTTAATTGCACCCCATTTAATTAATGGCCATTGACCATATTATTAAGAATCTATGAGCTACTAGAACATAGGGGTGGGCAATATACTGGTAGACATGAGTAACCAGTAGAAATTTGTCAACCAGTAGAGATTTTCGACTATTGTCTCTATCGTGGTTACACGCTCACGTAATGTTGCTGTGCTACATGGTCACGAAAACATATCGTTTGCACGCATTGAAACACAATTATAAGCGAAAGAGAACTCATTTTGCTATATGCTGTCTGAGAGACTGCTCATAGAGCGCGGGAGTGTTGAACTGACTTATTTTTGTTGCTTTATAGGCCTTGAACGGTTAAGTACACACATTTGTATTTGTCAAAATGCCTGTCTTTGCAAGTATCCTCGTAAACACAGTAATTTAGGTAACTTAAGTGAAAGCAAACAGCTGAGAAAGAAAACGCATGTGTAGCAGTATATTGGATCCAGGCAGCTCTTAAAATGACAGCAGTCTAATATTCCTGCTGTCTGTCATTCATGTTAATCAAACAACAAAAGAGAGAAAACCTCTCACTGCTCTTGACTAAATCACTTTTGTAACTTTAATAAGAAGAAATATATATTTAATTTACACAGTGAAGAATATGCAGTGTTTTTATAAAATTGATTACATTGAGCATTGTATGTAGCATTTCTTATTTATTTGTTCTACTGGAGTTTTTTTTTTGTCCTATTGCTTGTAATTAGTTCCTTATTCTTATTTAATCACTGACTGTTTACTATCCCTTTTTTTAGGCTAGTATTAGTTTTTTGTGATATTGACACTGGTGACAAGAATTATGACATTTCTATGGTATCAAAAATGTTGATATCATAAAGATATATATCGTTAATATATATCATTACTGTGAAATAAAATTATTCATATCGTGATATAAGATTTTGGTCATGTCGCCCACCCCTACTAGAACTTTAAATGTTGTCTATAGAGATGACTATATGGTTGAAAAGTTTGGTGTATGTGTTAGCACAGAGAAATACTTTTTTAGTGGAAATAGCATCAATAATATAGAAGGAAGTGTTTTTGCCCTATTTGTGAAAATAATCATGTATTGTCGCACTGATTTGGCTATGGTTGGCTTGAACAAGGCTAATATATTTGTTGTACATGTTGTGATTCACTTTACTGGGGGACATGCACTCCTGCTTGTTCTTATCGTGTTCATTTGCACCATATGGAGGCATTTAAAACCCAACAGCAAGCCAGAAACTATAAGCACTTCTGTTGGCAGTGTGTCTAGGCACATTAGGACACTTAACGGGGAGAGGCATCTATTGTTCTCCGATATAACAAGGAACGACCTTCTTTTCGTCCGCTTCGATAGTACAGATTCAGTGCTTGGCTTGTGTGAACTTGATAGATGAGAGTAAGTGGAGCCAAAATGCATCCCCAGCATGTCAGCTCTCACTCACATATACACAGCAATCCATACTGCCACTGTTTCTCAGGCTGCTGCTTGAGTTACAGTTTAAGCCTTGTAAAACATAACCTGACACCGGATGTTTTAATGGCTGCTGTCAACATGCTGTATGACACAATGGAGCTGTCAGTCAAACAGCCAGAGTAGAGGGGATTCCTGACATCCATAGACACTTACTTTACACAAAGACATTTAGATGTATTATTATGCGATAAATCACACAATTTGGTTTTATTAGAGCTTTTAAAGACCTCTTGATATCAAAATCCAAATGCATGTCTATTGGTCATCTATATGCCAATGTGATCCTAAAGGTAATTAAAATGCACTTTAAGCAGATATTTGCATGTAAGATGTAGCCTTATTCTTTTTCTTCTTGGAAAATACACCAAAAAAATATTAAGTTCATCCGTAGGGGAATATAAAAATTTTTGTTCAGTAAAAAAAGAGGCTAGTTCACACAAAAATGAAAATTCTGTCATTAATTACTCACCCTCATGTCGTCCCAAACCCGGAAGACCTTTGTTCATCTTCAGAACACAAATTAAGATATTTTTGATGAAATCCAAGAGCTTTCTGACCCTCCATAGACAGCAAGGGAACTACCATGGTCAAGGCACAGAAACGTTGTGGTGCTCTTGTGAATGGCAGTGGACAGTGACAGGGAAGTGAAGAATTGTTGAATAAAGTCATTATTTTTGTTTTCTTTGTGCACAAAAAAGTATTCTCATAGCTTCATAAAATTACGGTTGAACCACTGATGCCACATGGACTGTTTTAACAATGTTCTTGCTACCTTTCTGAGTCTTGCAAGTGTCAGTTCCCTTGCTGTCTATGCAGGGTCAGAAAGCTCTCGGATTTCATCAAAAATATCTTAATTTGTGTTCTGAAGATGAGCGAAGGTCTTATGGATTTAGAACATCGTGAGGGTGAGTAATTAATGACAGAATTTTCATTTTTGGGTGAACTATGCCTTTATTCATACCAGAATGTATTTCTGGTAAGCAGACAACAAATAAAACTATAACTGTGCCAGCATCTTCATTTTTTTTCTTCTTTATCCATCTTACAAGCTGTAAGGTGTTTTTGCTGAACTATGATATAAAACTTTAATTGCTTTTTTTAATGAACAAACGTTTAAATTAGTTAGTGACATCTAGTTTTGAAAACGTTTTCTCTGTTATTACTTAATTTATAGATTTCCTCATTACAGTTAATATCACATCATGCACAAGAGCTGTTTCTAATATTAGAATGAAGCAGGTTATTGCAACAGTGTTTCATCATCACTAGGTGGCAGTGTTTGGAAAGGCGTTTATAAGCAATACAGTAACACTTGGAGATAATATGTATGTGAAAAGCAATGATTACAATTCTGCTCAAAAATGGTATTATGCAGATTTATTGCTTAACATATTGCATAATGATCTAATATCATTTGTATTATTCATTACCAGTTGTAATCTAAAATAGCTCATTAATCATTACAGTAATGTATGGAAGATTTTAAGTGTTTTATCAGTCAGACAATACATTTCAGAATGAAGCTGGATCATATGGATATTAAACACTGCAGCAGCAGAAGTAGTGAACAAACCTTCTCTACAATCTAATAAATACACATTCTCTGACACTAGGAATGTAATGATGAGCTTCATAAACATATTGCCATTCATTTTAAGACGTATTGCTTACATATTAACACCAATATGAAAACCTGGAAGAGAAAAAAATAAAGAGAAAAGGAGAGAAATATGAACAAATCTAGAGGTTTATAGCCAAATGTGCTGCTAAAACAAGGCCTGTTTGCTGTTTGTTTTTAACGTCATTTATACCTGATAATTTACTTTCTGGAAAATCGAATCTAATTTTCCAACAGTTACTGTACAGGAAATGTTACAATATGTGTTTCCATTCAAACCAGAGTACCTCCTGCAGTACAGCTTTTTTTGGTTATTTTGTTTTAAATTGAGGGACTGCTGTCATGTGAGAATGTGCAAATGAAGTCTGTGCTGTTTACTGCATTGCTCTTTGCTCTTTCTGTGCTCTGCTGCAAATGGTTCTATTAGCACTTCAAATGAACACTGGACTGAAGCTCTGCATTGATCTTCTGCAGAGCACCTTTCTTTCTCTCCCTCTCCTTCTTTCCCTCCCTCTCTCTCTTTCCAAAAACAAAAAGCATTGAAATGTTAATTTTCTCTGATGGTTAGCACGACACCATAAGATAGAATATCTGTGAATGGCACAGAACTTCACATGTGTTTCATGTCATGGACATATTTTCTATCTGAACTAAGATGCAATTAAGCTGCCACTTGCTAATATTGTGTCATTTCTGTGTCCCCACTAGCCAGGTAGTGCAGTCTTTGCAAGTGTTTCTAATCACAGCAGTGTACTGTGTTTGCTGTCACAAAGAGACAATATCATACTAACACGTCAGTGTTGTGTAAATGCATGTCTTAACAGTGTGTGTGTGTGTGTGTTTTATTGTATGGATCATTGTGCACACGCAGCATGTTTTAGAGATTACAGACAGCCGATCAGATTGACCAAGCATATTACCTCTCATGTACAGGACCTGCTTGAGAGCAGTTAATGGCTTACTTAGTCTGTTAATGCTACTTGAATACTATATCCTTTACTGACACACAAACATACTCTTTACTCACACTTTTCTCTTTGGTAACCAATTACACTAACTTCTGATAAAACTATTAGTGGAAAAATTGTTGTTTGTGATAAAAAATTACGCCACAAAATAAGTCACAGACATAATTTGTGGGAAGTGTATGTAATTAATTTTCACAGAGTAGATATTGAAATTATATTTTGTGTGGTAACACTTTACAATAAGTTTCCATTTGTTAACTATATTTAATGTATTAACTAAAATTAACTAACAATAACCAATACAATTTATTACAGTATTTATTATAACAAAAAGACAAAGGTGCTATGTTTTAGTTTAAAAAATATCACAATCTGAGACAAAAGTGCTTCTATAGTTGAGTTTCTATAGTACGTGCGTGTACGTATATGTATTGTGTTCGGTACAGATCACTCGTGAACTCAGGGATGTTTCTTCTGAGTGACTACTGCTGAATGATTGTTGAGTCAGAGCACTAATGAGCCTGTCACATTGATTACACTGATGGATAACCACAGAGAGAGCGACTAGAAGAGCATGTGTTGAGGTGGTTGTCCCTTGTGAGCTCATTTTACTTGAGATATTATTAAACTCTTTTGTTGTTGACATACATTTTTTATTTTCTATTCTTACGGTCTTGTGGTCTCAGCTTTCTGCCTGCAATATCAGTGTCTATACACAATCTCTTGTCATTTTATATTACTGTAAAGGAAAGTGAATCTTTGGTTGGACTAAGCTGAATCTGTACAGAAGAGACTTTACTGCTGGTATTTGAGAAAGTCAAGACTGAATGTCCTTGGCTGTCATTGAGACAGAGAGATTGTAGGGTTCAGTGGTGGAGAGAGCAGAAAATGCTCCAGACACTCATCGGTCTCTATGCAGTATTTATCAGTTCTGCTCTGTTTTCTGTATCTCAGGTCACACCAACACTAGTGTAGATCAAGGGATTTCAAATGATGGATTATACAGTAGGTACTGAAGATTCAATGATGGGACTTTTGTTTTTGTGATTTATAACCGTTCAAAAGTTTGGGGTTGGTAAGATTTTTTAAATGTTTTTTGAAAGAAGTCTGTTATGCTTCATTTGTTTGATCAAAAATACAGTGAAAACAGTAATATTGTGAAATATTATTACAATTTAAAAACACTGTTTTGTATTTTACTATTTTTTAAAATGTAATTTATTTGTTGCAATTTATCAATGCTTAAAACAGTTGTGCTGCTTAATATTTTTGTGGAAATAGTGATATATTTTTTTCAGGATTATCAGATGAATAGAAAGTTTAAAAGAACAGCTTTTATATGAAATAGAAATCTATTATAAATGTCTTTTCTGTCACTTTTGATCAATTTTGTGCATCCTTGCTGAATAAAAAATTCACTTTTTAGTCTTACTGACCCCATATATGGGTTCATGTTTTTTTCCTGGACAATAATGCTGGAAATATTCAATAGCCTTTTTGTAGTTAAGGCATGTGTCTAACTTGCCAAAAGTACACAACTTGCAATGAATGTGCTCATCATAAAGTATCTGTATCTGCTCAGAGTAGAATGAATACAGATGATACTATGAAGCAGATTTGTGTTTAAGCAGGTAGAGATTAAAGCTGTTGGTATTTCAAGCACAGACATGTGCACAGCGGCAGTGTGTGATGAAGATGTTTCGGTTTGAGTAAAGCCCCCGGCTTTCATGCACCACAGCGCTCCCTTCATCAGGAGCACTGCGACACTGCTCTTTGTGACATTGAATTTCACAGGCCAGCACCTGTTACCTGTGAGCCTAAAAGAGAGAGGGATGAGAAGATACATATAGTGAAGAACAGATCTTTTTGTTGCCATAATTGCTTTTTAATAGGTTTTGATATATATGTTTGTCATAATGATCTTGCATTTATCAGTGTATTAATTGGCAAGACTTTAAGGGATAGTTCACCCAAAAATGAAAATGACCTTCATGTTGTTCTGTGGAACACAAAAGAAGATATTTTTTGTCTATACAATGTTCTTTAAAAAGTCTTTTTCCACAGAAGAAATTTTTGGAACAACATGATTGAATCTAGTTTGATATTAAAATATGAAAGTGTTGGCAAATACAAGAAAAGATGATGTAGTCTGTCAGTACTGCCTGTGCAGAGAGAGATTGCATGTCATGTGTGTGCCAAATGAAAGGAAATCAAAAAGTTATTGGCAGAACTGCCATTACATTTGACATTGTCATTTGGTCCAGGGTCAGATTATAATGGCAACCCATTTTTGGGTGATGCTGTGCAGTACTACTACCCACAGTCCAATCATTGCCATCAAGCTTTCAACATGCCACTGGGCTGTGTTTATCATGTTGTCTCCTCTCCTCTCCTCTCCTCTCCTCTCCTCTCCTCTCCTCTCCTCTCCTCTCCTCTCTTCTCCTCTCTCTGTCTGGGTCGGTGTGAGCAGCCCGGTTCTGAGTGTATGCACTGTCACAACTGAATGAACAAAAAATGACGTCACATGTTAAGTATGAGCTTTCTCACCAAGAAGCTGACTGTCACACCCAGCGTGAGCTTGAGGTTGCCTGACATCGCTACCATTAGATAAAATGTCAGCATGTTGCTTAGAACCATGTGCACAGCAGGAATTAGTCAGTTTTCAGTAATATATACTTGAGAATGACCTCTGTGCACTTAGTCGCCTTGCAGCAGATTTAAAAGTTTAATGTTACGGTCATTTTGTCATTGGATTGAGCAGTTTTTATTCACAGCGGTGCACTATTGCCAGATGAAGACATAGCCAACCACACTATTTAATATAAAACAAATGAGCACCAAGAGGATTCAGCTTTATTGGTTGCTGTTACATTGTTTGTGGATGTCTTTAGCTGTCTGAAGAGACTTGCTTAGATTTATCCAGTGGCTCAAAAACTAGGTTTTCTTCAGGGCCAGGATTTTACAGACCAAAAGCACTACCAAATTTGTTTTTTGTTTTCAGTTTTCTTTTTTAAAAAGTTTTAGTAATGTTTTTGTTATGTAGCTTTAATTTGTTTTTGTTTTAGTTTCAGTAATTTTAGTACTTAAACTTATTTCAATTAGTTGCAAAGGCAAAATTACACATTTTTAAGTTTGCTTAAATTTTCTTGTGATATTTAATTTTTAACATTATGAAACATTATTATCATCAAAAAACCCACTTAACCCAACCTAAGCTGGTTTAAACTGGTCTGAACTGGTTTAGGATCGTCTCACAACCCTACCAAGTTGTTTATCTGGTTTAGCAGGGTTGCCATGTGCCAAAAACCCCTTTAAAACCATCTTGACTAGGCTGGGAGGCAAGGTTTAAAAAAATATTTAAAAAGAAATTGTGGTCTGCATTGCAAATTAACTCATATCTAGTGCAGTCTGGGTTGTTTTTCTTATAATTTGTGTAGTTTCAACGCATGGTTACATGGTTAGGCTAGTTGTATTTCTTTGTATTTAGCATTGTTTTGTGTGCAAACAGAACAGACCTGTGACCCATTTATACGTTGCAATCCCCTAGTTCAGACCTCTGGTTTTAGATTATAGAGGAATACAGTCATTTGTATGCACACTGTGCCCAAACTGCCACGCCAGTGTTCCCTCCTGCTCTTCTGCCTGCTTCTTACTCTTGCTGTCTCTCACTTCATCCTCTATTCATTTTCTAATCCACTCTGTGTTACACTAGTAGCTGCTTGAACGTTTGAAGCTTCGATTGAGCATCTTAAGCCTTAGGGCTGTTGACATTTATTTATTAACTCATTGTTAATTTTGCTGTTGTCCAGTGTGTGTGTGTGTTATCTGATTCCTTCTGGCTTTTGACTCATCAGGTCTGATAAGAGAATGGACTGTTTGTGGCCCCCTCTCTTATTCTCTTTCCCTCTTTTCTCCTCATCTTTCCTCACATTCCAGAAGTCCTAATCTACCAGCTGTCAATCACAGTAAGGGTGGGAAAGAGTAAAGAGAAGGTTAGAAGAGATAAAAGCCACACTCATATGCACACAGAGAAGGAGACTTCACTCTCTAAATTAAAGCCTGAAGCAATCACTCACACATTTCACTGTTTTAATACAGCAGAGCAGTTTCAGTTAACAGCCTAAATGTTTTCTGTCTTATATCAATCTCAATGGACTCCTTATTTATTTCCTCTCTTCATTATTATGACTGCTTGTAAGTTTGCAAGCTTTACTATTGCTATTGAACTGAACAAATTCTTAGTGCTATTTAACACTAAGATTAACTATCACTAACTATTTTGCTATTTTCCTTGCTGAATAAAAGGTTTAATTTCTTTCAAAAAAAAGAAAGAATAAAAATTTTCTGACCCCAAACTTTTGAATGGTATTGTATATTGTTAGAAAAGATTTCTATTATAAATAAATGCTCTTCTTTTTAACTTTTTATTTATCAAAGAATCCTAAAAAAAAGTATCACAGGTTCCAAAAAATATTAAGCAGCACAACAGTTTCCAGCACTGATAATAAATCAGGATATTAGAATGATTTCTGAAGGATCATGTGACACTTTAGACTGGAGTAATGGCTGATGGAAATTCAGCTTTGCATCACAGAAATAAATTAAACTTTAAAATATATTAAAATAGAAACCATTATTTTATATTGTAATAACATTTTGCAAGATTACGTTTTTTTTTTTTCTGTATTTTTGATCAAATAAATGCAGCCTTGATGAGCATAAGAGGCTTCTTTAAAAAACATTACAAGTCTTACTGATCCAAAACTTTTGAACGGTAGTGCATATATCATTCAAATATACTGTAAATGAAACAGGTAAGATTTCTGTAATAGTACCAACAAACTGAATGTGTTTTAAATACACAGTAAACAGGTTTATATATTTATCATGAATAAATCCAGTTAGTTTCAGTCTCATACATTTAAATGAACTGAATCTTGCTTGTTCCACATCTAGCCATATTTATACTATTTAATTGAATAAATTTAATTGTTTTCACAATGAAAAGATTTATACCGGCTCTAAGTAATTTAAATGAATGCATTTTGAAAATGATCATTTAAATAAAATCAAATAAATGCAACCAGCAACCACTTATAGCAATTCCCTAGCAACCAGAACATCCTAGTGCCTCAAAAACTCAACTCAAACCAATCTAGCAACCAGATAACAAGTGATTTATGCACCCAGAACAACTAAGCAAATACATAATGTGCTGGAAACCCCCCAGAACATCCTGAGACTAAAAAACACTCAGTAAACCTTAGTAGCCACATAGTAACACACTGGCCACTACCTAGAACATTCTAGCATCCAGACAGCAGATGTCTGTAATTGTTGTTTTAATGATGTGCAAGCTGACATTATCGATTATGTCACTGACTTTGCAAAAAACTTGAGAGTCCAACATCACTGCGTGATGAAGTCTATTAGAATGCAGTTAAAATGCCCCTATAATTCAAGTTATGAAAGCCAAAATATCCCTCTATGCGTTTTTGTATTTATAAGATATATTTAAGTAATATCACACAGGCAAGAGTGCCGTTTTCCTGAATATCAGCGTGTCAGATGTTGTATATATAAATGTTGTATTGATTTTATACAACAGTTCAAAAAACAAGAAGTTAATATTGAGTGAGTTTTTTCTGTTTCGCCAATCAAAATATGGAGTGAGTTTTTTTCTGTTTCACCAATAAAAATAGCAAATAAAGTTGGAGCAGAACAGTTGTGCGTCTCACAGCAATACTATAGTGTTTCGTTCCTGAATGAATCTCTTTTTGAAAGAATCATTTGATTCAGTGATTCAATGATCCATTCATAAAGACAGTTGCTGTGTCCCCAATGTGCCTACTTATACTACGCCCTTAAAGTATGTACTCTTTTGCTGAAGAAAAAGAAGTAGAAGCGCTTTGGGACATACTATCACGTCACACAATTGTGTCTTTAACGGACCGCTCTGTCACATAGTTATGTGCACCCTGTCACTGTAAACTGGCCTGTCAATCATCTTGTCACAATTAACATCCTCCACATTTCATTTCATTTAACTTCCTACCGTATTGGAGAGAAAAGAAGTAGCATGTTGATTTGCCAGCCCTGGGTCTTTATGGGGAGAACTCTGCTCATATTTTTTACATAATGATGCATTTAAAAGTTAATGGCCAAACAAATATTTATAAAAGTTCACGTTGTTGCAGATGAAATATAACACAGAAAATATTAAATAAATATATTTTTAACCAGGTTAAATGTTGATTATTAGCAACTCAAACCCTTTAATCTAAACCTCTCTACTTAACCGTTGGTCGAACACATCCACCATGTTTTTAATGCTTTTTATTCATGTTTGTAGTTCTTGAACCGAATCCTTCGTCAAAGTGCAATATTAGCCAAAGCGCAATATTAGCCATTAGATCCACACTTCAAATATTTATCTGAAATAGTAGACCATCCGGCGACTTTTGGTATACTTTTTTTGACATACTATGCTTTGGGAAAACACTTATTCTAATCTCACATACTATTTAGGATAGATAGCATGAACATTGGGATGCAGGGAGTCACTTGCTTCATTTCTAACTGAATCAGCCATTTGGAACAAATCTTTTGAATGAATGATTAAATTAATCACTCATTAATACAGGGACTTGCCGATACCTACTGGCGGTTATAGTGTCATGTTTATTTATCCATGGCAGGCCTGTACCAGCACAAAAACACACTCAACAAAATATTGTTTAATTTTCATTATTGAAAAAATCCCAAAATAGAACAAGCTAGAAATCAGACAGCAGACATTTAAAAACTCTTAGAATGCCTAGCAATCACATAAGCTTATTTCGCATTTGTCAGCTACGTAAACAAAGAGTTTTATTACGGTTACTTTTCTTTGTCTCAATGACATATGCGGCTGACAGATGCTACCTCTGGAGGACGCAGATATTGCAGTCAGGGTGGTTACCCACAGTCAAGCACCTCTCACATTTTCTAATAAATTTCTGACTGTTTGTAATAATGGTCTAACATGCTCATGTTCAAACAGCAACTATGAAAAAAGTTATGCATTTGTTTATTTTCCTTTGAGACATGACAACAGGAAGCAGATGGAGATCAACTACACCTGACTGAAATAACAACTCTCTTGTTACACAGTATTTTTAAAACCTGCAATCCGGGTAAAACAGTACAAACATGTCTGAAATAGAATGGCTTTGGCTGTGTAAACAGCATCAGGAGCCGAGTAGCAGTTGGTGATAGAGCTGTGTGAACATCTATTCATGTGCAGCCAACACCCTCCTGATCTAACAGCATTGCTGCTGCTGCTGCTGCACTGAGCTCATGGGAATCATGGGAAAGTGGGGCATCACTGATATACAGCGGAGAGGAGGAACGGAGGAGGATTGCTCTTTCTTTCGTTCTCTCTCTCCCTCACACACCTGCATAAACATGCATCTCAAACCTCACGCATATGCAGAGCACAGCATATGTGAGACTTCTCACTTGCAGCTGTGGAAGTGTGAATGTACATATGTAAATGTTCACCATTGATTAGATTTTTATTTCATCTGTCTTTGCCTCTAGCAAGAGTTCATTGCTGCTGTGAATTTAAGAGAAGTGTTAATTAAGGAAGCTCTTAAGATATTCCATAAATCAGTCATAAGACCACTCTAGTTATTAAAGTGAACTCTAGTTAATTTTTCAATTTTATCGTTAAATTATTTGCAGACTTCTTGTTAATGTTAAATAATGCTTCACTACACTTAAAGGGACAGTCACCCAAAAATGAAATCAGTTACTCATGTTTTTTCAAACCTGCATGATTTTTTTTTTCTTCTAGAAATTTTAACAAATGTTTCAGTTCCAAAATTTTTTAAAATATCTTCTTTTATGCTCCACAGAAGAAAGAAAGTCATACAGGTTTGGAATGACATGAAGGTGAGTAAATGATGACAGAATTTACACTTTTGTTTGAACTATTTAACCCTTTAACCCTTAGGTTAACAATTTTTAACTGCTAAAGGGTTACATGACTTTCATTTTTAAATTTTAGGTTCAGGTTAATTTTTTAGGTTTTCAACTATTTTAGGTGGCTGATTGGTAAACTTCATATGAAGTCAATTGTTGAAATCTATCTAGCCAGTTTAGATGTATTATAGAATTTTTTTTAAAAAAAATTATGTATTTGCACATTTTGAAGACTTTTTTTCAAGGAGAAAAGCCAACATAGGCTGGAAAAAAGGGGAAAATATGCCTCTACCTACATTTTTGCAAAACTCCAAAAATGTACCTGTACATACAATTTACTGGATTTCTAGCTGAAATGAACATTAGTGGCAGTAAAACACCAACAACCTTTCATGAATAATAAAGACTTATTTTCAGCTGGTTCCTTGCAAAATACTGTGCATATGTATAGCTTTTTTGATATAATAAACTTGCTCAGTAGCTCTCCTGGTACAGCACTGCACTTAGGAGTCCAATGTTACGATAAAAGGGCTAACAAAATAAGCTAAAATGGCATAGTTGCTACAGCAAATATGTTTTAACACTATCGGTTTAGGGTTTAGTGTAGGTGGTACGATATTTTCAAAAGCGATAGAGCATTAACCTTTTAGCGCCACTTGCCAGATATTTCATTTCTGAAGTGCCGCCATATAACAACCAACATAATAAAATGTTGCCAAATTCACGTATATCCCTTTCGGACAACATTTGTTATGTGCTGTTTCTGTTTGCAGTAAATTTTTAAAGTTTTATATTATTTTGTTGATATAATAAACATTTTGGCATCTGTATGAGGGATTTTCAAAGAAAAATGCTTGGCTTATGATTTAATAAAGACAATACACAAATGTTGTTTTTTTTTTTGATCATAAGAACACTGCCTGCATGATCAACCCCCTATTGATACTTTGATTTCTCCGTATCTTATTTATCTATTTGCGTTATTTATCACGGTACTTAAACGAGGAGAAGGTTAATTATCCGTAATTGTGCATATTATCCAGCACAGCTGAGGTTAGGCTTAAGATAGCTGTGTGTGTTGCGAGGGAGCACGCTCAGCTCAATGTCACGGCTGTGGGACGGCTCAGCTGAATAGTTTCCTAGCAACAACCTAGAGAAGGAGGCAGAGAGAGGGAGGGAATGTGACAGGCCAGAGTAGGGGAGGTGATTTGCTGGGAGGAGTGGCCAAAAGCCCAACAACTGTTGCCAGATCGCTAGCGTCTCTGTCCGTATGTGTTCGTGTGTGGCCGCATGATCAGTTGCTGCAGGTCGGAGCGAGTGTGTGTGTATGTGTAGGGAGGACCGAGCCGGTTTGGAGCAGCAGTGGCTGTAGGTGGAGATACCTGGAGCCACACGTCCACAGGAGCACTGAAATCTAACAGGACTGGACACTGATATTTCACCTGTTGGACTGTGGTGAGGGTGGGGATCCTGGAGGGAGACGGGGACACCAAGTCTTGGGCGTCCTCAGCCGATGAGGGCTTAACCGGCTCGGGTGGAGAGGATGGAGGAGATGGATCTTCATTACTGAGCGGTGGGGTAAGAGGATGGGATGAGAAAACTCGCATGTGTGAACATTTGCTGCAGCCAAGTCCATTGTTCCTGCTCTTCCTCTCATGTTCTTCTCTCATCCTCTTTCCTCTGTAATAATCTCTCAGAGCGTACATGCTCATCTTCTCCTAACATTGATGCTGAGAAGATCTCTTTGACTCCCAATGGCACTTTAGAGAGTCAAAGCTCAATCAAATGATTTTTTTTTTTTTTGCATTTTGTTGTAAGATATGAAGGCTGTGAGTGTGGTGGAATTCACAATCAGCCTGTGTGTTTCCCAAACGCTACACCTGCCCTTGAATGACAAGTTGAATGAATGACTGGAGAGCCAGCCTGGATTGTGTGGTAATCTGTTGGAGGGGAAAGGGGTCATGCTATTGAAATGCTAATCAGACAGTGTGTGTCTGGACTGCTTGTGTGTGTGTCAATGTGTTTTTTGGCAGTGAGTGTGTGTATTCATGTCTGCCTTCGTCTACCCAACAACCGTTGGTGACCCCATTGTTTCTGTTTTCCTCTTAAATGCCAGACTGGTCAAAATATCTGTTCTTGGAGATAGAAAAGACTCCATTTTGCACCTCAAATGAGACTACTGGTGTAGAAAAACTAGCAGACTGATTGATTGTTGTTGTAAGTGCACATGCTTGTAAACTTAAACTGTTAATTCTGAGTCTCTTGGGAACAGGGCTAATGGTGTGCGCTGGGAGTTGTTGTGGGGTTGGGGGTTGTCGAAGGGAGTTTTGAATACGGCTGATAGTTAGAAGGGACTGTGTGAACATGAAAGGGGAAGTTGAGTGTGTTGGGGTGGTTTGGGTAGACTCTTCGATGGCTAATGACCACCTGCTGGTAGTACCGCATCCATATTGTGTTTGTATGAATGTGTGCGTTTCTTAATGTTGCAGTAATGTTATTCCTCTGGCAAGGGACAATTTAGAAAGGTCAAGGAACAATAGGGTTAGGCGTCCATTAAAATTCGTTCTCTGGTGCTTGCCTTTACCCCTCTCGTGGTTTGTTTTGCCAAAGTGTTATTGGCTTCTTAAACTTTTACTGCTGAGAGCTTGTCAGCTATATGCTGATAAATGTTCATTGTAGCTAAAGTTTAGTCAACACTAAGCCCTGTTCCCTCACTGCGGAGGACATTTAGCTCTATAAACGCAGCATGTGGGTGGTTGAAATCACATTGACATTTTATGTGTCAAAGTTCTCATACATATTTCAAATAATAAAATGTCTCAAATTAAGCATAATTGTATCATATAATACATTAGTGTGTTGGATGTCAGTACATGCCCTGTCCAGGTTTTTATAACTTTCAGTATTATTCTGAAATATTATTACAATCTAAATTAACTATTTGAATATATTTATCCGATGACTTCAATGTCACATGATTCTTCAGAAATCATTCTAATATGCTGATCTGATGCTTAAGAAACATTTCTTATTGTTATCAATGTTGAAAACAGTTGTGCTGCCCAATGTTTATGCGGAAACTGTGATGCATTTTTCAGTATTCTGAATTGAAAGTTCAAAATAACATAATTTATTTGAAATTTAAATCTTTTGTAAAACTCTAAATGTCTTTTGATCAATTTAAAGTGTCCTTGCTCAGTAAGAAGTATAAATGTTACTGACCCCAAACTCTTGTACGCTCATGTGTGTATTTTATATATATATATATATATATATATATATGTATAGGTAGTTAGCATTTTTCTGGAATTTTATCATTTTTATTCTAACTTTTGCTTGGTTTAATGTCATCCACCCTTATACAGTATAAGCTGATGCTGTATACATAGGTACTGTACATAAGTCAATCCAGTTCTCTTGTCTGCTGCATTTAAGATTAGTCATTTAGCAGCTGGTCTGACAGCTTTAGATATCGATCCGTTATGAAATGCTGTATCAGGCCTAGTTATTGCGTGGGCAGCAGGGAATCTGTGCATGACCAAGGGCACTATCTGCACTGCCGTTTCATGGACGTCATAATGCAAAGCCCAGCAAAAGATGTAATTCAGTGTTATAGTTGGGACAAGAGGGTAATTGCAGTTCGGACACTCTAAAACCCAATAATGTGGTGCATCCAGACTATTGCTCTGAGATCTCTGCCAAGGGAGAGGGGTGGATGAACATTTTGTGACTGACCTTTTGAAGTCAGTGGTATATTTTGATGATTGTGCCTAGATGTTAGAGCAACTAAATTGAGAACCATATCTCCACTTGTCTCGACATGTCTCGCTTTCAAAGGGACGCCTACACATGCTGTGGAATAATACCGTAATTTGCTTAGCCAAGTGCCCCTCCAGTATTGATTGTGTAACTGCAGCTCTGGTTAGCCTTTCTGTGTGTTTGTTGGGTTACCATTTTCAAGGTCAATAAAGAGTTCAAAGGTGTTTTGCTTTGATACTGTCCAGGGAAGGGCAACCGACAGTTTTAGAGCCCCGAGAGCTGGATTATGACTCATGGCTCCTGGTAAATCCACACTGTCTTTTGTCTGCTGACTGTGTAGGCAGTGAGATGGCCAGCTATCCAGCTGCATTTCCACTGAGATCTCAAACAAAACCAGCCAAGCGCAGTTGATACAGAAAAAGAACAGCCAGCTTGCATGTCCCCCGCTAACATGTTTCTGTTGTCACTTCAGTAACATAACTGACAGTAATACTTCAGTGTACTAAAGTGTTTGATCTTAGCTAGCTGGCTTACAGGTTCATTAGGGTCACTAGCCAAAACTAGCATTTAGCAAAAACAGTAATATTAAAGGTAAAGCTATTTCAAGATATAGGGTTTAAACTCTATGTAGAGGTAGTTGCTGTATTTTTCGGGATGTCAGGTAGTATTTGTTACCAAAAAAAATCTCCAAAAACAGCAGCTACCACAGCAGCTGTTGTCATGAGAAATTTGAGAGGCTTTTCTGTCATGTTTATGCGCACACTTGACATTTCTTGCGAGCTGCACTTGAAAGGATGTGAATATGATGGTGCACTTTCGACACTAGCCAGAATTGAGTGTTGTGTTTGTTTGTTTGTTTGTGTGGGTTGCTGTATTCTTAAAATGGCAGATCTGTAAAGAAGTGCTGCTCTTCTCCAGATTTACAGAGAAAAATTAAACCACATCTAAACAGTAGCAAAAAAAAATTTGCTCTGCTTTCACTGAGGAAAATAATCTAATAATGTATGTGAGTGAGATATCTAGGTGTATTCCTCCATCATCCATCTTCTCCCAGACTTCACAGACAAAACTTCTGTATTATTTATAGATCAGAGAGCTTTGGGACATGTTGTGCATTTGAATGTTTTCAGGCTTGCTCCGAGACAAAGAAATAGTGTCGCATCAAACACATTTAATTCACTTCCATTCAAAAATTTGGGGTTGGATTATTATTATTTTTTTCACGTTTTTGAAAAAAGTGTCTTATGCTTACCAAGGCTGCATTTCTTAAATCAAAAATACAGAAAACCGTAATCATGTGAAATATTATTACAATTTAAAATAACCATTTTCTATCTGAATATATTTTAAAATGCAATTTATTGTGATGGCAAAGCTGAATTTTCAGCAGCCAATCTAGTCTTACGTGTCAAATGAGAAATCATTCTAATATGCTGATTTGCTGCTCAAGAAACATTTCTTTTTATTATCAATGCTGAAAATGGTTGTGCTGCTTAACATTTTTGTGGAAACTGTGAAATCTTTTGTAACATTGTGTTTTTTTGTGACTTTTATTCAATGTAATGCATCCTTGCTGAATAAAAGTAATTAAACTGACCCCAAACTTTTAAACGGTAGTGTACTTTCTGGCCATTTCATTTAATTCACTCTCTCAATTACAGAACTTTAATTATTAGACTGTCCCTTTAAGCCAAGTAATAAAAGGATATTGCTTTCGGTCAGTAATGACACATAAAAGTGTGTTTGATTACACAATAACCATCGACGGAATCCTACTTACACTCTGCAAGAATACAGCAGCTTAGATTCAGCATGGACATCACTATGTGTTTGAATCAATACCTGGCTGCATATTCCAGAGCAGAGTCACTGGCTTTTTAATGATGATCATCCCTCCAAATCAGCCCACTGTAAGCAATGTGGACACACTGGTGGGCGTATTTTAGCTCTTAGCATGCCAGATTTTGGATGCTAGCTGTATTTAAGCTTTGATGCAACTTAGTCTGTACTCAGCAATACACTGGAGGATCAGCAGTACTGCAGCATGACAGTATTAGTCCATCATGTTAACCTTAAAAATCGACAAAGAGCAAAATCTGCAAACTGGCCCTGCTTTGATTTTCAAGTCGAAACATTAAAATACAATTCTGATAGCCGTAATTTGGTACAGTCAAAGTCTATTTTAGAACAGCTGCCCTTCAGTGGAATTTATTTAAAAGAAAATGTGTCTATAATATAAATAGTCCACAAATCACACTTATTGTAAATTAATCAGCCATATAAAATCAAATCACTTCATTGTCACTGCACCACATGCATAGTAATGGTGAGTGAAAAGACAATAGCAATTTCTTAACCGCTTTCATCAGTGAAATACATATAACTATGTGTGATATGTGTATAAGACTTTGGTTTATAAAATATAAAAAGTATGTTTGTGTATTAATGCATGCCTAACATTAAAGGCGGTCTGTCAGTAGTAGAGTGTAAATAATGAATGTCAAGTCTAGGCATTCCAGACGGTGCTGTCTAAGGGAGGCTAGCAGATTCAGGTCGGGTTGGACCAAAAGGGGTCTTAGTTTATAGCTCATTTATCTGGGCTCTTACTGCAGGAGACCCCTGCATCTCCTCTTACATTACTGCAGTCAGAGTGTATCTGATAGGGCTGCATTCATCACAGTTGCTGCTCAGCAGGGAGAACCTCTATTATGCAGTCAAAGCTTCACATTAAGACTATGCAGATATCAGTCATCAGTATCTGCTTCTCTGCTCTTATCTCCAAAGATCCAGCCATGTGGGAAGAATCAAAGTTTTACTCAGATTTGCGACTAGACCTGTGATGTTTAATCCTACGGCTGGCCGTTACATTTCCTTTCCGTAGGCATAATCTCAGATCAGACCGGCCAGACTAGAAGCTTTTTTTCTTCAAGGCCTTTTTAATAAATGCACAGGACTAGTTTAAAGACGGGATATATATAGTTATCCTGCAGGTTAAGACAGCATGTTGGTTCTACACTGCAGGTTTTCTTAATCAGTATAAATTGCAAATAAAGACTATTGGAGTATGTTTTAGAAGAAAATACTATTTCATCAGTCTAGTTCAAAATTTTGTGTTTAATTCAGTGCGTCACCGCTTTGTAATTATTTGTGAAAGTTACTAGCAATTTCTGAGTAAATCCTACACCAGATTTTTGTTTCAGTGTAGGTCTCATTTCTTAGATCTGTCATGTGGTGTGAGTGGAGAGGTCAGTGAATATCGTGTGTGACCGACAAAGGAAGGTAACAGACTCGCTGAGGTGTGAATGTGAGAGGAGTCACTTCAGATACACACTAACACACTTCTGCACTCACTGAGATACACTCAGATATGAATGAAATGCTTTCAGGAAAAGGCTGAGTTTGCGATTGAAGGAAAGACTAATTTTTTATTATATTGTATATTATTGAGTAAAGAAAAAGAGAAGCTAAAATAAGGAAGAGGGAAAAATATGGTAAAGGCTTAGCATAAAGAGCAAGGGATCAAAGGAGAGCAGAGGAGCTGACTATTACATTCCTGTGCTAATCAAGCAGTAGACTGGATCACTGTCAGATGAGCCGTCAGATGCTGTGCCGACCCGGGACGCATAACTTACCATCAGACTCTCCATCACTCATGGCATTTAGTGTTTCTAAAACATACCTTCCATAAATCGCCTTCTTTTAGTCATTTTGATTTTATTTATTAAACTGATAACCGCTAAATCAGTGAGTGAAAGGCGTTGCCTACAAATGTACAATGTTAAAACATAAGCGGCAAGAAAAAGCCATGGTAAAATTTCCCCCGTGGCGGTTCTAGTGTTAATGACTGGCCATAACTCTCAGCTTTAATAATACAGTATCTCCCAAGACACACAGATGCAAATATAAATAAACTTTCATATTAGACAGACAGGAAGTGTCAAAGATATATGTATTTAAACATATATATAAAGACTTACCATTGATTTAACAATCTCTCATAGTGTGATAATTATTCAGCTCTGCCTGTGCAAATAACAATGAGCCACTGGGCAACATCAGCTGATTCTCATTGTCCTCCTGCCATTGAGATGTGACATGAATTTTAATAAGTAAATTAATATTTTGAACTGCACTTTTTTGTAGACAGAATGGATGTAAAAAACAAAATTAAAAAAAAAAAAAAAGTCAAACATTGTGAGAGTGAACAGTGAAATAAATGGAGGTGTAAATTAAATGGAGAATATTTAAATCTTATTTCATTATGAGAGCACCATATCTGTCTCTGCCATGCAATATAAATCCTATCCTTTTCTCCTCTTTGTTAGACTCACTATTCGTTAGTCAACTGAAATGTTTCACACCAGTTCACCATGATGACCTTTGTCCTGTCTTGGTGTCATTTGTGTCGTCTAGGGTTAATGAGCAAAGTTTCCATAACCTTTGACCCATTATCTTTTATGTCCCTCTGAGAAAGGTCTTTCACCTCAGTAAGTTCTGTGTGTGAAGAGACCACATAGCGAGTCAGAGTAATCCGGTCTAGTTTTAATGTTGCGTTTGATTTTTTTGAGCAATATGACTTTATTCAACAGGTTTTCTATGATATCTATTTGCAGCATGGGGAGGGGAGTCTGGGACCCCCGATCATTGTGTGCACGCGGCCGTACCCAGAGTGCCAGCTGTATTCTGATGAGGAAGGAATGGGCGGACGGGACGTGCAGGAGGCAGACATGGACAGTGCAGGAGACAGCGGCGCTGGATCTGAATCTTCTGAAGGAGGACGTCATGATGATAAAGAAGAAAGACTGGGTGGACTCTTTCTACGTGGAAACAAGTCAGCATCATGCATGATTATGTTTTGTTGTTGTTGTTGTTGTTGTTTTAGCATTATTTGAGGTTAAGAAGCAAAATATATGTTGCTAGAATTTTAGTTAAAATATTATTTTAATAATTATTGTTTAATTAAATTAATAATAATATCTACATTTAATACAATTAATAATAATAATAATTGACTGTAATAATTAGTACATAAAGTAAGACCTGTGGTTTTGCTTTTAGCTGTGGTCAGATGGTGTCGTCAGCAGCCGCTTCAGTAATCTCAGTGGAGGAGCAGTTTGAGGACTATGGAGAGGGAGAAGATGTGGACTTCACTCCCAGCAGCCCCATCCCTGATGATGACACACGTACCAATGGTTTCTCGGACTTGGGCTCCTCTCTGCCCTCCAGGTTAACTAACTCTCTTTAGTACACAACTCTCGCATAAAATACTGACATGTGGTGTTATTCTGTATGATCTGTTTCATTTGATTGCATGGATGAATAAGGGTGAATAGCGTGAAACCAGACATGAAGAAGTCCAAGCCAAAACAAATAGAAAGAAATAAGAAGTTATATTTTGCTTAATTATAATTTTCCTGACAATTACGCACATCTTTACCCCAAACATATGCAGAAAAAAGTAAAAATTAAAAAAGTGAATTATGGTAATGATATTTTGGGTGTGAAAAATAATCTTTCCGCATTTTCAGTTATAATTATGAAATAAATACTCTCTCTTGCATTAATGCTTTTGACAGCCATTAATCATCTCACTGTTAAACGTAAAATCAGAACATCCGATAATTATGAAACGGTTTTGGCATACACTGGGAGTTTTGTATTGGTAGCTGTTCTTATTTGCTCTGTGTGATTCTGGTTGAATCAAAGATAATCCTATCATGAAATCAGTAACATATTATTAGACGTTCTTTTTCAACTATGCAAAATTTGAAATTTCTTACCATATTATAATGTTAAATATATGGAGCAAGTAAAATCTGAATGCTTCTACTGCCAGTATTGATCATCACTTGGTGTTTCCAGTGCTGGCCAGACCCCTCAGAAGATCAGGCATCTGTACAACAGTGAGCTTCTGGATGTTTACTGCTCTCAGTGCTGCAAGAAAGTCAACCTGCTAAATGACCTAGAGGCCAGACTCAAGAACCTCAAAGCTAACAGGTAAGAGATGACAGAGTTTGCTAAGATAATGGCATGTTACTCTAATAGAGTGCTACAGGGATGATGTATTTTTGTAATCCAACATGGATGTTAGCATAACACTGATTCCGTCAACAGAAAGCCAATAGGATTTTTCAAACGGCTTTTAGATTATTGCAGAAAATAAGCTCTGTGACCAACAAAAGTTTGATTCTTATACATTTTGTTCATCAAGATAATCTGCACAAATTAACTTTTTATGATGATAATTTTTATGATTTGAAGCTTAAATACAGTCTGTAAAAGTTATTCAATGTTGGAAAGTTGGAGTTCGTTTGCAAGAGTGAAGGTTTGAACACAATAAGGCTGTGAAAGCAGACTAGTGAGTAAATGAGTTTTGCTATTTGGCATGATGATGTTTAACATCCCCAAAAATCTCTGTAGTCCCATTTAGCTACTTGTTAGCAACAGCCTTTTTCAGGACACAAAGAATAAAACGTGAAAATATCTTGAGCTTCTGTTAACCACAGACCTTATTTCCAACATTTAACCAAAATCTGTTAAAAAAAAAAAAAATACTAACTCATGTCTGTATTTTAGTACTCATTCCTGCAGCACTCTGTAAGTATAAAAATACACAAATATTGGACAAAATAAACAATTTCTGATTACACACAAATATTTTTATGTATATGTTTTATAGAGTATTGATTAATATATATATAGGCCTACATGTATTTATTTACATTTATCTTGCACCTTTCTCCATCTTAATACAGTGCATATTAATAAAGAAACAGCAATATATTTATGTTGTGATGATGCTTTTTTTTTCTAAATTCTATTTCATGCTAAAGCATGGTATATCTAGGATGCTATCTTACCTACTGTAAATCAGTGGTTGCATGTCCATGTCTCAATCTGAATGCTGTCTTTAGTGCCCTTAACTTTGCAGCATCTATAGTTCATATTAAGTGGCATAACACTGCACTTCTGAGAGGATTCTTTATGTCTCAGTTCACTGTAGGTAAAGCTAGATATATTTTCATGAGTCTCTTTAATCACCCCGGTCTGTCAAAAGCTTTATCGGGAGACGGGTTTCATCAGAGGAGCGGTTACCATAGTAACAATGTTCCAGTCAAGGGTTTACTAATCTTTGTGAATGTTATCAGACAGTGAGAGAAAACTGAGCCCCTCAAGAAAAGCCTGGGGTGTTTAAGTGGGTGTGTGTGGTGGAATTTGATGAAATCTGCTGAAATAATCCTTTTATTATTATGTGGACACCTAACAAATTTGGCACTTCAGGAGAACGACACTGCAATCTTTCATCTGTAACAAGATTTAAAGCATCGTGGGATTATGAGGTTTCCACCTCTGCTGCTGACACACCGAGACATTACACTGCAGACACAGATCCTCTATCTTAAAACCTAGTGAGCTTCTTCACTACATACTTCCTACTGTAGACAGACAGCTGCCATTTAAGACAGCATGGGACTACATGAGTTATTTCAGAACATTTCCATTTCCATTTAGTCATTTTGCTTTTATCCAAAGCGACTTACAATTGGGGAATACATAAAGCGATTCATCTTAAAAAGGCAAACAGACACAGGAAGTGCTCGTAATACTAAGTTTCAGGCATTGTTCAAATAAGTACAATCTAGAAAGGGAAGAAATAAATAAAGAGAAAGACAGTTTTTTTTTTTTTTTCAAGTCAAATAGTGTCGAAAGAGATGAGTTTTCAGCTGTCGCTTGAAAATTGTCAGGGATTCAGCAATCTGGATAGGGGTGGGAAGGTCATTCCACCAGCCAGGAACAGTGAACGAAAATGTTCTGGAAAGTGATTTTGTGCCTCTCTGTGATGGTACCACGAGGCGTCGCTCATTAGTGGATCATTAGGGAATGTAGATTCGTAATAGTGAGTGGAAGTAGGTGGGTGCTGAGCCTGTGGCTGTTCTATATGCAAGCATCAATGTCTTGAACTTGATGCGAGCCGCAACTGGTAGCCAGTGCAAGGAGATAAAGAGAGGTGTAACATGGGCTCTTTTGGGCTCGTTGAAGACCAGTCATTCCACTGAACTTTGAATCATTTGTAGAGGTTTGATTGTGCATGATGGAAGTCCAGCCAGAAGAGCATTGCAGTAGTCCAGCCATAAGCATAGAGACAGCAGACAAATAAGCAATAGACACAACTGACTTTTAATAGAGTTCAACAGTACCTGCCCACTTTTTCAGCAACATTGGTTCCAGAAGTATTTTTCCTATTCATTTTTCATATTCATTTTCAAAAAAGTCTTTGTTTAAGAGATATAAGGTATAAACCAAAACAGCTAACTACCAGGAGAATCAAAACATTACAAAGTTTGAAAGTATTTGAAAATATTAAAAAAAGAAAAGTAGGAAAACTGACTCTCATTTGCGTGAGTTGTTTTGACACAATTTGCTTGCCTTGATTCTGTGATTTGTGGAATTTTTTTGCAGAATAATGGATAATGTCATTTTTCCACCAGGAAATTCTGCTGTTGAGTGCAATTGACCCTTCACAAAGACCCGCCCCCCTTAGTTATTGTTGCTATGTCCAACAAGCCATGTCCCTCTCACGCCACACATCATGTTCTCACGCAGTAAAAAATACATCGCAGAGCACAGAGGAAACTGACAACGCGCCGACAGACAGAACAGAGCAGGTTACTTCTGGTATGAAACAAAGTCTCAGATTTAAAACTGTCATTTTTTAATAAATTCAAACAATAAATACCGTTTTGTTGCTCATTAATGCAACACAATTTTTCAAGTTCAAATCCACCGACATTAATCTACTCTCCTGTCTGGTTTGTTTGTTGGACAAAATGGCAGATTCTGAGTTATGATTGGTCAGATCGCCTGTCAATTGAGCTCCCTGCGAAGGGTCAGTTGTTTAAAAATATGCTGACATAATGCGGGCCAGTGGATTCAACAAAACCATATACCATTGGTTAACAATCTCAGAGTTAAAGGTTAAAGGTTTATATAGGTTTAGAACTTATAATTTTTAATCAGATCTGCTATAGAATACATTAATAGGATTAATGGGAGTTTGAAGTTAGCATGATGCTATTGACTGAGCTATTTTTATTTATACTTTTCAGTATTGAATGAAATATATGTATATTTAGCTTATTATTATTTATTGACAGCATAATCAAGTGGCATCCTTTTGGAACCGAGCAAGAGACAGTAAGAGTTGTGTGATTTCCTTTCCTCTGGCTGAATAGGTGTGATGAGGAAGTGGGATCATGAGGCATTCTGTGGCCTTTAGCTATTAATCCTCTGGTATTTTTGTCCAAATCCTCAACTGCATACTCTGGTCAAGTTAAAATGCATTCATGCAAAACATGATCGGCACCACTATGAACTTCTCTATAATGATCAGCAAACATTTGGGTTATTGTATTAATAAGTTTTGTATAAAAAAAATCACTTGTACAGAGATCTGCTGTTGAATTACTGTTTAGTGTGTTCAAGCCATCAGAAAATGTTGTTTTTGCATAGCTATTTTCATGTACCAAATATGTCCAGCTACTTTAACAGGTCATGACAGGTCATGAAGAACTATGTGCGCCTGCCCTTTTGAGGGCTTGTGCGTGAATGCTGAGTGTATTTGTCCTCATCTCCATTGGTTTGAAGACTGTCTGGCTTTATCATTGTTGTTGTAGTTCAATGTGTTTTGTCAGTGCTGTGATAGCTGGGCTGGATATGAGGACAGGATAACTGACTTGTATTTCGGTGAGCTGTTTGAGTTCAGACCTGTGTGATGTAATGAGAGGAGGGCTTTAAAGGGTGACGTGGGTCACACAGTTACATAAACTCAGGCGGAGGTTTATAATTAGAGTGCAGGTATTCTATTTTTACTGAGGTCCTCCAGAGCTGTCTGATTATAGGTGTAATCTCATGACCTAGGACAAACTGACTGCAGTACAAAATCTTGGCCACTTGGGGCAGTAGTGAATTAGTAATTAGGCTCTAAATAAAACATATTAGTAGTATCTATCTATCTATCTATCTATCTATCTATCTATCTATCTATCTATCTATCTATCTATCTATCTATTTTTTTTCTAATACAAGCATCTTTTCTGTTTCTTTTTACAGCCCAAACAGGAAAATTTCCAGTACAGCATTTGGTCGGTAAGTCTCTCATCTTTGTTATTTTCACAGGATAGAATATAAGATTACAAAGCGCTGGCTTAATACCCATTGGCTGACTATCAGTGTGTCTGAAATAGCATACTGAGTAGGTACAACATTTGAATTTTAACTTAATTTTTGACTGTTAAAATATTAATATAGTATTGATATGGTTAGTATGAATGAAATTTGGACATACTACATCCGCCATGTTGTTACTGTCACATGACCTACCAGCATCAATTGTGTCACTCCACTTCCATTCATAAATCAACTCCCATGGACTCATGGGATAGTAAAGTGCCCATTGATTGCACACTCCAGAATTCTTAGCAGAAGTTATACGTCATCCTGGTACTTTTTGCCTTATGTCTTTCAAATACTATGAATTCAGACATATTTTCTTGCAAACATTTTTTGCCTACTATATAGTATGTCAGCATTCGATGTTGGATACAGCGTAAGTCACTAAGTGGTTAAAGAGAAGAATTATTAGCGACTTCAGTTCCTCTGTTTCTCTGTGTCCCTCAGTCAGCTCTTCCACCACAGTAACTTCAGCAGCAGTCAGGGCAGCACAGAAGACCTGTTCAGAGACAGCATTGACTCCTGTGACATTGACATCACTGAGAAGGTCCTGGAAGCATAACAGTGTGGCCACTGAAGACCCTGTTTATTGTTTAGGCTTAATGCGTAAAATTCAGATGTTTTAGATATACTTTTTAAGGCCAATATAATAATGCTGTTTTCCTGTGAATATGATTCAGAGAATGTTGTCTATAATAAATGACTATAATAATTAACCCTTCTGTATCTCTATTGCAGGTGAGTTATTTGGAAAAGAAGATAACAGAGCTTGAGAACGACAGCCTGGCTAATGGAGATCTGAAATCCAAACTTAAACAGGAAAACACACAACTAGTTCACAGGTAAAGATGAGAGAGATCTGACTTTTAGTTACAGACACTGTACAGTATAACGAGCATACTGATACATCTATTGTAATTATGTACATGGGTGATTTATTATTTATTACTTTATTTGTAATTATACTAAAGTTACTTTTATTCAGCAAGAATCCAATTAATTGATCTAGAATTACAGTAAAGACATTTATAATGTTACAAAAGTAAGTACATTCATCAGTCCTGATAATGCATCACAGTTTCCACAAAAATATGAAGCAACAACTGTTTTCAACATTAATAATAGTAATATTATTAATAAATGTTTCTTGAGCAGCAAATCAGCATATTAGAATGATTTCTGAAGGATCATGTGATACTGAAGATTGAATTAATGACTTCAGCTTTGCCATCACAGGAATAAATTACATTTCATTTATTAGTTATTTTAAATTGTAATGATATTTCATAATATTAATGTTTATACTTTATTACTCTTTTGATTACGTAAATGCAGCCTTGGTGAGCATAAGAGACTTATGCATTTGTAGTATATGTTTTCTGATGTCTGTATGTGTTTGTACATGTTTACCTATCAGGGTACATGAGCTGGAGGAGCAGATCAAAGATCAGGAGACGCGTGCAGAGCAGTGTTTAGAGGAGGAGCTGAAGAGACACAGAGAGGCCTACAGTAAGATGGAGAGAGACAAGAGTACTGAGATTGAACTGCTTAGTAACAGGTACCTAGTCAGAAAACTCACAAAAACAGGTATATTAAGTATGTGGATGTTTCAAGACCTTAAAACAATTTTTGAGAAGGGCAGTATGTGGCATATTACTTTCTAATGGATGATTTCTCCCCGCAGGGTGCAGCAGCTAGAAGAGGAGAATGCAGAGATGAAAGTGAATGTGTGCAGACTCAAGTCTCAAACTGAGAAACTGGACCAGGTCAGATGTGCATCAAATTTTAAAGCACAACCACATAACCAACATCATTCATCAACTCATCAGGTTATGCATCAAATGGTTTGTTTAACAATTAAAAGATATCAGTTTCTTGCTCTCTTGCACTTAAACACTCATCGACACACGTTCACACACCCATTTTCACACTATCACTTCTGACCTCACTGAAGCATCTTTTGACACATTTCAGCATGCAAAGAAATCCCTGGAGCTTGTCAGTGTTAACAGCACACTCTTTCATGCTGTTTGCATTAGTTAGTGTAATGAGTGTGAAAGCTCCTGCCTGCATGACATTAGCAGCCCTGTATTTAGACGCAGAGCCTGTGAAGCTTTGATCTCCGAGATGGAATGAAACATTGTCAAGCAACTGCACGACTTTCTATGCTGTAGCCTTTCCGTAAAGCTAAAAAACTAGGTCACTGTCTGATATAGCTAAAAAATTAAAGGTTCTCTTGTGGATGAAAAATGCATTTTTAGCAAATCGGCAAAAGAAGCTAAAATTATGTTGAAATTGTCAAATTTTATTGCTGATTTGAAATGCAGTGAAACTTTAAATACACCGTTGACAGTTTTCAAAGTTTATTCAAGTGGATGAGAGTTGTACTTGTACACCTATTGCCTACCTAAAAAAACAGCTGCATTGGGTCCAAAATGGCCTCCATTGGATTTTTTTTTTTTACTCAAGGCAAATTTATTGGTATAGTGTTTTTATAATACACATTGTTTCAGCTTTACAAGAAATAATAATGTTATGTCTAAAATGCCTTAAATTGGTACTCCACCCAAAAATGAAAATTCTGTCATCGTTTACTCACCCTCATGCCATCCTAGATGTATTTGACTTTCTTTCTTCTGTGAACACAAATGAAGATTTTTAGAAAAACAATCCATCTCTGAGTCCATAAAATGCATGTGGATGGTACCCTCAGTGTTGACACTTTAAAAAACACACTTTAAAGCATCAACTTTGAGGGTCCCATTCACTTGCATTATATTTGCTTATTTGTTATTTGTTTTTACAAATTTAATTACCATGATGATGTTAAGAAACATGTATGGCTTTATTTTAAATCAGTAATGTTTCGATGTAGAGACAAGAATGATTTTAGACTGTTGACAGATTACTCGTATCATGGTAAAGAGTTTGGTCACTATGTATATTTGTATGTATATTTGTGCACAGGAGAAGCAACGTATGACAGATAAACTGGAAGACACAAGCCTGCGTTTGAAGGATGAGATGGATCTGTACAGGAAAATTATGGATAAACTTTGGCAGAACAGACATGAGTTTCAGAAGGAGCGAGAGGCCATGCAAGAGGTAGCACAGTGTCATTTTCATTGCAGATCACAATTATACACATACATAAACATTAATATCCAGACCTCTCACACAATTCACCTGTGCATGTAGCTGATTGAGGACCTGCGGCGTGAACTGGAGCACCTACAACTCTTTAAACTGGAGGCTGAGAAGCCTGGCCGTGGCCGTAACGCCGCAGGACTGTCCGAGTACAATGCCAAGACTCGAGAGATTGAACTGGAGCACGAAGTAAAACGGCTTAAGCAGGTACGGTGGAAAGATATGACCATGCTTATTTTGTGCTGTCTGGGATATGTTATCTTACAATATCTTTGCAGATCTATCAAGTGCATGGTTGTTTATATGATACATAGTGTACTGTGTATACTTTACATCAACTGTCAAGCTCCAAAAAGCATATAAAAGTATCACAAAAGTGGCATATGCACTATATTTAAAAAATTCTTTCATTACTCACTGAAAATTGTCAGATTTTAATGAGGATATGAATTTGAATTGCTATAAATAATAATAATAATAATAATAATAATAATATACTGTGTAACAGTGGTTCTCAAACTTTTTGACTCCAAAGCCTTCCACTCTCCAAGAAAATATTCATGTAGTCTAAGATATTTGTGCTGTAATGACAAACATGCTTGTTTTCAATAGTTTTTTTTTTTTAATTATTAATTTACATAAACTGGCAATATATTAAATTAAATAAATAATTATACATAATTACATTAAAAACAATTAAATTCCACAATTCTATGCATTTCAAGAACTTAATGTATTTCAGGGTTCACACTTTTTATGACTAGTGAATTGACATATTTCCAGTCTTTTGAGATTACGGGATTAAAAGTTTTATTCACAGGTAGCAATTTGGAAAAAAAAAAAAAAAAAACCTTTGATAATTAGAAGAATTCATATTAATTAGAGAAATTTCCATGACATTTCCAGGTCTGGAAATCACACTTTTAAAATTCCCTCATATACAGTAAGCTGGTTACCCAAGGCCATGGGAATCCTGGTTCTTAAGAAAAATGAGAGTTGTTGAAAGAACAAATTAAAATAAGAAATATGCCTTGATTTATCTGTTTTAGCTTATTTTAAAACTTGTTTTGTCTTATTTTAAATCATTTTAAGCCATTTTGTGGCTCCCTTGGAAGTGTGCTGAGGCCCTCTAGTGAGAACCTTTGCTGGATATTATATATATGTATACTGTATACCTCCTTGCATTCAGTATGATTTGCACACTGATGTGTTTAATCTTCTAACAGGAAAACCATAAACTCAGAGACCAGAACGATGATCTGAATGGACAGATTCTCAGCCTGAGCCTTTATGAGGCCAAAAACCTGTTCGCTTGTCACACCAAGGCCCAGTCGCTGGCAGCAGAGATAGACAATGCCTCCAGGGATGAGGTGAGAACAACATTCACAGTGTACAGAGACCTGCAAAATACTGAACCTCATTAACTAGCTATGCCTGGTCCCGTTGAGGGATTGCATATTAGTCCCCACCGCCAGTGCATTATGGTATGGGTATTGATGTTTTTCTACCTTATAGGCAAAAGAGAAGCAACAGCCCTATTTCTCCATTTTCTCTAGTCATATAGTACTGACTTCAAAAAATAAATCTGCCTTTTTACTGCGTAGACAGTAGAGTTTTATTAAACGAATCACTGCTTTAGGTAGCCTACAACTGACCACTGAATGATTCTGTACCTTAATATATAGTGACGTTTTTATATGAGTTGTTGGCATTTTACATTTACATTAAGAATGTTAGTAGATGATCTTATGTAGAGGAACCTACACAATGTCCTTTACATGAAAGACTGCCTTATCATCATTTTTTGTCACTCATTTGGTCAATCTCTCCATCTTCCAGCTGGTTGAAGCTTTGAAAGAACAAGAGGAGATCAACTTCCGTTTAAGGCAGTACATGGACAAGATCATCCTGGCTATCCTGGACCACAACCCCTCCATTTTAGAGATCAAGCATTAGGCTCCTGAGCTGAGAGTGGTTAGAGGACTCACACTGGGTAGAGAGCTCCCCCTTCAGGCCAGGGATGTGAAATGCACCGCTTCTGCCCCCTTACACCAAGTCATCATGTATTTACAGAGCAAGTTGCTGTCGAAATGATCGTGTCTCTCATGTGCTCTGTCTCACAGACGTGGGTCACGGTTTCCATCACTGCTCATGTCATCACGCTGTGCGTTTAGGCTGTAGAAATGACAAAAACAAGTGATGAAACTGGAATCTAGAGTAGAAGTGTACTTTTCACTCTCAGTTATATATATATATATATATATACACACTACCTCTGAGTATGTACAACTCAGTGTTGTATTCTACACATGAACAAAACAAGTAGAATTATAGTAAATATCACACGATCACACCATATAGGAGAGCTATACATGCACCCTATGGCATGTGGGGTTTGTTAATATTATTTAAACATTTAATCAGCCCTCAAGAATTTCTTTATAAAGTGCTGTTTGCCTATGAAGTCTTAACAATCCAGCGCTGAATCAACGGACAGAGCAATAGAAAGACATGACTGTATAATAACTATATATATCAGCAGATAAGGGAACTTCTTTTGAATGTTCTCTACCAACATACATTGTGGTCTGCTGTGAAAACAATAATAAAATCATGTCAGTCCATCCCAAGATACACTGCTGTTAATGGCTGATGCTTTTAGTTGGGCTGAAATGATCTTAAAGCTTCTAACTAACAGGTCTGTACTGACCATCTTCAGCATCCTTTGACTGAGGGGTCACATGTAGAGAAGCACAAGTGAACTATGTGAGTACAGACGACACAGTTGTACAATATAGTATATACGTATAGAAAGAAAACTCTGTAGAAAATGTGAAAAAGAAAGGTTTATTTTTCTTAGAAGTTTGGATGAAATGGTTCACTGAAGTTTACGGAAGAGGTGGATGTTATACATAATGAGCGAGAGGTAAATAAGTCTTGTTTAAAAAGAACTACAAAAGCCCAAAAATTATGGCCATAATACAGTCTGGTTAAAACATTAAGATCATGGTCAATGCCTCTGCTAGAACAATGCATTGTCTAAATTTAAATATATGCAAATCCATATATATATATATATATATATATATATATATATATATATATATATATATATATATATATATATATATATATACTACTGTTCAAAAGTTCAAAAGTTTGGGGTCAATAAGATTTATTTTAAACAAATGTATCCAGCAAGTATGCATTAAATTGATCAAAAGTGACAGTGAAGACATTTATAATGTTACAAATGAGTTTGATTTCAAATCAATTCAAAAGTATCAAATTTTCCACAAAAATATTAAAAAATGTTTCTTGAGAAGAAAATCAGCATATTAGAATGATTTCTGAAGGATCATGTGACAGTTAAGACTGACAATTCAGCTTTGCCATAATAGGAATACATTTTTTTAACTGCATTTTTGATCAAATAAATGCAGCCTTGGTGAGAAAAAGAGACTTACTGATCTTAAACTTTTGTTTTGGTCTTGGTCACTTAGACGATAATATCTTGATATTGTACATCAGTGCCATGGGTAATGGAAGCTGCACATTTAATAAAAGTGCTTAAACTGTACATCCCATGAATGTATCACCGTGCCACTCATAGTATTCTGTATTCCCATATTTCCATTTTCCAGATTTAGCTAGTCAACTACTATGTGAATCAGTATCTTAAATTCTTGTGTAGTTTGGGAAAGGAGCCAATACTGCTACATGCTCAAGTGTCACAAACTAGTTTTGCTTTGTTGCACAAATTGTACTGAATCTGTTTCTTTGCATGGTCTTAATCTCTTTCTGTTTGTGCCCTTTATTTGGAATGTAACAATTAATGTTTCGGTTGTTTCAATAACTATTAATCTGATCGGTTATAGAGGAGCTTTTATATCTTTCTGTTCTCTTTGTGTTGTAGCATTTTTCACTCATTGTAAATGTTGTACAGAAACTAGTTAATATTTGTATTGATGTGCCACTCATCAACCTTAACGAATAAAGGAAAGGCTGACTTTTATACAGTTTTATGAGAACTGACAAGTTAGACATGCAGCTAAGTAATGTATAAATCATTTGTAACTGTTGAAATGAAATGACATCACACCTTACTCATCAGTGCTGATGTCACAGACAAGACTCGTTCTTCATTATCAATCTAAAGAAAGGAAATTGGATTTCGAGCAGTCGGTTCTGAAGAACCACCTATATTAAAACCTTAATGTTTCATATAATTTCTGTTTAACATTTGGATGACCAAACTCAGACCCATTCCCAGCAACAGTGTCATTTGTGCACATGTTAAGAGTTGTGCTGTGTCTGTGTCCACTGTTACAGGTTAGATGTAACACAGTTTGACATTATTCCGTGGGTCATGGTTTACAGAACCGTTTTTTGTTTACGCCTTTTTTGTTGTTATAGAACAAGATTTTTTTCCAGTGTGTGGGTATGTAACTAGATTACTATTACTCATTTATATTTACACAAGTAGAAAAGAACAAATGAAAAAAAGCTTTCAGAAAATTCAATAATAGTTTAAAAGCCTCAAGAGTTATGACAAATTTGAAATGTACAATAAATGACTTGTTTTGGCATGACTTGAAATGACAAGAGTATTGATTTCTTTGTCTTCTCCATCAGTTTTTAACACATGAGCAGATCGATTTTAATTTGGAAACAACTTTGTCTGCTTCAGTAAGCACAAAGTGTAACTTTGTCTTCATCTAGTGGACAAAGCCTGCATGGTCATAGGAGGCCAGCATTAGTGACTCAGACAGCCATGAGACCCAAGCAGTATTCTCTCATTTAGTATAGATGAAAGAAAATCTTTTTAAAAATGAGCAGTTCTGTGGATTAACCACAATTTTTATTTTTTATACAACTGGAATATCAACACTTGTGAAAATCTTTTTATTTGAGGATGGTGAATCTAGGAGCAATTAATAAAATATAAAAAAATGATTTAGTATTTTATAACAAGATGGATTTGTGTCAAACCTCTTCAAGTGATCTAAAAGAGTAACTACTCTACACTTACACTCTTAAAAATAAAGATTATTTTTTGGCAATGATAGTTCCACAAAGAACCATTTAACATCTAGGGAACCTGTCCATTAAAAAAAAAAAAAAAGTTTCCTTAATGTGGAAAAAGTTTATATAAGATCTTAAAATGTGCATATCGCTATGAAAAAATGCTTCTTTAAGTTTGCTGTCATTGAAAGGTTCTTTTAGAGAAGCCAAAAACAGTTCTTCTATCACATCACTACAAAAATCCGATTTGGAACCTTTATTTTTGAAAAAAAAAAACAAAACAAAAAAAAAAACAGTTTTATCCCTCATAATATTCAAGTGGTTCTTGTAGTTTGCGACAAATTACCACCCTAAATTTGGATTCCTCAAAACATGTTGTGAGGTCTGAGAGGGGTATAAAAAGACAGGCCTACAACTGACCACAATGTCAGGTTTATTTAGTCAGAAATGGCACTGACACTGTGTTTACAGGTGATTTAAATATAACTTCCCTAAAATAAGTGAATAAGTAGTTCAGTTCAGGTGGGAAAGATACACACTGCTCTGGAATTTCTGGGAATGACAAGGATGTCTGGTTGGTCTCATTTGCAGATCTTACAGCTTTCATTCATAATGCAGGTATTTTTCAACTGGAGATACATGAAATGTACCAAATATTATTGACTGGAGGGCTAAGAATCTGTTATGAGTAATTTACGTATCTCCGTCTTACTGAATCTAGTTAACATGAGCATTCTTCAATGCCCTCTTGAATAATCCACCAGGGGGTGCTACGGAGTTTCTAAACATTTTAACCTACTATTGAATTGAAACCAATGAACTGAGGTGGTTTTTTTTATTTCTATGACTGAAACAGAGAAAAATTCACAACAACACAATTAATAAGTCTATCAACAAGCGAAGATTACCTTCAGTTACCATTTGGTATTTTTTTCTGACTTCTTCTTTTTGTGTGTAATTATTTAAAGGGCAATGCTGTTTTCCCAACAGCTCAATGTGTATTCATGCCACAGACCCTCAGAGAGCTATCGTGGGCCTTTAATTGAACAGATAATAGTCACACGACAAACTCACATGTAGCCTATGTGTGCAAGTCTCATGATATCTGCACCTTCACTTGGCATTCCCAGCATAAAGTATTTGTATTCGAGCAATATCCTCATCTTCACATTGCTGAGGCTCTGATAAGCCAGTCACCTCCCGCACAATTCTCATTAGACACATCCAACAGGAATGTGCTCTTCAAGAATGACTTACATGTGTTTTATCACAGCTGTCCAAACAAAAGCCTCCCAGACCCTCTCCTGAATTCACTAAACGCCATCTTTTGTCTCAGGTTTTGGGGGTTTTAAAGGGATATATTTAGAAAGCGAGGACTGAGATGGTTGCATAGCTAGAAGACGATCTGTTGATGTTGTGAGGGGGTAAAACAATATAATTTCTTGTTATTATCAATGTTGAAAACAGTTCTGCTGCTTAATATTATTGTGGAAACCCTGATCAGTTTCATACAGTCTTTGATGAATATAAAGTTCAAAAGAACAGCATTTATTTGAAATAGGAATCTTTGTAACATTATAAATGTCTTTACTGTCATTTTTGATCAAATAAATGCATCCTTTCTGAAATGATTTTTGTTCTGATTTATGTATGATTTATGACTGGATGTTAGGCGTTACTTCCAGGACTGAGCCAAACTGAGTGGTAGTTTGTAGAAATAGCTTTTTGACTATTGTTTAACATTAGCCTGTGTGGTCCAAGTGATCTCAGCAGAAAATAAACTTTTTTTTTTTTATTAGAGATTATGACCATTTTTTTCTTTGCAAACACATGCAACAATGAAATGCTCACAATGACACCAGGAGCATGCTTTAAGGAAGTAAATAGGGTCAATTTTGAAGTTGACTTCGAGCTATTAGCCCTATATGTTTTAAATGGCCTGTCAGTGTTGCTGTAGCCCACAGCTGTTTCACTCCCACACCAGACCTCAGAGTCTCTACTCGCCTGTCATGGTGTGTGCTACATTACCTCTCTGCTAGGGGAATGTAGCGCTTTATTTGGGCCAGGTGTGGCTGCTCCTCATGATTGAGCACTGCAAGGTGTGAATGACCTCCTTCTCACAAGAGCAGGGAGGACGTAAGTGAGGATCCCAAAGTACAGGGGTCTGTCCCACTTTCAGGCTTTTCTCGGATCTCCTTTTAGGATGGGCCATCTTGGATTTTAGCCAGAGACTTCGAATCACAGCTGAGAGTTACTTTATAGTCTGCTGGGATAGATAAACAGTACTGACCTGATCCAACACTCATAAAGCATGTTAGCGTGGAACGTTAATCAGATCCGTAAGACCAGATAAGATCTGTTTAGACTCTAGAAAATTATCCAAGATCAGATTAGTTTTGTTTTGTCAGTTACAAGCTGGTTGTTTCCTACTTTTCTATACAGCCAGTACAAGTTTATGACTTGCCAGATAAATGCATTTTAATTTAGACAGATAGTTCACAAAAAGACAATTCTGTCATCATTTACTCACCCTCATGTCAGTCCAAACTAGTGTTACTTTAGTATAATTGAGGTACTATTATAGTTTTTATTAATATTTTGAGTTAGTTTTTATTTGTTTACATTTTCATACTAATTTTAAAGTTTACTTATTTTCACTACTTTTTAAAAATGTTTAATAATTTTTTTGTTTTACTTTTAGTTATTTTAGTACATAAAGTTGAACTAAATAAAAATAATTGTAAAAATAAAATCATTTTAAGTTTTCTTTGTATTCTATTTTATTTCAGTTAATTTTTTAAAGTATTTTTATTTAAAGTAACAATTTTTTTTTTTTTTATGGTTTTATAAAACCTGCTGAAAAAAAAAAAAAAAACAGCTAAGGTTGGCTGGTCTTGGTTGGTTTAAGCTGGAAGTAGCTGGTTTTAGCTGGTCAAGCCTGGCCAAGCTGGTTTTAGCTGGTCTCCCAGCCTGACCAGCTAAAGAAGTGGTCAAAACCCCTTTAAAACCAGCCTGCTGACCACCTATGAGCAACTATGAATATATAGTTTCAGTTAATTATAGTAAATTTAATAACTATAATCCAAACCAGTATGACTTTCTTTCTACATCTTCTTTTCCAAATAAATAATAGAATGAATGAATGAATGACTGAATGAATGAATGAATGAATGGTTTGTCGGTTTGGAACTATCCAAGGGGTGAACTATTCCTTTAAGTCCCTGTTGCCCATACTAAGTGCTTTTCTCACAGGGTGTTGTTAAGGGGACTCACAAACCTCCCCACCAGAAAATTGATTACCTGCGTGTTAATTGCTACTCTCTACGTGATGTCTGCCCTCTGGCCATAAAAAGATCACCGTTCTCCCACGCGTCCAGCGGGCCATCTTCACTCTGGTCTTTTGAGGGATTTCACTCTGTGTTTCTTAAGGGAAAAATCAATCTGAAGGCCTCCCACGTAGTCAGACTGGTAATAGGAGGACAAAAGATGCACTGTAAGATAATTCCTGCATATGTAACTTTTGCCTCAATAAACTCTTAATTTGCTGCTTATTAATAGTTAGCAAGGTAATTGTTAAGTTTAGGTATTGGGTAGAATTAGGGATGTAGAATATGGTCATGCAGAATACATGCTTTATAAGTACTAATAAACAGCCAATATGTTATCAATAGGGATGCTAATAAGCAACTAGTTAATAGTGAGAACTGGTCCCTAAACTAAAGTGTTACTGAGTAGTTTTTGATAGGCCATACAGATTTCATACAGCTTTAATTCAGTTTGAAGTGTAAAACACTGTGCATACTCTCTCTCTGGTATTTGAAGGAACAGTTCATCCAGAAATGAAAATTCTGTTATCATTTATTCATCCTCCTCTTGTTCCAAACATTGTTCTGCTTTAGGAACATAAAAGAAGATATCTTAACTTGACATTAAATTACAGAAAACTTGTTAATGCTGCTGCATGAGTGTTTCTAATACAAAGTCTGAGAGAGTGCCAGTAAATTTGACATATTTCTCTCATTTGAACAACATAATCAATCTCTTGAAATTGTTTTGCTTCTTTAATTAAGACACTATCATGGACAAAGAACTATTTGGGGAAATGAGAATGCAAAAAAAAAAAAAAAAAATGTTATATTTGTTGCAGTTTCTGTTCACCACTATGATGACTTCTGCTTCTGAGAACCCCAGAAATGTATAAAGGGTCCATACAGTGATACAATAAAAGCCTGTTCTGCAGAAAAAAAGAAATGCATTTGAACAACATGAGGGTGAGTAAATGAAGATTGTATGTTTATTTTTGGGGTGAACTGTCCCTTTAAGTAGTTTGGCTTTTCTTGGCCTGCAATGCAGTATGAATGACATAGCATCAAGGGACTTTATGTACAGTAGTCTCTTTAAAACTGAACATATGGAAGCTTTACGCCATATGGTGCTAATTACAATATTACTTGGCAGAAGTCATTGAGGTCTGCGTTAAGAACAGCATTTTGAATAGAAATGGACTACAGAAGAGATAAAGACAAATTTAGTGGGACTTTGGATCCCAAATGACACTTTGTGAAAAAAACAACAACTTTTGGAGAGCGTGGAGTGTGTGACTCAGTGTGTGTATGTGTGTGTGCTGTAAAGGGGAACTCCGATGGGTCCAGGCATGCCTCCAGCACTCTCTCTTTCCCATATAATGACTCATAGAAACGTGCTGTTTATAGTAGGGGAATTCTACCCTGGTCTGGCTGCCCGGCACACTGGGGGCTAATGTGAGACAATGGCTTATGGAAAGCTCATGCTAAAAAGCACTAGCCAACGAGAGCCTAAAACAGTCCCGCTGCAGTGTTTTTTGGCGTATCGTACTGGAATGTCATTTGGCAATAATCTGTCAGTCTAAAGGCAGAGCAGAAACAGATTCCAGCTTGGCATTTCAGGTTCTGTGTAACTGATGGAAAAACAGATTGCAGTGTTGAGAAATTTTCTAGGTTCTGGCTTTGTCAAACCCACCAATGGGGAGCAGACTTAAACTGTTGCTGGGCAACTGTGCCGGTCCTGCCTGGAGAGAGTGCCAAGCTGTGCGTGGAGCCATGTGGGTCGTGTTATAGTCCTGGCATTCCTGTTCATCAAGCTCATCTACTGCCACCAAGCATGAGAAGATCACAAGGTTCTGGAGGTCTCCTGAGATCATGGCACTGATGCTTGGGTGATGACATACCAGCGTGTCTTCGCGTCTAAGTGACTCTTGAATCTCTTTTGACACATGTAATGACCCCAAGCTGTCTATTCAATCTGAAGTATTTAATCAGATTAATATGCATAGCAAATTCAATCATGCTTACTAGACAGTGTGCCTGGAGCAACTTTATGCGGGTGCAAGTGGAAACCGAAGAGGATTATAATACTTTGAGAGAGCAATCCCATTCATCAAAATGGCATTTGCTCAACTTGCACAGAGAAATCGGTTTCACACTTTAAAGAGCCTTCTAAAAATCTACTATAATAGAACACTTGAATGGAAAAATCTGAAAGTCATTTTACAGACCACACTCAATGTAGAACTTAAAATACCATATTTGAATCTCTCGTAATTTGAACTGGCTTGGTAACAGGGCTCGCAGTGGCCTATGTTTGTAACCACAGAAAACAGTCATCACATGTGAATGTCAGGTATGAGTTTGGTATGAGAAGAGCAAATGTTTAGAAGTGCTGAAAAACTGCTGTGGCTTATAGTCTTGAAAGGAAGAATAATGTCATTGTGAACAGATTGTTGACTCTAGATTTGAGCTGCTTCCTGAAAATCCAGGAAAATCTCAGAATGCATTTTTCCATGAAGAAAGCCGTTCAAAGGAAAAAAAAAATTATTTTGCATGTTTTTTAAATAAAAATATAAGGTCCAATTTTCGCTATTAACAAACCATTAACTTCGACTTTTGTCTCAATAAACTCCTAATTTGCTGCTTATAATAACAGGCATGCTAATAAGCAACTAGTTTATCGAGAGAATTGGTCCCTATATTAAAGTGTTACCAAATATAATATTAGACAACATGCTATAGTTACACATATGTAGAAATTACATGGGGCGAGGTTTGGAATAGGATTGAGACATGATGCAGGCCAGACTTTAACCTCTGTCCCATTGGGAAAGCTGCAGCTCTATGATACCGCTGTACCATGGCAGTTTTCGTTCTGTGACAATAGGACATTTCACTTAGTGGTGTTGTTGGTTTCCTCATGAAAATGAGGAAATGAGTCAGACCTGATGTTCTTGTCATCTTTATTGTACGCTCTCACACCCAGCTCATCCTTCTGTCTGGGTTCAAGTGCTCTTGTTGTATCTTCTGGTCAGCAGAGAACAGATGTTTTCCAGGATATCATCGAGTAAACATCTCTTCCTCTATGTCTCCTGTGCTGGCCATATGACAGGTTGAAGAAAGGACTGTCAGAAAGGTGTGAAGCCTCCGCTTTCATCATACTAGAGACGTCCAAGACATTTATCATGGATTTCAAAACCACATGACCACAATGTGCAAATGATGCTATTTTTAGATGCTGGCAAAAATGTCTGTTGCATATTAGCCATCTTAAAATTGGTTTTGTAGGTTCTGGCGTTTGTGCATGTGTTACTGTGAATGGGAGGAGGTCTCATTAAGCTCGCTTATAGCTATAGATGGGAGTTTTGGGTCAGGGTAATGTGGGTATTTGTCTGACAGTGAAACCTGCAGACACAGGCTTTACTACATAAGTCCAATGTTAACATTGGCTCTGAGCTTTGCATTGCCTGAGTGTTTCATCATCATGATTTAAGGCCATTGTCTGTTACTGACTAGGCTACGGATTTACCACACGAGTGCTTTGTCTGTGTGCAACCACCAGTTGTAATACATCCAGTTTCTTATATTGCTTGTAATTCTATTTTATGATATTTACAACCTTTGAACAACATCAGAGTGTTTGATGTACAGCTATACATATAAACGAACTAATTTAATTAAGCAACATCACACAAACATTAGAGTTGTTCTGAGTATCAGCACAGAAGTGATTCAAACATGCAGCTTCAAGAAATAATCTAATTTGATTGGCAGAACATTCCCCCGAATTCGTTATTATATTTTCTAGTATATTTTACATATTGTTTTCAATTATATAACTTTTTAACAGGAGGTATAAAAAACATCCTGTTTTCCCAGTTGTCTTTGTGTTTCCACTTGTCCGTGAGCGCAGTTGATGTGAGTGAGTCATTAAATCATTTAGTGAATCAGTTCGTTCAAACACGTCGAGCAAGTTTATTTTGCTTTTGATTAGTTTACAACTATTTTCACACAATATTGCCAGTAATATTGTGTCTAAAATGTGAATTGCTTAATACTAACTTTTTGTTTATTTAACTGTTGTATAAAAGCAATGTCACACATATAGTTTTATGTGAGAGCTGTAGGAATGAACATCCTGGCAGTGAACAGCCTCGCTTGCCTTAAGCAGAACTTCCTGTAAGTTTAACTGGATATATTAGAGTTGTGATTTATCTCTATAACATATGGGAAGCATGATTAGTTTTTGTCTTTTGTTGCTGATAGCGCTTCTGATTCATGCCGGAGCTACGTGCCTCAGGCCTGACCTCTCAAAGCATCATGTCTCTCTAAATCAGCCTGATCTCCGTCTCTGTAATATACACTAGATGAGGATGTAAATCATTAGAATATACATCGTAATCCCCTGTAAAAGGGTGAAACTGAGTGTGAGGGTGTGTATATTTGCGTTCTCCCTCATGCTTGTGCACGTCTCACCATCAGGACAACATCAGCACGTCCTTTAGTTTGTACAAAACAAAGCAGTGTTGTTATTGTTAACTAAAACTATCAAAAAAATGTTTTTGTTAATTAAAATAATGCTGAAATAAATTAAAAAAGATTTATTAGATGAAAAACTAAAAACTTAGACTTAAAATTAGAAATTAACCTTAATAAAAAAATTAGAAATGCAACAAACTAAAATAAAATAAACTTTAGTTAAAATGTTAAAAGTAAAAAAAAAAGTTAGTTAAAAAGCACTGAAATGACTAAAACTGAAATAAAATGAATGAAAACTAATTGACATAAAACCCCAAAAAACTAAATAACAAAAGCACACAAAAGAATTACTAAAACCTAAACTAAAATAAAAATGAATGACTAAAAAATAAAAGAGAAGCTACTTCAAAATATTAATAAATGCTACAATAGAAAATAAATAGTACTAAAATAACATTGTCCCAAAGTCTAAGACTTTAAAATCTGTGATTTAAAATGTAATTTAAACCTGAAAATAAATGGTATTAGTGATGATAGTAATGATTTAGTATTTTGAAAAAAAAGTTATTATTTAAATATTTCTTATTTATTTATGATCTAAATAAATAAGAAATATTTAAGATATTAAGTATGCAGTATTTAATTCAGTATTAAGATTAGCTAGATTACTAGATCAATTCTGAAGCAAATTAAACGGTCAGATGTTTTTCCATTGAAGCTCAAGCTGTTTGAATCTTGTTGGAAAACATAATCATCAGGTTTTACACAAACTTGTGGAGTTCATGCAGCTTGAGTGCCGCTGTTATTAAAGTCAGGATGAAATGGAAATTCTTCTGTTTTTTTTCTTCTTTTTTTTTGACCTTGTAATTTTTAATCAGAATTTCATGATGTGATCTTCTGGCGAAATGACTTCTCTCCAATGACATATGCAGGACTTCTCCAATCATTTAGTTGACTTAAACCCCACCTTTTTCTTACAATCGACTGCAAGCTAACATTCAGCTGATCTGCCTCCAACCATTCAACAACCGATTGACAGAACCAAGTCCATGCTCTATATTTTTTTCTTAATAGTCCATTCCATTTGGATGCATGTCACAATACGGGAGAAAAGATCTGCTGAGACTTCTGTTTCATTGCAACTTTAAAGCAAAAGAGGACAAACTGGTTATTTTTCAACCTCGTTTTGGACCATGTTTCACATTCACCTTGGAGAGAAGCTGCCTCAGCCGTTTCACTGGCGTCATTATACTCCTCGTAGCCTTTGTACTGCTTACCCAGATGCCTGTTCCTCTCTGTTTGAAATGTTTTTGGAGAGACCTGGCCCTCTCCCTATATGACTCCTCCATCCATAAAAACCTTTCCTCCAGTGCGCAGTCTCGCGGTCCTCCTTAAATCATCCCCGGAATGTAGTCTTAACAGAGTATTAACGGTCTCTCTTTAAAGCAGGGCCAAGATGGCTTCTTTGATGCATGGTGGCCCGGAGAAATGCTCCTCTCGGGCCTAATGCAGACAAGTGCTGCACAAAAGACAGGAAACGGTCTAAATGAAAACGTCTGATGGACTTCAAACATGGATATTCAATGCTGGTAAGGTCTCAGTGCTAGGAGTTTAAATGCAACTGCTTGTTTTTTTTTCATTCTGATCATTTAATAATGTCTTTTTTGAGTGCTACGTCTGTGAAACAGAGGATTTGGCATTTTTACAGCGTGTGCTGGTATTGATAATGTTATATGGCCGGTGTGCATGTGCGTCTGTGTTTGTGTTAAAGCAATACGTCTCTCTGCATCTGTGTGTTATTGTGTATCTGTGTATGTGTGTTTGTCAGCTGTTGGTTCAGGCCGGGCCCATTTCTCTTCCCTGATTGGAGAACAGAGGTTGAAAAGCACAGCAGAGCCTCTCTGTGTTCCCGTGAGTAATGCAGGGCCGTTGATCCAGGGTGTGTCGACCCGCCGCCCCTGTGCTTTCCCCTCGTCTCCCTGTGGCTTAATGACTGACAAACTGACTCCATGCAGCTCTTGGCCTCCTGTTCACCAAACACTATGTTTATAGTTATTCCAAACGGTAAAAAAATATTGCAAACATAATTTGCGATCATTTGAAGCGTTTCCATGCAATGTGATCATTTTTACAGGCTTTGGCTCAAGTATTTCAGAATGAATAGAGCAACATGTGAAATGCTATACATTGATAGTACTGTCACATGCCTTATTAAGGCAAAGTTACATAACTTTTTAGATGCATCTAGGAAATTATTTGGTAAATGCATTCCATTGTAGTTTATGTGCATCTTCTTACCAAATAAAAACATTACCATCTTAGGTAAGTACAATACCAGTCAAAGGTTTTTGAAAAGTAAGATTTTTAATGTTTTTTAAAGAAGTATCTTTTGCTCACCAAGCCTGCATTTATTTGATTCAAAATATTTTTACTATTTAAAATAACTGTTTTCTATTTGAATATATTTTAAATTGTAATTTATTCCTGTGATCAAAGCTAAATTTTCAGCATCATTACTCCAGTCTTCAGTGCCACATGATCCTTCAGAAATCATTCTAATATGCTGTTCAAGAAACATTTTTATTATTAATATTATCAATATTTAAAACAGTTGAGTACATTTTTTTCAGGATTCTTTGATGAACAGAAAGATCCAAAGATCAGCATTTATCTGAAATAAAAAGCTTTTGTAGCATTATACATTATTCCATTCAAAAACTTGGGAGTCGGTGTATATATATATATATATATATGGAAAGAAATTACAGAAATGAATACTTTTATTTAGCAAGGATGGTTTAAATTGATCAAAAGTGTTGATAAAGACATTTATAATGTTAGAGAAGATTTCTATTTCAGATAAATGCTGTTCTTCTGAAGTTTCTATTTATCAAAGAAACCTGAAAAATTATACTCAGCTGTTTTCAACATAATAATAATAATAATAATAATAATAATAAATGTTCTTTGAGCAGCAAATCAGAATATTAGAATGATTTCTGAAGGATCATGTGACTGGAGTAATGATGCTAAAAATTCAGCTTTGAAATAACAGTAATAAATTAAATTTTAAAATATATTCAAATAGAAAAGTTATTTTGCATAGTAAAAATATTTCAAAATTGTACTGTTTTTGCTGTACTTTGGAACAAATAAATGCAGGCTTAGTGAGCAGAAGAGACTTCTTTAAAAAACATTAAAAATCTTACTGTTCAAAAACTTTTAACTGGTAGTGTATATACGTTTTTATGTGCAAAATATGCATATAAGTGGATTGAGAACCTGACTGTTGTTTTACCAGAAAATTAATCTTACAGGCCTGAAGTTTTCAAAATGGCATCAGCGGAATCGATGTGCGCACATAAGAAAATAAAAAGATCAATTTCATTATGTCAACATTATACTGTTTCATTCAGATTTCTAAAGACTGGTTGAAAATGAGAAACTTTAGTATTTTATTCTATTGACAGCCCTTGTTTGTAAGATATTGCATTACTCTAATAGGAGAAAAAAAAAAAAACCTCAACCTCAAAACCTCAAAAAGTAAATATTAACCAGATATTATTTACATTTTTTTTTAGCTTCCATGCAGTGATTTTTACACAGTACTAATGGGTCTGTATACATGACAATAGACACTATACCATTCAAAAGGTTGGGGTCGGTAAGATTTATTTATTTTTTTTAAAGAAATCTTTTTTGCTCACCATCTATACGTTTCATTGAAAATCATGTTAACTGTAATGTAACATTAAAACTTTATTACAATGTAAAATAACTGTTTTGTTTTAAAATATATATTATAAAATGTCATTTATTCCTGTGAAGCAAAGCTGAATTTTCAGCATCATTACTCCAGTCTTCAGTGTCACATGATCCTTCAGAAATCATTGTGTTATGCTGATTTGCTGCTCAAAAACACTTACTGACTCCACGCTTTTGAAATTTTTGTACTGTATAGCTAGGAAGAGAGTCTCTCACTGTGGTATCATACTTGTGGGTCTTTGAAATCAAAAGGCTGAAAAACTCTTGCCATGGATAAAAGCATGTGTTCTGGCCAATCTCACATTTGAAATATGGTTCTGTGGATTAAAATGATGTTCACTGCTAATTCATCATGATATACAATCAGCATAGGATAACACAAACTGTCACCTTGACGATTTATTTTAAGAACAGGGTGATTACAGTCACTGAGCCAGTTCTATCTGTAAAAAAGAAGACAGAATGAAATATGCAGAGTTAAAAATTCACTTTTATTGAAACTGATGAGACTGATTCAAATCCAATGTGAGTTTATACTGGAAGTCGATATCCTGACTGTCTGACTTGTTGCTTCTGGTGGAAATGTGAAAGCATGTGACTTGTTGTCCTCGTGTGGGTGTGAGGGCTGGAGTTAAAATGAATACCAGAAATACTTCTATTATTATTTTTAACATTACAAACACACAAGCGAGAGAGCAATAGGAAACATTTCTGAGTAGAAATTAACATCTGGTATGTGCTTCTATATGATCCAGTACATGAATCCACAGGATGTTTGACCTTTAAAGTGCATTCTGTGTCTCAGTGTGTGTGAACAACTTGTATCTGGTCTGGATAATCTATCTGGTTCTCCTGTTTCTGACCCCAGCGCAGTTTCAGGAGGGCTGAAGGATGAAGTGTGCAGAAGAAGGACCTCCTTTCTGTATCCCATTAACATCACCTCATAAAATGCTCCTACATGACATGAGCAAACTGACACCCATGTGTTTGCTGGCTCAGCTTTCTGCAGGTATGGCATATTTGGTTTTCATTTAGCCCTTGGCTCGCACGTCGGTGATGGATTGTCAGAAAACGACGTGGTTGCGGGTGTAGGGCACGGCAGAAGAATGTACCCAGCCCTTTATCAAGCCATTTGTGCGTTTGTCTTGCCCTGGCAGAAATAGCTGCTCATCTGTGTCTCATATTAGTGTCAGGAAACTCACACCTTAGCAGTGCGTCCGTCACATATTTAGAAAATTACTCTGCTAAGGAACTTTAAATAGAAGTAAACTGACTGCATAACAGCTGATGTATTCATTAGGCTTTCTTTCGCATCTATTACAAAACATACCCGGTCTTAAATTGCAAATTAACTAACTGCTAATTAAGGTCATCACAATTTTTTGCATCTGACAGCACATGTCCACTTAGAATGCTGATGTTAACTTCCATTAGAGAGTCATGGGTTGAGTTTCACACAAGCATCGGGCTCAGGATAATGTGTGTGTGTGGGTCTCCTCCGTGGCCTCTGTCATAAACACTGACTTGTTAATCCTGTGGGTCAGATCGCTGGGCTGATGGTTAGGGGTGAGAGACGCTGAGAATACCTAGCTATATTAAACCACCCTCTTCATCAAAAACATCCTCTGTCTCTATTAAAGGGATAGTTCAGCCAAAAAAAAAAAAAAAAAATCTGTCATCACTTGCTCTCCCTCATATCATTTCAAACCTGTATAACTTACTTTCTTCTGTGGAGCATGATTTTTTTTTTTTTTTGTCTGTACAATGAATATATGTGAGGTTCAGTGTTGTTTTGGATCTCAATAACTTTAATTATATGGATCAAAAAAGTTTAAACATTCTTCAAAATATCTTCTTTTGTGATCTGAAGACAGAAAATCATACAGGGTTGGAAGGACATGAAGCTGAGAAAAAAGATAACAGAATTTGAATTTTTAGGTGAACTATCCCTGAGCTCCCAGTATTTTTGCGGTAGGACTTTTAAATATCTTTCATTAAGAACATTAACTAACATTACTGCATTAAATAATGTGTAGAAGATAATTAGAGTCAATAGTTAGAATGTAGTAAGTAATAGTTTGTCTCTGTGTATGTTTTGTATGTCTCGTCCACTGACGCCCTGGAGTATCTTCTGGGACCCCAGGATGAAAACATCTTCACTAAAGGGGATAGAAAGGTATATGTAAGGATATACATTTAAAGACTAATATGTGCAGCATTTAATAAAAATAATGAATAATTAAAAAATTAAATTGAAGAAAAAAATTTGTATTAAGTAAGACTATTTTTATAATACTTTTATGGTAACACTTTAGTATAGGGACCAATTCTCATTATTAAATAGTTGCTTATTAGCATACCTATTATTAACATATTGGCTGTTTATTAGTAGTTATAAAGCACATATTCTGCATGACCATATTCTACATCCCTAATCCTACCCAATACCTAAACTTAATAACTAATTTACTAACTATTAATAAGCAGCAAATTAGGAGTTTTTTGAGGCAAAATTCGTAGTTAATGGTTTGTTAATAGCGAGAATTGGACCTTAAAATAAAGTGTGACCACTTTTATTTGACAAGGACACATACATTTCTTTCATCTTTATTTGATCCTCTAACTCTAGCACTCTAGCTCTATTCTAATTCTATTTTTTCTATTTGTTTTTATTTAAAAAAACACTTGACACTTTAAGACTTGCACTCTATTTGTTTTCTAACTACTTGTTCTCTTAAAAAAGGCCTCTAACACCAACCTTCTCTATTCTTTTTCTATTCTATTTGTTTTCTTTTTATTCATTATATAATTACCAAAAAATAAATACATTTTGCTACATGTACTGCATTAGGCTAACTGAGCAATGTCATAGCACTTACATATTATTGCTCTTTTGTTGATTTTGATTGCTTCCATTGTCCTCCTTTGTAAGCTTTGGATAAAAGCGTCTGCTAAATAACTAAATGTAAATGTAAATTGATCAAATCTGACAATAAAGACATTTATTTTCTATTTCAAATAAATGTTCTTTTGAACTTTCTAGTCATCAAAGAATCCTCAAAAAATGTATCAGAGTTTCCACAAAAATATTAAGCAGCACAACAGTTTTCAACATTGATAATATAAAATGTTTCTTGAGTAGCAAATCAACATATTAGAATGATTTCTGAAGGTTTTATGTGACATTGAAGACTGGAGTAATGACTACTGAAAAAAAAAAAAAAGAATGAACACTTATATACACATATATATTATCAACAGATTTTCAAACATTAGTGATTGAAAACCTGTAAAATGCTTTAAATATAAATGAAAAATTGAGAGGTCATAAAGTTGTACATAATAAAAAGGTTAGTTGTCCTTTCTCTGCAGTAGAAGTGCTGTGCGGTCTGGAACTCTCATTTAGTCCATTTAGCATCATCAATTTCTACCAGTCTAGCTGGCCTGGCCCACAATGGGCTAAATTTGGGCACTGATGCCCCTCTTTATCTTCCTGCAACAAAGATGTCAACTCCCCTGATGTACTCATTCAAAGAGCATTCAGCACAAGTGGGTCAAGGCAGTGGTTAATTCACTAATCCAGCCCGCTCAAGCAAAAGTGTGTTTTGTTTCTTAGGGTTATTTAAGGTTGAATCCTGCCTTTCAGTTTGATAATTGGTTACAGTCTATGACCACATTTGCCAAAAATTAATCAACACTTTCACGAGACAGCTCTGGTGGAGCAAGAACCCAGCAAACACATAGCTCCATTAATATACTGGATTGTTAACTAATATTCACATGTTTTTTATCAAATGACATAAATTACATTTTTTGTTCTTTTATAATGTTTATTATTGAGGTCATGCTGAAGTTAAGTGTTGCATTATCATTATTTTGTTTGGCATGAGAAAGTGTATATAAAGTCTTTGTTTATATACACATTATTAAAGTTTGAAAATATGCTATTTACTACAGATGTGTAAATAAAACACGTTTGTGAAATGCTAATATACACAGTGATCACAAAATTAATGCTTTTTGTGAACCAAAAAGGCTTTTAAAACTGTCTAGCTCATTATGTTCATGATAATACTCAGTGTCACCATAAGTAAACACTCCATTTTCCCGTGGCCCGTAGCTCACAAATGCATACAAATGGACTTTGTGTCTAGCAAAACTAAGAGCTCTGGCTGTTCATGCTCGAGAGGCATTTTATATTTATATTTTCAGAAAAATACTGTTTACAACTAGGCTAGACTCATTAAATATGTTAAGGAAGGGTAAATGGCCCCTTTATTTTGCTCCTCTTCTTTTGAAGCTGTCAGTTGTGTACACTAAAACACTGGGTGAACATGGAACAGTAATACTGTGCCAAATGTGGAAGAGCATGGTTTTGGCAAGAAAACACAATTTATACTTGGTTCGAGCATTGTGGACATGATAAACATAGTGATCCTTGTATTTTTAAAATGTCTTAGCAAGTTAAACCTTTCTGGCACTGATTCAAGCTGTGAAAATGCACATTGTTTGCTGTTTAGTGCAAGCATTGTTCATTGTAATGGAATGAACATATTTGTTAACTATAAGAAAGTAAAGCATCATGACTTTTTAAATAAAATACATTTTATAAATAAACAAAAATGGAAACACATACAATAAAATAATGCAAAAAAGTAAAATTCCAAACCAAAACAGGCACTTCTCAGCAGATAGAATAACATTCTTAGTCTCATCATAGGGTTTGATAATCAAACATCTGCCTCAGATTAAATAAATGTAATGCACCTGTCTGGTCAAATTTGCTGATTCTGAAATAAATATTTATGCATGCAACTGTCTCAGCAAATCCAAGGGATATTAGCAAGCATTTAGTACAAATTGTTGTACCATTTATAATTTATTTTGGGATGACACCAGAAAAACAGCTGAAATTATGCCCCGTCTTTTTTAATGTAATTACAATTAACATTTACATGCAGAGAATTTAGCAAAGTGACCTTAAAAGGTGCTTTATCTTGACCTATGGCACTGTTGTGGTCATAAAATGGCCAATATACATGACTTACAGGCATCTTGCAGGTATCTTCTTTTTTAATGACTTCCTTTAGGTTTGTACATAAGTTGTCAAGCAACACTAATTTGTAACTATTATGCATAAAAGCTGATGATTTTTTGTCAAGCCAACTTTTCATTTTAATATATTTTTTATAACCTATATAGTTTTCCAAATTATTCAATTCCATTTTATTTGAATAGTGCTTTTCACAACTTTGTTCCAAAGCAGCTTTACATAAAATAAAAACAAAAAATTTAATATACATTTATGAAATTATGGTAATATACAATTATGTAATTTAACTTATTGGTATTTAAAATGAGTGAAAACACATCTTTTAAGAAAAGGATCTGTCTTATAAATTGACAAAAGAAATTTATATCTGGCCACTCCTGTCTGGGATATTAAAAGGCTTTGGCTGGCCAGTTGAACTGGCAATAGACAGACTTTACCACACAGTCGGTTCTTACTCTGCAGTGTGTTTATGACTGTTCATATTGCATATCATTTAAATTGTTACAAGCACAAGTCTTTACCACATAAGGGATTTGAAAATGCCCAGTTCTCAGGAAGCTGTTTTGTCCATTTTTGATCGAGTCATTGCTAAAAGGCCTGTACCCAGAGAAAATCATATCATGGAATTAGACAAAATGTTTGATAAATACTGTTTTCAAACAAATTTGTTCCTTGTATAAATTCACAAGTTTCCCTTTTATAAACAAGAAGTCTAATTTGTTCATAAATTCAACCGCACTCTACGCCACAATAATTTTCAAAACTTCCTAAACTGATTTGATTTCATCTGGATGTTTTTATGAAAGACCACCTGTCGTCTATATGTTTGATCGACCAGACACTCTTAGGAAACCTTCTCTATTTGCTTGCCAAACAGGAAATAACTTGAAAGAAGAGTCCAGGTATCACAGGACATATTCATGCCAGATGACAGATTGTGTCCACATAAAGCAAATGTAATTTGAATAAAAGATGTTTTGTCTGTTTCTCTAAAAGACTATTTTTTTCCCCTGACAGACATGCAGAGAAAATTGTTTGCCTCAAACTAAAAATAAATTTGGTGGTAGAGCACACCACAAGGCTGAAGACCGCTGGCTGGGTACGTCTGAACTTGTCATTTATATCGTGTTCGCTATAGGACTTCAGTCATATATCACATAATGTCTGTTCCTGCACATCACTTCATTTTCTGTGGTATCTTTCTACTGATGCTTTCTCTTTTTCTATCTCAGCACTGCTGCCTCTCTCATTTTTCACTTTAACAAAAGCAGATTTTTTCACCTCTACTCATCTTGTTTCTTATATTTGATAGGATCTTTCGTTTCTCCTCGCAAATTTTTCACTGTTCGCATAAAGTTTTGGTGGAGGTCTAACAGACCACAGGGCACGTTTGCGAATCATTTTAATCACAAGGTGTATGATTTATTCTGGCATCCCCTCTCCTTATTCCATCCAGCAGAGGCTTAGTAGAGACTGTGTATCTTGGTTAAGTTTGCTTAGCATTAATAATGCTTCTAGGAATATGTATGTATACACCCGCTCACATGAGCACACTATATAAATATATATATATATATATATAGCCAACGATTTGACAATTACACCCGGGTGAAACTACTACAGTATGTAAACGCAAACTTGAAAAGAAGTGCTTTGATTGTGGTTAGGGCTTTTATGTAGTTTACTCAGTTGGAGCTGGATGGTGCCTACAGGCCTGAGGCCTCTTCCTGCTGTGGAGAAGAAAACATCATTTTGTGTCTGTAGCAAGCACCAGAAACAACATTTTGAACAACTGAGAGGCTGAAGTTCTGTGTTCTGTTAAAATACCGGCTTCATTTTAAGTCAGGATCGTCATGCACCTATTTTTGCAGTCCTGGCTCACTCGGTGCTCAAGGCGAGATAAGACATGACCAAAGACCAAAAAAATAACCACCACTTTTTAAACATCTTATTGGTTTCTCGTATATGCATAAGACTTTTGTCTAAAATAACTGCATTTTGTTTTTTTATATACATATACATATATTTAGTCATTTAGCAGTTAAAACATAACTGTGGTTTATCACACCTGAGTTCAGTTTCTCTAGCCACACCCAAGCCTGATTACTGCCACACCTGTTTGCAATCAAGAAATCACTTAAATAGGACCTGCCTGACAAAGTGAAGAAGACCAAAAGATCCTCAAAAGCTACACATCATGTTGAGATCCAAAGAAGAAGGAACAAATGAGAAAGAAAGTAATTGAGATCTATCAGTCTGGAAAAGGTTATAAAGCCATTTCTAAAGCTTTGTTTGTTTGTTTTATTTATATAGCACAATTAAAACAACAAAAGGTTGACCAATGTGCTGTACAATAACAACTAATAAAAAGAGGTCCATATCACAGAAGGACAAAAAGAACAAAAAAGAAATGGGTAAAATAGACAAGTAAAACAAACATCATAAATTAACGAACCACAATATTGTAAGCTCAGTGCGATTCAGCCAAAAGCTAATTCTAATAAATACAGTTTCAAATTTCTTTTAAAAGACCCCAATGTAGGCAGGAGTCTAAGACGTAACGGCAAGCTATTCCAAAGCTTTGGGGCCACCACTGAGAATGGCCGATCACCACACAGCTTTAACCTTGACCTAGGGACAACCAAGATCATCTGATTAGATGACCTTAGATTCCTTTGAGGTTTATGAACATGTATGAGCTCCAGCGAACCACAGTGAGAGCCATTATCCACAAATGGCGAAAACATGGAACTGTGGTAAACCAGGAGTGGCCTGCGGACCAAAATTACCCCAAGAGCGCAGCGACGACTCATCCAAGAGGTCACAAAAGACCCCAGAACAACATCCAAAGAACTGCAGGCCTCATTTGCCTCAGTTAAGGTCAGTGTTCATGACTCCACCATAAGAAAGAGACTGGGCAAAAATGGCCTGCATGGCAGAGTTCCAAGACGAAAACCGCTGCTGAGCAAAAAGAACATAAAGGCTCGTCTCAGTTTTGCCAGAAAACATCTTGATGATCCCCAAGACTTTTGAGAAAATACTCTGTGGACTGACAAGACAAAAGTTGAACTTTTTGGAAGGTATGTGTCCCATTATATCTATATCTATATATATATATATATATATATAGACTAACAATAGACTAACGATCTTATTGTCAGGTTTATGTTTTGTTATGTGGACCATTATTTTGTCACTCTCTTCTGTTTCCTTCACTTCCTGTTTCAACGCGATTTAGTTTCGGTTTCTGAATATGACCTTGTTACATCGTAACACATACACACACAGATTATATATATATATATATATATATATATATATATATATATATATATACCGCGCTATGGAGCCACTCAAAATTACCGCAAGGGAAATTCCTTCACCGCGACAGCCCTAGCTGAAGTGAACTTGGGTTCTGCAGCAGGACAATAATCCAAAACACACCAGCAAGTCCACCTCTGAATGGCTGAAGAAAAACAAAATGAAGACTTTGGAGTGGCCTAGTCAAAGTCCTGACCTGAATCCTATTGAGATGCTGTGGCATGACCTTAAAAAGGCGGTTCATGCTTGAAAACCCTCCAATGTGGCTGAATTACAACAATTCTGCAAAGATGAGTGGGCCAAAATTCCTCCACAGCGCTGTAACAGACTCATTGCAAGTTATCACAAACGCTTGATTGCAGTTGTTGCTGCTAAGGGTGGCCCAACCAGTTATTAGGTTTAGGGGGCAAGCACTTTTTCACACAGGGCCATGTGGGTTTGGATTTTGTTATCCCTTCATAATAAAAAAACTTCATTTAAAAACTGCATGTTGTGTTTACTTGTGTTATCTTTGATTAATATTTAAATTTGTTTGATGATCTGAAACATTAAAGTGTGATAAACATGCAAAAAAATAAAAAAATCATGAAGGGGGCCAAAAAATTTTCACACCACTGTATATATAATATTATATTAACTGTTATTATTATAACTGTTGTATTAATTCTATATTAACTATATATAACTGTTTATTGTTCAGTGCTATTTTTGTATTATTGATATACTATTATAGTTTTTGTTAATATTTTGAATTAGATTTTATTTCACTTTAATTTTACAATTTTGGTAATTTTGTGTTTGTCTATACATAGTTTCTATAAATTTTAATTTATTCATTTTTATTCAATTTTAAGTTATTTTAGTTCTTCAGGTTTAAACTAAATGAAAATTATAAATTTTATGTGGCAACTAGCTAACATAAAATAACATTATAATAAAGTTTTTTTTTTTTAGTTAAAGTTAATTTTATTTCAAGCAACAAATTTTTTTTTATGGTTTTAGTTTTAATTAACGATAATATCCCTTATAGCTCTCTCTCCCTCTATATATAGCACCAGATAAAATTATTATGAATAATCAGCAGTAACAATTAAATGCCAAGTTCTGTCATGAAACTCTAGATGGCACAGGCTGATGGGTCGTTAATGCAAATTGATGTTATTCACAGCGTTAAACTACTTGGCACAAGCTGACTGGTTCACATTGCATATGCAGCCAATGAGCTTACTGCTTTACGTTAAAATGGCTGTTTAGCATTCACTAGAGCATTTTGCAGCGCACTTTCAGAGTTCCTCTGAAATCCTCCACCTCCCCAGCTCCACCTGTATAGATCTGCTACGGGTTATTATATATGCTCTTTGTGCAGCAGCAATATGTCTTAAATATTTACAGTACCGTATTGACATATGTATTGGCAGTAGCAAGTTCCTGTACTTGCTTTGCAGCAGCAGAAGCAGCAATAATCTACAACAACAGCAATAACCAATAGCAACAGCAGCATAGCAGATCTATTCTGCCAAGACCAAATACATTAACATTTTCATATCCATGCTAAAATCTTCCAGGAGTTGTCATGATAGAACTGAACTAATGCAATACATTTGGCCATGAACGGACGTGAACGAACTGTAAAGCATTAATATCTAACGGTTTCCAGATAAACAAATTCCTCATTGTGATTGTGAGTCAGTGTGGCTTGGGAGGTGTGTCCGTACTGAGTCACCAGATCTGTGTCACCTTTCATTTCTCACCGCCTTCTAGTACTCTTCCCCACCCAGTCACAGACCACTGCCTCTTCACTCCTCAACAACACACAGCTGCTGAATCACACACACACACGCTATTCATGAGCATTTGGGATCGCTCAACAAGTTTTCACTCGTCGTCATTATGCGTGTTTGTTTGTAAAAAGTGAGAGTGTGATTCATATATGTGTGTGTGAAACTTGGGTTTGGGTGCATCATAAAACCACAAGCATGTCATCACTTTCTATGAGACATACTCCTGTGAGCTTGATCAATATCACGTACTACAGTCACAGAAGTAATGTGTGATACCAAATCAACTTCCATTTCTTTCAAATTAAACAATGACACAACCGAAATACTACATCTCTGTGATGTTCAGGTGACGACTTCACATACTGTATGTAACCTGGGTGTGATTTTTGACTTGTCATTCTGATTTAAAGCCCATATCAAGTTTTCTCTTCTGCACCACCAAACCTTTATTTGTCCTTCACACATGCTTTAAAGTTACCGAAATTAAGCATGCTTTTATGACCTCGTACCTAGATTACTGTAACTCCCTTCTAAACTCTTACTCATTAAACTGTTTGAATAGTTAATTTGTCCTGAACTCCCATAATGCTTCCATTGTCCTCAATGGGTAGTATAGGAACTTCAGCATCACTGCCCTCAAATTCTGGGATACCCTCCCCCAGTATCTCTCCAAAATGTTTCCACAACTCAGTTGAACTCAGTTCTGTTTGCACACTGTTATTCAAAAGTTTGTGATCTTTGATTCCCTCTAGTGCTGTACCATTTCTTTTTAAATACCAATTAGTTTTTTGCATTAGTTGTTTCTTTTTCTTTTGCTCTCAGCGCTAATGGAGTGAGACGCGGCACAACAGTCTGCCTGTGTACATAATCAAACAATTAAACAAATGAGTTGCTGGGAACTTATGTTATGCTATGTAATGATAGACAATATACTGACTTATACACTTTTTGTAATGTCATTTGGTGCTTTACTTGTCTTCTACAGTAATGCATTTTAAAATGTATTCCTGTGATGGCAAAGCTGAATTTTCAGCAGTGTCGCAGTGTCACATGATCTTTCAGAAATCATTCTAATATGCTGATTTGCTGCTCAACAAACATCTCTTATTATTATCAATGTTAAAGACAGTTGTGCTGCTTAATGTTTTTGCAGAAATCTTATTTTAAAGATTCTTCGATAAATAGAAAGTTCAAAAGAACATTTTTAAATAGAAATCGTCTGCAACATTATAAATGCCTTTGTCATTTTTGATCAATTTATTATGTCCTTGTTGAAAAAAGTATTAATTTAATGAAAAGTTTTCACCTCAAACTCTTAGAGTAGATAATATATACTGTACCAAGTATATAACATATTTTTCAATATGTAATGTGTCTGAAATACTGCTTTAATACCTTTTATGGTCTTTACCATGCCTTTCTCTTTGACTTATTTTTGCACCGGGATGTCCTGGCCGGAGGAAAATGCACCATTTCCAGTGTGCTGTGATAATAGCGAAGTGCAAATGAGACGTGCGGGACAGCAGGCGATCTCAAAGAGCAGCTCGAGATTCCACAGGCTTACAGCCTTATGCATTTCCGAGCTGAGTCACTTTTTCTCTCAGCCTCTGTGCAGGCTATTACCTGCCCCTCACCAAAATGCGGGACGATACAGACCGTTTATCGAGTTTGTCAGTGTGATTTCCATGTGACATTATAATAAGGGAGAGAATCTGCTGTGATCATGAAGCAGGCTCAGATTTGGCTCTGACTGGCCAAGCTCAAGCTAAGAATGCCTACAGGGTAAGACAATCATGTCCAGAAGAACTGGACGACTTACTAGAAAGTTTCGGGAGAATGAATGAGCTCAAAGTGATATTTGACAACACAACTTTGTCTTCTGACAAACTCTGAAAAGACATAACCTCAAGCAGGGGAACTTCATTTAGTGTTCACAAGGCTGACATTGACTAGTGGACGTGACAAAAAGCAGTCTGATTCAGAGCAGAATGAAGTCACGTCTTTGAAAAGAGCTGGTTTGAAAGAGAAAACGTACATTGCATTAATGAAAGGAAAGGGTATATTTACTCAACAGCTTATTAACATAAACCACATATAGTGTGTTTTGCATTAAGTTACACAAGATCTTTTGACAATTCTTTTGACTGTGTTGCAAAGACCACAAATTTAAATAGCTAAATTAGGAACCTGCATTAGAAAAAGAGGGTCTGAAAAGCATTTCACAAGAAGGCTTTCTTATTCTCTGTATGCGTCCTGTTATATTAGAGCGTGCATTTGCATCAAGCCCTGCTTGGTCATGTCTGTCCACGCAGGGATGCTGAAAATTACAAGAGCAATAAGGATTTTTAGGGGCATTATGACTGGGTTAATAAAACACAGCTGCCCCTAAAAGTCCCTCATTTTTCTTGCTGCCTTTTGGGTCCTCTTCCTAGACTCACATTTCAACAGCACGGAGCCGGCTTTCAATCCGGTGGCTGGGTGTTGGTGAGAGCTGGACACCCTTTCTCTCCCCTGGGGAAGCGCAGACATGAGGCTGCTGTATCGCTTCCTTGCTCCTGACGGCTGGAAACGAGCGAGACCCTGTTTGTCAGCCGTCCAACAAGTGAAAAGTTTAAATTAAGAAGAGAGTGAGGGGAATTTTAGTCTCCCTCCTCCCCTCAAGTGTGGATGCCAGGGGTTTATAAATTGCCCTTATAAAAAAAGGGGTTTGCTTTGGGATTTAAGTGGGTAGCTGAGAGAGGTGAACGAGTTCAGTGCATTTCGGAGCGGGATTCTTTCCTATTCGGATTGGTATTTCTGTGTTTATACATGCACTACAAACATGCCCATTACACAGCGTGAGGGTCCTTTCAATATTACAATCATGAGCCACAGAAATGTTTGTGTTTGTGAAATGCTAGGAAATAATAGATTCTAATTCCAGCTTGATAGGCCTAAGTGTGCAAGTTCAACAAATCACACTAAAATAGATTACAATACGCTCAGTCATAAATGAGCCGCAATTTAAAATATATGATCTTTAATAAGGTCTAAACTTCTAACAGTGTGATACTGCACAGAGAATCCTAGACGGGACGCCTTGAGCAAACTACTTTGGATAATTATTGTACTAAATTATGTAAAATACTGTATTGCAGTTAGTATTCCATTACTTATAACCAAAACAGACTGAGTTCCTTCCTATTTTAATGTTTCCCACCCCACAAAATACCTAAATATTTTTTTTTCCATTATTATTTATATGCATATTATAATATATCCATTCAGACAGAAATAAGTGAGGATGATTACATGAGCCAGAAACTGGGACTTTGTAGGCCAGTTGAGAGTAAATTTAACTACTCACCTTGCCCGCAAAGACCCAATCTCTAACACATTAATGTCTTTAACCCATACAACGTGTATTATTATACATTCATTGTTGCGTTTATTTTATAACGAATAACCCTAAACAGTATTTTAATATACTTTATTTGGCCTGTTTCATTCCTACATAGAACTATAATTCATATTAACATCAAGCCAAATAATATAAATCAAAAATTACTTTAAAAAAAAAACATCTAAATAAATACCTCAGCAGGAATATAGAAAAATATGAATGCATTTTCTTATCAACAATAGATTAATTTACCTCAGCTTGTCTTCCATTGTTTGAGAGCTGTATCAACCCAGATTTACGTCCACTGTTTTGATTGTACGTAGGGACAGTTGTAGAAAAGTTTGTCGATCTTACGGTCCAATTCTGGTTCCGAGTGCTGTCACACAAATGAAATAAAGATGTAGTCTTCGCTAAAGCCCGCGTATAAGTTTCTTCAGAGACGATATGCGAGTTTTTTCTTCTTTTGGATGCGCCAAAATTGAATGAGGTTCTCTCGTCGAGAGCGCAGTCTTGACTGTCACCGCTAAATCAGGATTTACCTGGATTCCGCACACTCGCGTGCCATGTGCCGCGCGACAGCCGCAGCAGCAGCAGCGCGGAGCTCTCGCGCAGTCCCTCCCCAAAATGGAATTCTAGGTTGCACATGAATTTACGAATGTGTCACACTCACCTACTTGTCTTTTAGCGTTTGGTTCAGGGCACAGCAGCTAGAAAGTTTATTGCTGGGTTCGCATTTATGTCAGTCATGCGAAATGTCTGCGTGCCAATTCGTTTCTTTAATATGGCGAACATATTAAAGTCCCACAGAAAAACAGCTGTTGTGTTGTTTGATTTGAACCTTTACGGTTTTATCATTTTGAGCCGTAGAATATTCTCTGTTATGGCTTATATTAGCTGCGCACTTATGGCCGTTGTGTAGTTGTGTTTTCATTTGGAGCGCCAGCGTCATCTTGCGGATACATGCGTAATATAACATCACAAGTGTTTGTAAAAAATATTTGCAAAAATATTTCACTAGTAATTATTCATAGGACTCGGTCGAGCATTTCAGACTTACTTACATAGAGTGCATGTATAGACTACAATGTTCAGGTTATATCATATGTGTTAAACTGGATTCAAGTCTGTGCTCTGGCTAGGTTGCTGATGCCAAGAAGCTTTCTATTTTCTCCTGCTAAAATGTAATCATAAGATAGGAAAACATGACTACTTGTATGTGATTTGGTTTGTTCATTTAAAGTGGTTTCATGCAAAAGCGTGTTTTTCCCCATTGTTTGAGGCACGGACGGGGTTCGAACCCGCGATCTTCGGTTTACGAGACCGACGCCTTACCACTTGGCCACCGCGCCTGATGGCCAGCAGCGCGTAAATTACGTTATTTGGTGTGAATCGCGCCTGAACGAAAATGGCGATTTAACAATTGTTTTATAATTTTTCGTTAATTAATTCTCTAATGTGAGTCCATGCCCCTTCTTTAAACGTATTACAGAAGCGATCAAACGATCTTTTTATTTCTCTTTGCTAAATTGAACACATCCGGTAGACGTTAGCAAAGAGGTTTCCCGGATGTGTATGTAGCAATTTAAATCAAAGTCTACAACAAATCACATTAAACTGTACAACAAATGTATCTCTCACAAACGTTCACAAAATGCGTGTCATTAGTAATTTAAACTACGGATCCAGCAAGCAAAAATATTTCCCGAGTCTTTGTTATCTGTTTGCTGTATTGTATGCGTCTCTCATTATTTTATAATAACCGTGAAACAGCACGACGAGGCACCGATAATAATGTTATCTCCCCATAGTATTCCACTAAAAGACCACAAAATATAGCCCGACACATACATCACTCTATTTGAACTCAATACAAGTTAAACAGACATCAAAAGTAGACAGACATGATGTAATAAATAAATAATAAAAATAAAATCTAGTGTTGTAGACTGCCTGAAAAGAACATTTTCTTGGTTTTCATAACTTGTTTCCGCCTAATCAAGTAAAGAGAGTCTCTAGTGAAATAAACATCCATAACTTTTTTATGGGGAATAAAATTCCATTGTATTATGTAATATAAGCATAATATGTTTGGTTTGACATTTACTATCAAATTTCAAAGTAGATATGTCATTCCACACAGTTGAGTTTGATCAGATTAAAAAGGAAAGTCATGAACTGTATTGAGAAGCAGGGCGTTTCAAAATCGTTTTCTAAAGAAATGCATAGTGGTTGTACCACTTGTTTGATTGAGTCACGAATTAACAGGAATGGGCGTTTATTCAAGTTAACTGAAAGAAAACATTTAGGTAATATTTTTAAGAAATAAATCTAACGATAGGCCCAAAATAAAGCACTACGTTTATTTTGTTTAATTTAAAATAATGACAATCAACAAACAAAACATCTGATAACATTTTCAAAAACAACTTAAATAGAATGTCTACAGATAAATATTTAATACACATACGAGCTCGGTATTTATTTCACACCCTGAGCTTTTTCTCGCCAGTGTCTGTTTTTAAAAAAAAAAAACGAATTTCCCGCGAAAAAATAATAAGCGAAACGCGAGCGCTCAGCACACTCTCTACCAAACTTGACTGCAATGTCCAAACTCGAGGTTTTATCAGCTGTGTGGAATACATTCAAGACGGAGGGCGGGTAATATTCACGGCACTTTCGACTTCAGCCTGTTTCTCACAGGGCACAAAGCTAGCTAGAAGCTTCTGGGCTTACTTGTATAGTCTTAATAAGTAAACAGCGGCGATATTCTCGTGAGCAGACGGCTAATCTTGAAGCATACTTTCGTTCGCGGTGGGTTTTTGTGTAGTAGTCAGCGCTCAGTATCGCGTGGAAACCAAATTACACACATGATCCGATAAGAGCTCGCGACGCGCTCGATTCTACACGCGTTGTTTCTACGTGTTCACGTACATTCGAGTTGTCGCGAATTCCATCCGGTCTGTAAAACAAACTGAACTGCCGGCTCGTTTATGATAACTGTTACTTTGTTGAGGGGGCGAACCGGTCTCGGCTGCTCTCCCTTTGTTTGGGCCCAGGACTCGGCTGAATCCACTGGAGCTCCGTCTCAAACGTCTCATTCGACCGCGAAGGCTATTTTAGGATGGCTCCACAAAAGCAGGGCTCTGGTGGAAACGGTTTTTATGCCAACAGCACGAGTAAAGCGGCTAATGGAGGAGCGCACGTATCGTCCGGTGTTGTGATGCCTTCAGTCAAGCGACCCAAGATGGAGCAGGTCCAAGCCGACCACGAACTCTTCCTGCAAGCTTTCGAGAGTAAGTTGCTCTTGAATCCAACTTTTCGCTTTGTATACGCAATAAATTGCTGTTTTTCCGAGCACACTTAACTGCTTTACGTCCCACACTCTTAGCTTGAGGGCTAAACAGCAATGCTACCCGGGAAATTGTGTTCTGTAGTTCGCTGAATGTTTTAAATAAGCCAGATAATTCATGTTAAAAGTTGTTAGGTCATGTCTTTGTCACAATAGTGGGAGTTAGACACGTATTAGTTGTCTAGGCCACATCCTATATGAAAATTAGACACGTGCATCAAGAGATGACACGTGCTTTTATGCGTTTTATTATTTTAATATGACATTTACTGTCATAAAAGAGCAATGGACAACAGTCATGAACAACACAAAACCCTTGGAAAGCCTCACTGCAGTTTCTCTACACTAGCTAAGATGTGTAGTCTTGTCAAGCTGCCACCTTGATTAATGTGTAAGAGTGGTATTGTACAAAAAAGGGTTAATTTAATTGATGCTGGCATGATAAAAAAAAAAAAGTGGTGGTTTCTTTGGTTATTTACATGGCATGAGTCTAACTCTGGCAATGTCGGTGTACATGATACCTCTGCATTTCTGTTCACAGAACCAACTCAAATATACCGATTTCTTCGCACAAGGAATCTTATAGCAGTAAGTAGACCATAATCATGATGAAATCACATGCCATTCTCATTTAGACATGAAGTCTTATAGAAACCTGGTGGACTAACTGTACATGGCTGCCATAACATTAGACGTGACTGGTTGATCTTTCGTTTTTTCTGTTCTTTCAGCCAATCTTCCTGCACAGATCTCTTACATATATGTCTCATAGAAATTCAAGAACAAATTCAAGAAGGTAAAATGATTACTTGCACCTAATGTCTTATTCTCTTTGTTTGTCAAAAAGCCACACCTTCCATTTCCTTGTGCAGGCCTCATAGTGAGAAAATTTGCACTGCAACTGACTGATGTACTTCAGTTGTAGTTAGATAAATTGAATGAGAGTTTCACACCGAACGTTTGTTGGCATTTGTTATTTCAGAAAATGCTTTAGCGTGAATGACCTGCTATTTAAAGTAGAGAAGTCGAAAGTGGATCAGGAATCTCACAAGTAAGGCGTTCTTGATCTAGATTTATTTCGCTGTTTATTTTCTGAACATGACTGCAGAGGTTTAAACTCCAGTTTTGTCTTTCAGCATGGCGTCAAACCTGCAGCTCACTTTTACTGGATTCTTTCACAAAACTGGTAAGCTAACTTTAGGTTTATGTACACATCTGTCAGCTTACACAAATGATGTTCTCTGATCACTTAGTGATTGTGATTGGTTGTTCAATGTATCAGAGAAGCCATTGCAGAACTCAGAGAATGAAGAAAACTCAGTGTCTGTAGAAGTGCTACTTGTCAAGGTCTGCCACAAGAAGAGAAAGGTAAGACTTTGTCTTTGTCATAAAGTCAGAGAGAAAATATCTTACATTGCCCCTTTTCCCCCAGAAAACACGCTTCCTCAATCAAAAAACCTTGTCCTTGTCTTGATACAATATATGTGGCCATATCTGTCTGTACTGTAGGTTAATTTTTAATTGGTGTTTATGCTTGCCAACTAGCACAACTAAAAACTAAATGAAATCGCTTGACAAACAGAGTTTTGAGTCTTTTGTTGACATGTATGTGTTAAGAGCATTTGATTAGACTTAAATCAGCAAAGTGCAGCATGAGTCATCAAGATTTTTGACCCCAGAAGAGAAAAGGTACAGTCACATTTACTGTTGTTTGACATTTTCATGGGCAAAATCTAGTCTTTTCAATAGGAATCCATGCGAACTGGAATTTTTTGTGAGGGAGAAAGATTTCCCCACTTAGATTTTACAGTGGGTTCAAGTTTGTCACACAGATTCACCGCACTGATGCTGCTTGGTTTGAAGCTCTGCACTGTTGACAATAGACAATGGACCTTTTTTGCCCCCAAATTTTACAGAAATTTCACTAATGCTGACTACCTAAGGGCTAAAAATTTTACATTTGTAATCATCAGTCAACTTTTAGTAGTACACCAGCATTTTTATGGCTTCTAAGCTAACAGGCGCTTTGAACTCGTTTCATTTCTGCTTTTCTAGGATGTAAGTTGTCCAGTAAAACAAGTGCCTACAGGTAAAAAGCAGGTGCCTCTGAACCCAGACAGCAGTCAGACCAAGCTGGGAGCTTTCCCCACACTGATCGTGCCCAGCCAAGAGTTTGAACCCAGTAACAGCCACATGGTGAAGTCCTACTCCCTTCTGTTCAGAGTGTCTCGTCCAGGGGGCAGAGAGCACAACGGCGTGACCACCAGAGATACCAGTATGAGCTTCAGAGACTTTAAAATAGCTTTTTAACACCTCAAAGTTTCACATTTTAATGAGGCCTTTTTATCAAGAAGTTGTTTTCTTCTCAGATGTTATGGAAGAGCTGTCTAACAGGAAGAAGAGATACTGCTCCAATCAGGATGATGGAGAAACTACATTTGTGGCGCAAATGACAGTTTTTGATAAAAACAGGTAAATGATCTGTTAAATTGCTTGTTCTTGTAGTGTTTAGTAGCTTTTTCTGGTTTGAGACTTTGATTTTTGCATTCCTTCAACAGACGCCTCCAGCTTTTGGATGGCGAGTATGAAGTCTCAATGCAAGAGATGGAGGAGAGTCCTGTAGGCAAGAAAAGGGCAACGTGGGAAACCATACTAGACGGGAAGGTCAGTTGCAGGCGGTGTGTTTTATTAGTCTGCATGTGGCTATTCGAGATGTTTCTATGTCATTAAGTAGTTTTTGTTATGCGTCCATAAAAAGGATTACATGCCGCATTTTTTGGATACATAGCAAACGAATTTCATGGATTGAGTTTTTGCTCTTTGGTGGAATTTATTGGTGACTTGAAATCTTATGTGTGGATGGAATCATGCACAAAATCCTCATTTTTGTGTTATCAAGTAGTTTTGGACTTTTATTTGGGATCTTTACCCTGTGTTTCAGTGGCTTCCACCCTTTGAGACCTTTTCTCAGGGACCCACGCTGCAGTTCACTTTGCGATGGACCAATGACACGGCTGACAGAGGAACAGCCCCAGTGGCCAAACCGCTTGCCACACGCAATTCTGAATCCAGCACAGTAGACAGCAGCAAGCCTAGCAATGTAAAGCCTCTACAGGCAGTAGGTAAGAGATCACAGTGCTGGTTAGTGATTACAAGTGAAGATCAATAACTTTTTGGTCTTTAAAGTACAAGAGTTTGTGTGCATTACTGAGGATTCTGATGATAACATTGACGTTTGATTGGTTGCAGCTGTCAATGATTCAGTTGGTGCTGATCTATCAGTAAGAAGAGAACAAACTCATGTTGAACCTCGTCAGAAACTACGTGTTTATTATCAGGTGAGTAACATGCATCTGTGAGTTTATCTGACGATACCAAACCACACTGTACACACAACACAGCAGTTATCAGTGATCCCAGGCTTTATATTGACTATCAAAAGGGCAGGGAGTTTCCCGTGATTCTCTACATCTTTCCACTGTTGATTCTGTTGTATCATATCACCACGAGAGCGCTGGTGTCCATAAGTCCTGGCTTGACATTTTCCTCTGACCCATTGTTGGTCTTGTATGTTGGGCTGCAGTGTGGTCATGGTTTGTTGTGTCCATCCCCTTGTTTTGTAGTTCCTGTATAACAGTAACACACGGCAGCAGACGGAGGCCAGAGATGACCTGCACTGTCCCTGGTGCACGTTGAATTGCCGTAAACTCTACAGCCTCCTCAAGCACCTCAAGCTCTCGCACAGCCGCTTCATCTTCAACTATGTGGTGAGAAACATCTCAAGGTTATGAAACTGTCACCAGACCACATGGATTACGTAGTCATAATCAGTGAAATGCCACAGTGTTTACACTTGTTGTGGGAATCAATCTATGAATGGCCTACTTGTATCTAAGCTAGGTTAAACATTCATAACCTTTAAAAAAAAAAAAAAAATTGAATATTAGTCTTCTGACTTGTAGAGCAATTTAAACAAATCTAGTCCATATTTGGTAGAAATGTTTATAGTAATGAAGCCATGTTTATCCCACCTAGCCTCATCCTAAAGGAGCCAGGATAGATGTGTCGATTAATGAATGCTATGACGGCTCTTACGTGGGCAACCCTCAGGACATCCACTGCCAGCCTGGCTATGCCTTCAGCCGTAACGGCCCAGTGAAGAGGACTCCAGTTACACACTTCCTTGTCTGCAGGTCTGTGTGGGTTGAAAGTGAAAGAAAGACTGAAAGTATGTGTATCCAAATTCAAAAATGACTGCATCTGCGTAAAACGTTACACCATTTATTTCTATTGTGGTTACTATTTATATCACAATATAGTTAAAATGTAATCAAGAAGTGTGTTGGATATTGCTTCGCCATTATTTCCGCCATTAACTAGTCAGTTATTTTATTTGGACGCTAACCAAAACAGATTGTTCATAAGAAATTAATGATGTGTCTGGCATCAGTGCTAAAACAGCTGCTTTGTATTATATAACACTCGAGGTAAAAATAAAACTCAAAACCGTAAGGCATTATAAATATCACCGGATGAGCAATGTTCTGCTCCATTGTAAATTGGTTAATATATGCACTTTTTACCCCATAGCGGTTGAATTCCACACTGACTACCATTCAAATGTTTAAAGTCAGTAAATATTCTACAGTACATACTGTCATGCTGCCCGGGCGAATCACAGGCCTTGCATCTATTTCTTTGAATCTGGTGTTAAAACACAATGTTTCGGTTTCCTCAGGCCCAAGCGCTCAAAGCCCAGCCTCTCTGAGTTCCTGGAGTCAGAGGATGGAGAACAGGAGCAGCAGCGGACGTACACCAGCGGGCACAACCGCCTATACTTCCACAGCGACAGCTGCATGCCGCTTAGACCACAGGAAATGGATGTGGACAGTGAGGACGAGAGGGATCCGGCATGGCTCAGGGAGAAGACCGTTATGGTGAGGAAGCCATCATAAGATCATTAACCCTTTGGTTCTGTTACCATTGAAGATCCAGAGTAACATTTACTAGGTCAGACTGACTCTAGATGACAAATCAAAACTCAAGACAGATGGTGTGCCGTTTGTGACTCAGTCTGTGTGAGACGTGAATATGATATGCTACCACATCGACATATCATGTTCAAATCACATCTGAGGAGGATGTTACAGCGTATCTCATGTTAAAATGCATTAAATCAATGTTAAAGTCTAAAGGGTTGAATTTATTTGCAAAATTGGAAGTTTTGAGTATTTACCATTTTAAATGATTTTAATCATCTTCACTACCCCTCAGCAAATTGATGAGTTCATGGATGTCAACGAGGGAGAGAAAGAGGTCATGAAACTGTGGAACCTGCATGTAATGAAACATGGGTATGTTTTTTTCACTTCTCCTTCACCCCGGGCCTTTCTGTTTAAAGTTTTTTTTTTTTTTTTTTTTTTTTTTTTTTTTTTTATTGAATCAAACCTTTGCCATTAAAGGAGTAGTTCACTTCCAGAATGAAAATTTCCTGATAAATCACTCACCCCCATGTCATTCAAGATGTTCATGTCTTTCTTCAGTTGCAAAGAAATTAAGTTTTTTGAGGAAAACATCCCAGAATTTTTCTCCATATAGTGGACTTTAATGGTAGCCAATGGATTAAAGGTCCAAATTGCCATTTCAGTGCAGCTTCAAAGGGCTCTAAACGATCCCAGCCGAGGAATAAGGGTCTTATCTAGCAAAAAGATTGGTCTTTTTCTTGAAAAAATTAAAATGTATATACTTTTTAACCACAAGTGCTCGTCTTTCACCAGCTCTGCGATGTGCATGCTTATCTTCATGCATTGCATAATCACGTTGGAAAAGTCATGCACAGTTAGTTTTTAGTCTGTGTACTTCAGTTCAAAAAGGAAGGGTAGAGTGAAAAACTCATTTTCTCCTCCAACTTCAAAATCGTCTGACATTTGTTTTACTTTTTTTTTTTTGTGTAAAGGATGTTTGACTTTATTTGCACATTCGCTTTGTAAACACTACAAAGTGTGCGTGATTACGTAATGCGTGAGGTTGGGCTAGCGCAAGACGAGCATTTATAGTTAAAAAGGGTATAAATTTGTATTTTTATTAGAAAATGACCGATTGTTTCGCTAGATAAGACCCTTATTTCTCAGCTGGGATCATGTAGAGCACTTTGAAGCTGCATTGAAACTGCAATTTGGACCTTCAATCCGTTGGCCACCATTCAAATCCTGGAATGTTTGCCTCAAAAACCTTTATTTCTTTTCGACTGAAGAAAAAGACATGAACATCTTGGATGACATGGGAGCGAATAAAAATTATCAGGAAATTTTTATACTGGAAGTGAACTACTCTTTTAAATGCAATCCTTGTTCTATTTTATTACAGTGGCCTGGATACTCTCCTCATATCATCTTGCATGTTATGTGAGGTCATCTCTCAGAGCTTGATCACATTTCGGCCAGTAATTCGCTTATTTCTTTCCATGCAGATTCATAACTGACAACCAAATGAATCAGGCCTGCATGTTGTTTGTGGAACAGCACAGCACCGCCATCATGGAGAAGAATCTGTGCCGGAACGTTCTGCTCCATCTGGTCAGTATGCATGACTTTGGCTTGGTAAATACAGTGACCATAGATAAAGCCATGGCTCACCTGAGAGATCTGAAACAGCAAAAAGACGGCCAGGAGCAATCCAAAACGCAAGACAATGCTGACGGCGGATCCAGTGGCGATGGTGAAGCCAGTGTATCAAATTTAGTCAAGACCCAGAATCACTGAAACCACCTCCTCACACTGCGTTGAATTGAGTGTCAGCGGGCATCAGATGCCCCCTGGATCTGAGAGCCACCATATTCTGCTCGCTCACAGGGTTAAAGTTGATGGCGAGTTAGAAGCAGGTTATGTGGTTTGACGGCCCCATACTCTGCAGAACATGATGATTTTGGCTTGATGTCATCAGAGTTCAAAGCAACTCTTTACTATATTCAAATTACTTGAAGATGCCATTAGTCTTTATGATGGACTGTACAAGCAGGTCAGATTTTTCTCTACCCACACAACCCTGTAGCTCTAGCAAATTTTTAGCACACATTTTAGGTGCCTGTTTTTAAAAGGACTATGGAAAGATTTTTTTAATATATTTTGAATATTGATGGATGGAAATGGCTCCTACAAACTTGCTTTTACTGCATATTTTTCACAGGGGTTGATAAACTCATTCTGAAACTAACATTTTAGTTTTTCTTGTGTATAGTTTTTTTTTTTTTTTTTGTGGAGTTTTTCAGCATTTCAGTTGGTGCCACCCCAAGGGTATTTTTACTTGTTTTTTTTTTTTTTTTTTTTTTTTCTCTCTGGAATCTGTCTGGACTAAAGTTTTGTTGGTCTGTTCTTGGTGGCTTAGTATCCACTTTAATGTTGCACCACACTTGAAGACTTCAAATGACTTTTTTCTTTGGAATCTTGGATTGAAGAACGAGCATCAGTGCTGCAGGCCATCTGCATCTACACTGCAGTGTTTATCAAGTTTTTCAGAGCCTTAATTCCACTGACCTTGCAACAAAAACCTACAGGTACAGGGTACTACAACGCAGTGGATGGGGGATGCCTTGCAGAAATGTTTACACTTGCCTTACCCATGGAAACATGGACTCTAAGCAGGGTTTGAACTTTTGATCTAAATCAGTGCGAACAGGTTTCATTTATTCTCATTTGAATAATTTCAGTGACGCTTTACTGCACACAATACTGTGTCCAGTTCCATACATTAGTTTAATCACAGTGCATCTGCTCTGGTGTGTCCATCAATTTACCTTGTTTCCATTTTTCCTTCATGGTGCCCATTTATTTGATTTTCAGGTGTTTCTGAGAAAACCTGTTGTAATGTGTACATAAGTTTAGTGATATGATGGCTTTGCATTCCTGAAGGAATAATATTTTAGACCAAAGTGAAATGTTTGTCTAGTTGGTTTCAAAACAGAAATGTAAGTCTTCATAGTTTTTTTTTTTTTGTTGTTGTTGTTGTTGTATGTATCGGATTTAAAAGAAAGGGATCTGTTTGTGAATCATTACTTCATTTCGCTACAACTGTGCACTGGGTTAAAAAATGTTTTTGGTCAATATTGGAGATCAATTACTTAACTGGCTGAAGCCGCTGCGTAATTGCAATTTGCGTAACGCTCTCAATGCAGCAATGATTACACAAAATGTGGATTACTGATATAAAGTAATGTCAAAAAAGGTATTTATATCTTGAATAGGAACATTATGAAACCTGCTTGAGTTTCTGAATTATGCTGAAACGTGCTTGAGGTTACTCTTTATTTAAAATAAAGATTTTTTTTTTGTTTTACAATTGATACCTCACAAGTCATGTTCATAAATGATTTATTTCCTGTTTTTCTTTTGAGTAAACATTTACAAAAAAAAAAAAAAAATCAAGACTTTTCTAAGTGTTCCGAACAGTTTATTAAATTGCAAATGTTCAGTTGTATTCTTACAGCTGTACTGTAAAGGCACAGACAAAATGAGGTAAATATACATTAAACGGTCACAGTTTTATAAATATAGTATAGATCAGATCTTTCGTGGGTTAATCTGTGTCGGGTAACAAATGTTCTCTTCTGCAGTGAGAAATTACATAGTACCTTGTAAATGATGTTTTATCTCAGGGACATGCGAATTAGGTGCTTGTCCTCTCTCATTTTGTCAAATGTTTTTCCTCTGAAATGTCCAACCAATGCATTATAAACATTACTGTAAGTTAAGCCAGCTAATAAAAACATCAAGTTTTACAGTAAGACCGGTATGTATGTAAAAATGTGAACATAAAATTCAACATAAAATGGCACAACACTTAAGCTTAGTGCGAATTATCCCATTTCTGTAGAAACATTGGTATCTACTGATCAGTATTATGTTGCCAAAGTTGTGAAAAGGCTGACACATTAAACACTCTACCCTGTGATGTAAAAATTAAAAACAGTACTTTCTAAATGAGAACACAGAGTACCAGGCCAACACGAATTAAATACTAGTTGTTACATATGCCATCTCTAAATGTTACTGTGTCCTAAATCAAACAACATTCAGCTGTTTAAACAGACTAAGTTCTAATGATACATTCTCCACTTTTGACTTGAGTAAACTCAAAAGCAGAAAGATTGTCTGAGCGTAAGAGATCCAGCTTTGTCGTTTGTTGTAAAGCGCTTTTTTTCTTCTTTAACACATTTTTGAGCAGTTTTGAGTGCGTTTGATCTCTGAATGCTTCACAGTAGATTCTTTTCTGTGGTAAACCAGACCAGCGTGCTTTGCAACTTAACACCTGCAGCTAAAGACTTTATTAGACTGCTCTAATAGTAACAGTCTCTTTTGCAAATATTTACTGTTATGCAAATACCAAAACACCTGTTCACCTGTAATGAGGTCAAAGAGTAGTGGTTGGCGTCATACCTCAGAACAAAGTTTAATGTTATTCTGCAGTGATATATGATGCTGATAATAATAAGAAAAAGGGCAAATGTGACATCTGAACGCTGTAAGCACTTGGGAAGTTTGATAACATTAAAGAAACTTGAGGTCTTGAATTCCAGCAGACTGGATCATCATGCAAAAATCAAAACACCAGCACTTTCCATCCAGGGTGTGTGAATGAGCAGCCAAAGAAAAGGCTGTCAACCACCTGATCCAGCAGCCAATCAAACACCACTTCCCTGTTCCCTGAGCCAATCGTCACCCTCAGCTTGAAGTTTCCCCCGTCGCTGGGATTGTTATTGTTGCTCACAGGAAAGAGGTTGACTAGTTCCATGTCAAAGGTCACAGAAGAGCCAACAGTGATGGCTGGTAGCTGGTTGGTCATCTCCTTTCCGTTCACAAACACGGCACCTGGAAAATGGAAAGCACGTGGTGACTTAACACTAATGTTTGCTGCAGTCGGTGAGTAAGCAGTGCCTCAAAAAACACTTTTTCTAATTTAAATTTAAACAGCAAAAGTGGTGTTAGCCTGTTAATTTCTTTAAATCAGCTTAAACTATCCATTTCAGTGAATCAGTTTAAAATTACAATTTAAATGATTCATTTGAGTCATTGCTCATAAATCTCCCAAAAGACTCACTCTGTGAGTGTTCATTTAATTGTTTTAGCAATAAACATTAATACTGACCTACCTAATATTTCTTATGCTTTGTTAAACTGATTACATATCATTTTGACCTTTGTTCATTAAGTTTCCACACAGTGTGGAATTTAAGCCTTGATTATTTCTAGATTGTTGCTATACTCAAAGAAAAATACTTTAAGCCATTTAGGCACAAATATCAACTGTTCAAAGGTTTGAAGTTAGTAAATTTTTTTTCTAGAAATTAATACTTTTATTGTAGCAACAATACATTTTGTGAAACGTGACAAAATCATTTGTAATGTTATAAAAGAGTTCTTTCTTTTTTTTTTTTTTTTTTTCTTTTTTTTTATAAAAATGCTGTTCTTGTGAAGTTTCTATTCCCCGAAGAATCCTGAAATCACAGTTTCCACAAAAATATTAAGCAGCACAACTGCTTTCAACACTAATACACACTGATGAAGACTGGAGTCATGGCTGCAGAAAATTCAATTTTGCCATCACAGGAAAAAATTACAATTTAAAATATATTAAAATAGAAAAAAAAAGTATTTTAATTTGTAATTATTTTACAATATTAGTGTTTTTACTGCATTTTTGATCCAATAAATGTATTCTTGGTGAGCAGAAGAGACTTTTTCAAAAACATGAAAAAATTTCAACCGACCCCAAACATATGAACAATAATGAATATACTGAAAATCTTAAAAAGGTGTATAAATATTATGTCAGTTTAACTATATTGTCCTGTTCGCACCATTAGTGGAGATGCAGACAGCCTGATCCCTCTGCAGTGAGTCAGTGTCAGTTCTGCTGTCCGCACACACACCCAAACTGTCACGCTTATCTGTAAGTCCAGCAGCTGTGATCCTGCAAACAAACAAATGACAAAGCCAAAAATCAGACACACAATGAGTGAGACATATGATAAGCCTGCTGATATGTTACTGTAAAATGTTATTTTCAATGATTCTGCATCTTTTCGTTGTTTTCAATAATTAATTGCTATATGTGTAATATGATCTTAGCCTATTTATAACATCCCACTTTCATATAGCCCACATCTGATTTGCTATGAGAATATGTGGAAAAATGAAACGCTGATGTACTTGAAGGTGAGGGTCTGGCCACAGAAGTACGTGGGGGAGTTGGAGTACAGAACAGCCCCTTGACCAGGCGATGAGTCATTGCGCATGGCGATGTTCTTCCTACTGCTTAAAATGTAACCATCCACGCCTGGAAGCCATTCTGTAAACGCACAATAAAACAACATTCATGAAACACGTCTTCTGTTGAACATAAAAGAAGATATTTTGAAGAATGTGGGTAACCAAACAGTTGCTGGTCCCCATTGACTTCCATTGTATAGAAATAAACTACTACTTGAGGGTGAGTAAATGACAGAATTTTCATTTTTGAGTGAACTATCTCTTTAAGACACCCAGTATAACTAGGTTTCGTTCAGTCTGTACCGTGGGGTGCGAGTGTGGTGTAGCCGGTCTGCGGGATACTCCATGGGCTCCATTCGGTTCGGCCCTCTCCTCTGGCACACACGCGAAACAGGTGGTCGATGTGCGGGTCAAGATGGAGCACCAGGAACTCTGTGTCTTTTCCAATGTACGCGTCCTCATACTGAGAAGAGTTACCACGACGGTACTGCAACCGGTAGTCTTGAGGGGTGAAGTCATCGTCCACCTACACAAACAGTTGGCATTACCAAGAGGGTCAAGTGGGGCTGAAAATGTTTCATGGACTTGAACGGGAGGCCAGACCCACCTTACACCAGCGCACCAGCACACCGCCTGGTCTCTCCACCAGCTCCTCAATCTGGACGGGCGGATGAGAGGCCACGCTGCCGTGCCGAGCCACATGCGTACGGAACATATGCAGCAACGAGTCGTCCAGCTGCGCAGACAGACACGGCACGTCCACCAGCGCAGGTACCTCGGGCAGACTGAGGACACATTGTGACGACACATTTTTATATATACTGTGTCTGTTTATAATTATACATAAATCTTAGGCAAATCTTCCTTGAAGGTTAAAACAAGGCACATCAAGTAACTAAGTTTGAATAAAATAGCACAAAACATGCTGACATCTTTTTTTATTAATTTTTTTACGGAGCCCTGCACATGACATACAGGGGAAAAAGTAAAATCGTGCACACGATTTACTAATTTGTTCCCTCGGTTTACTAAATTGTGCACACGATTTACCAATTCGTTCCCTCATTTTAATTAAATTGAGCACACAAAATAATTCGTGCCCTCGTTTTAAGTAAATCGTGCCCACAAAATAGCTTGTTCTACTTCCTGTCTTATAAACCGATGTAGGATTGTATGCAATGCTGTAAGGCTTTTGAGAATGTGTGTATAACTCATACCCAACTCAAAATAAAACCCAGTTAAAGTGTCTCTGTCCAAAACATAACATAACATAACATAGCAGCAAGAGGTTTATGAGAATGTGGACAGGAAGTAGGATGAATTATTGTTTTAGTGTGCCCAATTCACTTAAAATGAGAGCAAAAATATACTTAAAAGTTACTTAAAACGAGGGAACTAATTATTATATCGAGCGCATGATTTACTTAAAATGAGAGAGCGAATTATTATATTGAGTGCACTATTTACTTAAAATGAGGGAACAAATTAATATATCGAGTGCATATTTACTTAAAACGAGAGATGAATTATTATATCGAGCGCACTATTTACTTAAAACGAGGGAACAAATGATCATATCGAGCACATAACTTACTTAAAACGAGGGAACAAATTATTACATCATGTGCACGATTTAGTAAAACGATGGAAAGAACTTGTAAACCGTGCACAAGATTTAGTAAATCGTGCGCACAATTTACTTTTTTTTTTCTCCTGCATGTCAAGTGCGAAGCTCCGTTATTTAAAAAAAAAATGTTAACATTGTATTAATGTTAAAATTATGTTCTAATTTTATTTTATTGTTGGCTATTTTATGTAATTTTCATGGAGTTTAAAACCAGAAATGTGTAGTTAGTATTTTTCCCAAATCTATGAATTCAAATTAAACAACTTATTCATGATTTGCCCCATTTAATAGTTCTTTACGTAGAGTTGTGTCAAGTTACTTTGTGCTCTCCTTTTGTGGATATTATGCAAAAGTTATGGTAAATGATTAAAACAAATCTGTAATTTTTTTTTTTTTGCAGACAAAGTCAGCATGCAAGGCTATCACACTAGTCTCATGCTAACACATTAACGTTTAAAACTATCCAAACACACAGATTCTACTTTAGACTTACAAGAGAGTTTGAGGCCTGTTCAAACCAAAGACGATAACTATAACAAAAACTGTAACGATTCTTCATTCTAATTCTATGTGAAGAGGGAATAAACTATATAAGCCAATCAGCATCCACCTGATTTTAAAGAGCTCGAGCATTTAAAGCAGTAGATTACAAAACTGCAATGTTTTGTAAGTATGTTACCGTGAACATGTTTCTCATTCTTTTCCCCAAACTGAGGGATGAGTCATTATTATTTGCTGTTGTATTTGTTCTCTTACAATGAGACATAATTGACAAAATGAATATTATAGATCATCATTCTAAAAGTCTAAAACACTTTCAAATTAAATATTTCAAAAGTGTTTATTCTAAAATACAAAAGTTATTTAAATGGCATCCATAATGCCACAATTATTGCTGTAATGACTGTAGGCATGGGTAAAACTTGATCCTGGGGTACATTTTAATTATGTAAAATGAATCATAGCTAAGGCAGTATAGTTTTATAAAGCTAAGCTTGGGTGATTCAGCACACCCCTGCTGGTACGGTTGCCATCTTTCTGTTAAACTTTGAGCAGATGCTTCACAAAACACTAAACAGATGAGTCATAAAACCAGGCATTAGTAAAGGTTAGGTGACATGATTTTTTTAAATGAGTGCTTTAGTAATTTTGTGAATAATGTCTTCTGAACTTCAGGAAAAGAAGGCTTTGCTTTGTGTGTTCTCAAGGTCTGAATCTCCATGTATTCAGTATTTCTAGACATGAATTGAGAGTGACAGTGTGATATCAAAGCTCTTCTCTGTTCACTGGCCCAGCTGAGGTTTGTTAAGTGAATGAGTTTGTGTGCTCCTCACCTGTCCAACTGGATCTGCAGGGCTTTCTTAGTGAAGCTGCCCAGCTTGTCCTCCTTCTCATTTATGCCACAGCGGATGGCAGCCTCCCCTGAGGGAACAGTCATATTATTACATTCTCAACTGAACGTTAGGAGCAGTAAAAGTCAAACTGTAGCAAATATAATCAAATGAGCTCTAGAGGAAATTACAGCAACCAAGATGTTATATGGTTTTAGCACTGTTTGTGTTGAATTGTTAAACACTTAAACATTTAATCAGATAACAGTTTAATAGCTGGCAATTATCCAAATGGCAGGGCTCAACAATAAGGTTTCTTTTTTTTTCTGCTGGTCCATATGAGCCTGTAGGTTCACATTTGTACTTGCCCTGCAAATACTTTTAATGACCCTACAGCAAAAACGTGTATATGTGTGTGTGTGTGTGTGTGTGTGTATGTGTGTATATATTATATATATATATATATATATATATATATATATATATATATATATATATATATATATATACACACACACACACACACACATTTTCATAATTTTTTTATTAATAAATAAATTTTAATTTTAGCAACAAATGTATTAAATGTATAAACATTTCTTTATTTTTTTACTAAAAAAATCAAAGTAATAATTAGATGTTTTTTATTAAATATCAAAAAAATTAAAAAATTATACACATATATATGTATATTGACCTAAACTCTCTTTTGCACTGGCTCTGAGCATTAAAGGGATAGTTCACCCAAAAATGAAAATTCTGTCATTAGTTATTCACCCTCATTTCGTTTCAAACCATAAGTCCTTCTTTCATCTTCACAACACAAATTAAGATGTTTTTGATGAAATGCAAGAGCTTTCTGACTCTCCATAAACTGCAATGCAACTACCACGTTCAAGACTCAGAAAGGTAGTAAAGACATTGTTAAAATAGTCCATGTGACATCAGTGGTAATTTTATGAAGCTACGAGAATAATTTTTTGTGCGCAAAGAAAACAAAAATAACTTTATTCAACAATTTCTTCTTTTCCATGTCAGTCATCAACACGCATTCACGGCTCCTGCGTCAGCAGCACCGCACGGATGTGTGGTAATCCAGTGAATGCGTGTCGAAGACTGACATAGAAAAGAAGAAATTGTTGAATAAAGTTATTTTTGTTTTCTTTGCGCAGGATGCTTCATAAAATTACGGTTGAACCACTGATGCATGGACTATTTTAATGTTGTCCTTACTACCTTTCTGGGCCTTGAATGTTTCAGTTGCATTGCTGTCTATGGAGGATCAGAAAGCTCTCAGATTTCATCAAAAGTATCTTAATTTGTGTTCTGAAGATGAACAAAGGTCTTACGGGTTTGAAACGACATGAGGGTGAGTAATTAATGGCAGAATTTTCATTTTTGGGTGAACTAACCATTTAAGCCATCTCTATCGCTGAGCCTTGAATAGCCACATTTTCACACAGTTTGATCAGATACTTTCATATAATCAGACTGCTGCTATTCAACTACTTATTAAGCAAATGTCCAGCATGATTTTGTATCATACCACTGACATAGTCCTACAAGCTGACATAGCTGATCCTTGTCTGGCACAAGGCTAAATCTAATTTTCTGATCTGATAAATACCTTCTCATAACAAATCATAGTCTTTACATACTTTAAATCCCATGAAATCAGGTTAGTGTGACTGTAGTTGAAAAATAACTGTAGCACTAACAACGACAGGCCAGTTTCCACTTCCATTGATCTGACAGACTCACCCTCTCGGAGCAGCTCATCAGCTGTGCTGACTCCATGCTCAATGAGCTTCTGACAGTCATCTAAGGGACTGACACTGTCCAGCTCGATGTCGTCGACCTCTTGCAGCAGAGTGTTCAGCCTCTCGGTCAGCAGTCGACTCACTGCCGTCTGCAGCTCCTGAAAGTGCCGCTGCAGAGCCTCACGCGTCTGACTGGCACTGCCGCGCACCTGAATACAAACACACATACAGTCAAGATTTACATACAAACATCTCCATTACATTGAATTTTTGAGGACAGCTCAGGAAAACATTTCCTCTGTACAGCTCAACAAATGTGCATTTCCTCAAACCACAGGCTAAAAAGAGGTTCTGGCACTGATTTTAAGAAGTAACTTCAACCTAGAACATTCAGAGAGGACTTGTTTTCTACACAATGTTTGAATTACAATGATAGACAGATGTGGTCTGTAATGGCATTTCAGAACTGGTATTTTATTCAGGATGTTGATGAGGTTGCACCAGGTAGCACAAGATAATGATCTATAGTTATGTTAAATTACAGTAAATGAGGAGAAGTGTGAATTTTCAGCAGTCTTCAGTGTCACATGATCCTTCAGAAATTCTGCTAATATGCTGATTTGCTGCTAAAGTAACATTTCTTATTATCAATGTCGAAAACAGATGTGCTGCTTAACATTTTTGTTGAAACTGATACTTTTTAGGATTCTTTGATGAATAGAAAATTCAAAAGAACAGCATTTATTTGAAACAGACATACTTTTTAACATTATAAATGTTTTTACTGTCACTTTTGATCAATTTAATGTGTCCTTGAAGAATGAAAGTATTAACTGATCACATAATCCAATGATCCCATGTTAAAAAAACATTAGGTTATGTGCACCAAATATTTTTTTTACAGAGGTTATGAGAAAAAAGTTTCTAAATTCCTACACGATTAAAATAAAAGTACTGTACATATCAGAGGAAATTGGTCCTTTCTGAAAAGAGACTGAGTAAAAAAACAAGCTGATAACTACATAAACCCATAATAAATCTGAATGCAAAATACAATTCTACTGTTATAGAATACGAATACTATAAACATAGTAAATATATATAAACAGAGTAAATACAGTAAATCAACCAATTTATTCAGACATTTAACTGTATATTTAGTCATATGTGTAAGTCACGTAAATGTGCCAACAGTCTTGTTTTGTACATGAAGTGTAGGTCTGAAAGCGGAAGTGGTGAGAAGTGAATGGCACATTTCAATTTTCTTGATGCATCTTTCAGACTAAGTGCTTCACCTTCAGCAAAATGGAGCCAAGAGTGACAGGAAGCCTGGCGGTTTTCAATGAGAAAGAAAAAAAAAAAAAACAGTTCCTCTTGTGAACATGAAACTTGCGCTTACAAAAGAAGGTTAGCTTGGCCTCTTCAATGCCACGTATCAATGAACATTTGTATGTTCATTGATACGTGCCTCAACTGAATTATGGCCCAGTACAGCTTAAAACGTCGTGAACTATATTACACAAGCACTCTTCACACTGACATAAAAGGAAATGTTAAAGGCAAAATTACACTCTTTAATTTTAAGAATTCTTTGAGTCATATTTCTGGAACGAGGAAAAGTCTCATTCCCTTATAATCAGTGAAACGCAACGCAGCCCTGGGCAAAAATATGTTGACAGAAACACACAACAGACTGCAGTGCAAACGTGTTGACGATTTGCACCGTGGAGCTCGACAGACTGCCGTCACAGTGTGTGTAGGTAGAGATAACACCCTGTCATCCAGGAAGTGGGAAGAGAGTCTAAAATAACACAGATAAAGTGGCGCAGGATAAATGGATGAAACCCAAAAGAGACGGTGTTATTAATCAACCTTAGTGGAAAGTTCCAGACTTCGCTTTGTTTGCAGCTGATGCAGGAAATGCTTCTTTCCAGAGACGTGCATCATTCCTCATACATTGAAGTCTTATCAGGATCAATCTGAACATTTCGAGCCAGCACAGAATCCTCTGCCTAAATATTGTTATTCGTGACAATGCGGCGGGGTGCGATTAGAAGTTCCGACTCCTCATCACAGGATGTTTAGACTTAGCCCAAAAGTGCTGGATCTCTGGGAAGAGGCTAAGTCAGTACAGTCCTGCAAAACTCTTTAGAGCAAATGTATAATGTCACACTGACACACATGGACACTATGGATGGGAATCAGCAGGGACTTGGCCAGATATATTGATATCTGGGTCACAGTAGAATAATATTCTTGTAATTTTTTATGTATTTTAGTGTAATTGGATTCAAAATTGTATTTTTGGCTCGTTTTGAGCTTGGATATTGGTCAAATTCAAGGAACAGCAATTTCACCTTCCCATTAAAGCCCAAAATCATAATAGTTTACTGCATAGCCAAAAAATAAATAAATAAATAAAATAAAAAATAAATTAATGTAGAAACAACATAAAGACAGTATATGTTTAATATTTGTTTAATGCCATCTTTTATTATAACTGAAGGCAAGTATCACTGACAACTCATATCTCTATGAATTTTTTTCCTACTATTTAACCATCGACTAGCCATTCAACATTACAGTATAATTGAGAGCTATCAATTTAACATTTATTAAACTTTAAAAAACTTCGAATTTGTGAACTTAAAAGAGTCTTCACATAAATAAATTATATGAAAATATAGCCCATTTTAATAAAGATATCAAACACTAAATTCTAAATTAAATAGAGATAAAGATTAAAACTACAGAAGTTATTGATTTCATCTTTTTTTCTTTTGTTCTCTGATTAACAGACATCACTGGTTATTAGGTTATTTTGGCTGCTATTTTAAAAACTGCCGCTGCTGAACTTGATGCAGATCTGACACTGCATTACATATGACGCATAAAAAATAAATACTTGCATGCACAGTTTTAAGGCAGCTTTAATCGCCTTTTTTGTGACTTCATGACAACTGACGACATAACTACGACATTGCACACTCGTAGTTTCATTTGGGTTTGAATATGATACAGCGCTTTAATATAGCCTAATACAGCGCGCGCCGGCACATTTGTGCGTGCACTTGAAGGGCATGCGCTAAGAGCACAGTATGACAGCTGACATACTCACATACATGTGAGTGGGGTGGCCAAACCTAGCCCCACCCCTGCATTAAATATTTTTAACGCGTTAAACTGAAAAAATTAATCGCCTGCGTTAACGCACTAATTTTGACACCACTAATAAATATATATATATATATATAAAAAAAAAAAAAAAAAAAAAAAAAAAAATATATATATATATATATATATATATATATATATAATATTATTATTATTATTATTATTATTATTATTATTATATTTAATATGCACTATCAACTATCCATGGCTGCCCCAGAATTAGGTACAGAGCTAATTTTCATCTTCAGTCCAAATAGTAGTAATAATAATAATAATAATAATAATAATAAATGAAAAAATGTAAATATACATTTTTGATGAGAGAATATCTAGCTACAGAGTTACATTTAATCTGTAGTCCCTGAGCAGGATTAAAAAATAATTAAATAATAATAAAAAATAATTTAATAATAATAAAATTATTAAATTTAAAAAATGTAACAAATATAGTTTTTTGCTGAGAAAATATAAATACTATGAAATAAAATATCAGGATACTTTGATATTGATTTGGGCTTGAACATGCATATGCCATTTTGGATCAATTGTGCCTGTATGTGTTTCCCATGTTCTGGCTCGGGGGTGACAGGCTGTGGGAAACAGAAGCCATTTGTAGGTTTTAAGGAAGCCTCTGTGGCTGAGATCTAGTGTAACATTTAAAGAGGAAGTAGACTAGAAACAGCAAATGTAAAAGATACAACATCAAACTCAACCACTGACCAGGAAGCTTCAGTTCTTTTAATACATAAAAAGAATCTCAACACAGATGAGCTTCTACAACTGGAAGCTGGAAGTAGTTCTACTCATGCAGAAAAATATGTAGTTTGACCACAAATGTTGTGTCCTTGCTGTGAATAACGGAGCATGTGATATGATCATATCAGATGGGATGCACATATGGGATCCCCCTCAGACAGCTGCACACGCTGTGAGGTTAATCACAGTACCGTAGGGCATCATACAATCACTAGTCAATGATCCTAAAAGTTTGGTTTAATTCTCTGTCCTGTGCAGGATATGCAGGAGCGAGAGCTTAACCATTCTCTGAGTTTACTGTCTCAAATGAAGAGCAGGAAATTACAGCCTTGTATACGCTCTGAATGAGGCAGTCTAGGAGGTGGGGGGAGGAGGAAGTTGGGTAAGATGCCAGAAGCCAAGTCTGAAGATAACAGTGAGCAGCAGGCCGGCTTTACATCCTACAGCCACCCTGAGAGACGTGCGGCATGAATCAGCCCTTCTGTGCTGACCAACAGGCTTCCTGGCATAGAGGATCCGACTCACTTCACTGAGACAGCGGGAGTATCATTTACCTTCGCTCCCTCGAAAACACTCACATGTGTCACATTATTTGTTTACTGTGTAGGGTACCACTACCTTTGTGAAGCTGAATTGTTTCTGGGCTTTTCTACATTGTTTTGATGATGTTGTTGTATTATTTTAGGCAACAGTGCATGCTGGGTGAGATCAATAGCAATTTCATTACTGTCTCCATGGGTTTGGCTTGACTGTAACAATGTGTCCTAAACAGACGGGATGAGATAAAGAGAAAACAGCGATCTCTGTAAATCTGTCAACCTAGGCTCATTGGAAATACGTGCCTCTACATACATTTCTGCAAAACTGAAAAAACGTACCTATATGAATGATTCACTGCAGTTTCCAGTTGAAATCAACACTAGAGGCAGTAAAAAAAATAAAGTTTTATTCCTTTTCACACAAAGTATGATTTACAGGTACAGAGTTTTGATTAATAAAGGCTAATTTTCACACAATTACTTGCAGAATGTTATGTTATGTCTTAAAAACAATTTTAACGTCCTGCACGATTTGAAAACTAATACTTTTAACCATTGTTGTCATATATACTACATCATATGCAAGAGTTTTCTAATCCAGTAGGTTTACTCGGTAGCTCATGTGATACAGCGTTGCACTTAGGTGATGAAGAGCTCTGGTAATGAATCCCCATGAAACTACGGTTCAACAAAACAACTCAAATCCGCATAAGGAAGTTAAAATAGCATGGCTGCATCAGTGAATGCGTTTTTATATTACTTTTGCATTTGTTAACACTATCGGGTAGGCTTAGGGTTGGCTTTGGCATAGGGGATATTTCCAACATGATAGAGCATTAACCTTTAGCGACACTCACCGGATATTTGAATTCTAAACGGCCACAATGCGTACCTCAAGCAGCATAATAAAAACGCTGCAATACATGCCTGTCCCAACATAATAAAAACGTGCCATGGTCACGTATTAAACGTGTGATTTAGCGCCACTCTCTGGACATTTCACTTTGAAACTGCCGCGAAAGGTGTAGTATGGTATTGCAGAAATGTATGTAGAGGCACGTATTTCCAATGAGCCTGGGTTGAAATTTGTTTTTATCACAGCCAGCCATGACTGAGACTAGGGTTAAGCAAAAGAGATAAGATGGGATTATTTTCAGTTACTTCTATTTCTATTTCTGCCAGGGTTATGTGCCATTCAGAACTGAATTGAGAATAGATAGATAGAGAGAGATAGAGAGATGGATGGATGTAATATTTAATTTATATAAATAGCCACATTTGGTTATATGTAGTACATTTGACAACACAATTTTAGTGTTGTTATTGTTAAAAATATTAAGTAGGAATTTTTGTTAACTGAAATAAACAACAATTTTAGTGTTGTTATTGTTAAAAATATTTAGTAGTTTTTGTTAATTACAAAGAAAGCTGAAAAGAAATAGATAGATAAAAGTTAATTGAAAATATTAATAAATATTATAATATTGTATAAATAACACTAAAATAACATTACACACTTTTAATTTTATAGACCAAGGTGGAATTTCCCAGATTACCTGTTGAATTTCACCAAATTATAATTCAGGTGGTAAATTCCACTTCAAATTCTATTCAACTTTTTGTGAGGAGTCACCAATTAAATTAAACTCAAACTTATTTGGCCAATCCTGATTTCTTCAATGTCACATTGGGTTGCCCCGCACACTGTGAAATATCAAATACTACCGTATATATATGAAATATATTCTGATTGGCTGTTATTGTGTCATGTTACACAGCAGTTCCGATGAGGACTGACACATTGCCTGTTGTTGGAAACCTATTTATTCTTTCGGAAGCAGTGCAGAGAGTCGTACCTGTTTGCGTGCCTGGCTGAGTCCATGCAGTCTCTGCTGTAGCTCGCTTCTGTAGTTTTGGGCTGCTTCAATGCTCTCCTTTGCCTCCTGCAGCAACGCCTCTGCCTCTATTGACATCCTTGTTGACCTCTGCCAAAGCACAAATATCAAGGTAAAGTGTAGGAAAACATTTCCATCAATAGAGATAACTTTTACTTTGACTGGATTTATCATTTATGGGGTTAGACAACATTGAAGAGAAAGGCTGAAACCAAAACACGCCCATTTCGGAAAATGTCACGCTAACAAAGCTAAAATAATAATAAGAGGAGCATGAAATTCCATACAGGCCAAAAAACGGAGTCTGTTCTTCATGCTCATAAAAAATTTAACAGCAACTTTATGAAACCATCAGGCCATCGTTTCCACATCATGTGGATGTGAGGAAGCGTTTTTATAACGCATTCACAGCCTTATTTGTTGAAGAGGATGATGGTGTCGTGTACAGTTATGACTAAAAGGCTCAGATCTTAAGAAACCACATCCATGTCAACTGTCATAGCAGTGCAAATTCACAGGAGTCATGGAAATGAATCACTGGCCTGAAGACTACAAAAACAAGACCTGATGAGATGTGTGTGCTATAAACTCACACTACTAAATTGAAGCAGTGAGTCAAAGAGCAGCACAACAGTGTGAGCCACAGCTTTTGATAAGATGACATCAATCTGTGTGACAGTCGACAAACTGCTGCGCTTGCTGTGTTTGTGCTAGTTCAGGTTTAGATAACAAATCTGTGAACTACACAAAAATGATACACAGATCTGTTCTGATAGTGTCTAGAACAGAGAACAAAACCAATGCTAAAAGAAAATATTACAATGCAACTAAACATAAAATTATATTTAAAATATAGCCTTTCCATGTTCATCAAAAGGCTATGTGTCCAAACAAACATTATGGTATTTTGGTGCAAATTCATCTGTCACTTGCGAATATATCCTTAAAAAATATCTGACCTAGTGTTTGCTGTGTCACACCAAGGACAATAACTAACCACAACTATAATCAGAAAAACACATACACTTTCAGAAAAAATGGTACAAAAGCTGTCACTGGGGTCGTACTTTTACAAAAGGTACATGTTTATACTTAAAGGGTCGATGCTGGAAACTTAAAGGTACCTAAAATGCTCATATTAGTACCTAAAAGGTACAAAAGTGTATCTTTTGAAAAGGTACCTCATCAGTAACAGCTTTTGTACTGAGACTGTATGATCAATATTTTTTTTTACAACATTTTTAGAATGTTTCTTTTTCCATCTAATATATCAAAATCTGAAGCAAAGAGGTAGACATCATAAGTGCAGCACACGCTTATAATAAACAGAACTTTGTCATGCTTTGGTGTGGATGCTAATATAAATATTGTTATAGTTATTATTCTTGGTCTGAATAGGCCTTTAGGCTGGTAAATCCCATTTTTGCTGTTGTTTATGCATTTAAGAAGATAATTATCTGATTAGCAAACTCGACTAATAATTTTGCAGCTCATGGTAATATTAATAAGTTAACATTTTTGTTTACTCTTGTACAATAAACAAATATATTATGTTTGGTCACCACTTGATTTAAAATCAGGATCCTGAAGCAAAAACATATTTGCAACATGTTAATAAACAGCTCTCACGTCTTTACTGATCAGGCTAGCATGCTACAATGAAACCACTTCCGTTGAAGATGAAGTGAAAGCAACTGCACTTTTCTTACATGTGCCTTAAATTCACAAGTATGACTGAACCTATAGACACTACCCTGAACTAAAACTTCAATTCAGCTTCTGTACAATGCAACACTGGTGTCATTGTGAAGGAGAGAACAGCTGCCTATTTGTTTATGCGTGTAAGTGAACACAAATACCGGACAGGTGGAACGGCAGCAAGCTATTCAGTTTACCTTTGTTTAACACAAAGATGCTGACCTTAGTGCACAGAGCAGAGAATGAACCTGTGCTTAACTCTCAAAAGCACACTTTCATCTATACACCTGTGTGAGAGAAACCTAAATAACTAAATGTGACCTGCACCAACAAGCCTGTGAGTTTCCACAATCATCTACCTTATGATCAATGCCTAAAAAATGTTATGAGTTGCAACAGCGGCATATTTAGCAAATTTTGACATTTAATGATCAAGGCAAACGGAGGGCTTCTCCAAAATCACCGTCTAATCCTCTGATTTAGCAGCAGGGATCTCATCCAAACTCGGGTTTGAAATCTAGGCAAAGAGCATTGAGCCAAGCAATTACATTATCTATTGCTCTTCCAGAATCCTTTCCCACAAGTGAATTCATCAGGGAGTACAGCAGAGGACTGGCTAACTGTCAGAGGGACACCAATGACCTAGATTCAATGGCAAAAAATCCGCAGCCAAAAGACAATGTTGGGAATTCCAGTGTGAGATGTCTGATCTGAGGATCATGTGTCCTGCTTCACAATCTGTGACCGCTCACTGATAAGGGCCACGGTTTAAAGGGCCCTTCTATTAAGATGAAATACATAAGATGCATTTAAACAAACAAAAGTGTTTATAAACTATCAGAGGTCTTTTGCATTCTGCTGTCCATCAGCTTTACAGTTATGTTAGCTTATACAGTTATACATAAAAACATGTTTTCCTCTTTTGGTCCAATCCAAGCATAACAGAGCAGTTATGTAAAGTGCAGTAACTCTCTATGGGCCATACTGATGCACACTCAACATGTTTATACATGTCCAAAACAGTAGAAATGAAAGGCAGATGAGAGAAGAGCAGTACAAACATGTAAATATGAAATATCAATATGAAAAACAACAAAAATGTTTCGCAATTATTTTCAGACTCAAAAAGCAGCAGTTCGTGAAGCTCTTCTATGAGGATCGCCACACCAACACTCATCACTTCATCTCATCAGAGTTTTACAGTAAGCTCTTCAAACTGCTTCACCCATAAACCTGCTCACGAAAAAACAGCATCTGTAACTTAGCACTGGAAGATAAACTGTAACAGAAACATGAGCTATAACTAAGCGATTTTGCTGTGTTACCTTATGCGATCCTGTCTTGTGTCATATTAACTTCTGCCGCTGAGTTCCGCCATTGACGCCCTGGCGACAGTAAAGAGCTCGAGGCACATATTTTCACTTTGATACAAACCTGTCATCCAATCAGATGCCGCACTGCTATGTTTTCCTCCTGTCTGCCGTCAGTTCTAGCCAATCAGATGATTGAACCTCACTTGACCCCGCCCTCCCCATCTTTAGTTAAAAACCCAAAGCGCATGAAGGCGTCAGTCAGGTCTTTTGGCGTCAAACAACAAGTGAAGGTAACTTTGTGTAAATCACAAAATAAGAGCTGTTACCTTGCAGGTGTATATTAATTATGAACAGTATAAAATCCCAAGACTTTCAGAACGAACATTTACAACCAATTTTGTCACAAAGCGGAATTCAAAACTTACTGTGAATATGAGAGTACTGCTTAGCTACACAGATTATAATGCCTATTGTGTTATTTTTATCATGCAAAACATATACCATCTAGAGTTTCGTACGCAAACCTATTATTTAAAAACATGTTTAAAATATTATATATTTTCTATATTTAATATATCAAATAAATAGTGTCTAAGATTTGGAATATTTTGATAAATTATATTGCCTACCTGACGTGAAAAGAGAGTAAGTCGACATGGTTGGTAGGCTATGTGAATATAATTATTAATAACTCAGTGGCTGTAGAGTAAAGTTGGTTGGCTATAATCAGGATATATGTTAAATGTGTTCACTGTTGAACGGTTCTGTAGCAGCAGAGGTTTGGTAGCTGTTTTGTGTGGGCAATGAAAGCCAATTATACATGCCCATGCAGTGTTATTTTGTGATGACTCATTAAATGCATGGTATGTTGTGATATGAAATTTTAAAGCTTGAAATAACTCTGCAGTGCCAAAGTACTTGCATAAATACAAAGCCCTTTTATTACAGTATGTTTGCCTCTAAATTAAATTCTTATATGTTTCAGAAGCAGCCGTTTATCTAATCTTAATCAACCTTTAGATATAAGCTGCTGCTTGCCTCAGTTTAGCAACAGTCCTTCTGGCATTTCTCCTCCTCTCCACTTCGATCCTCACTCCTTTAAGATATTCTGCCCTATATACAGTAACTATTATCATCCATTTAGTAGTCTCATAGGGAGTAAATTGGAGCTTGAGTTGAGCCTCATTCTTGAGACCCTCCTTTGCGTACAGCAAGCCAAATACCCTTTACCAGTTATGAAGTAACATGAACATCATATTTATTGTTTAGGCAAATGTAAAATATCACTCGTGTGCAATTCACTTAGCCTGCATTTCTAACAGTGCTTGATGCTTGGAGATTTCTCCTAAATATTCTTCCTTTTGCAAAGCTGGCTGTGATAAAACATATTTTATAGTTTAACATTTTATTATGTATTAGAATATTTATTGCACAAGATTTTAGGAATTAATCGCTTGAGGTTTTATTTAATATTATTTCAATTGTTGCTTAAAAAATATGACTCCTAAAGGCTTTCAGAACTGTCAGAAAAAATGGTAAGACTACAAGAAATATGATATTCTCATCTTTCACTGAAGTTGAATACAGTGTCTTTAGAAAGGGTGGTAGCCACAAGAGGCCTGTCTCCACCCATTCACTGCATTCTCTCTGGAAAAAATTGACAGCTGAATTGTAATGTACGCAGTGAACACTAGAGGTCTGGAAGTGTAATATGGCATCTTAGAACTGATTTTCTGTTATGTAACACTGGATGGCGCTGGATCACAGTCAGATGTTGTAGAACAGCTGTTGTAGAGAGTCAGTAATGTCTGGATGAAGGATGTGCAGGTATTAATGATGGTGATAATTAGGGTGAATCAATGAAATTTCACGTTAGAGTTAAAACGCAAGTGCAAAAGAATGGCCTTTCATGTCATTAGTTCGTTATCATTTGAAATCTTTTAAATGTTTTATGTAGATGTAGATAAATGTAGATATTTAATAATCAGACTGATTCAGATCAGAGTTCACTTTTGAAGATGAAACATCATATGGACTTAAGAAGTTTTTTTTTTCTCAGAGTTTTTACTCAATAAAATGACAATATAGTTCAATTGTCAACATTTACTCTCTCTCACATCACCTATATGATACTTGCTTTTGTGGGACATAAAAGAAGATATTTTGAGAAATATCTTTTTTTTTTTTTCTCGGAGGTGGTAAATTTAGTGTTAAGTAGCTGTGAATTCAACATGACAGTCATGACTGGATTCTGCTCTGAAAGAGGGTCATTGTGCTTTGACTTGGATATAAGAAACCCCATGTAGTTGAGACAATAACTCTGACCAGGCATTCAGGGAACAGTTTTGTTTTGTAGGCTTCATGCAGCCAAGCTCTTTTTGTACCCTACTTTGTAATCTTTAGGCTCCTTCGAACTGAAGAACTGACAGCATTTGCTGGATTTGAGAGGTAAGAAAAACAAAACTACAAGTGTTATTTTATGTCCATACACTGATTCATGGCTACTGATTCATGGCATCCTAGACAGTTCAGGTCTGAAATGCTCAATCTTGCTCTTGGAAATTTACCTTCCAGCATCCATGGAGATAAATTGGAAAAAATTATTTAGACTGTATTTAGTATGTATATCTTATGATATGAGTAATCCAGTAGTGACTAATACATTTTCATATTTTTTAATAGTGCCTAATATATTTTATTATTAACTAAATTATTAAATATTACTATTAAATGACTAATTATTAAATAAACTACTCATTAGAATGTAGTATTTATTCATTAGATACTACTTAATTAATCACTAATAGGCTAGTTTTTCATTGCATATTAATCGTTATTCTTTTACTAATTCTTCCAGATATAACTGATTTGTTTTAAGCACATATTTATGAGAAACTAGTATCTATTGTTGTTATTAACATTTCTTATGTCATTTGTTATTTGCTTTATGCACATGTAATGGCTAGTAAATGGCTACTTTATAGTTACATTTTGTTAATATTTGTTACTAGTGACAAATTACCAATATTTGAAAATGGAATAGTTACTTGCCATTATTGCACTACTAATTATTAGTGATTAATTCATTATAGGCTAGTGACTACTGGATTATTTTATTAATTAAAAATAATTGCTCTTAGCATAAAAATACATAGCCCACACTGTAAAAAAAATTACTGTAAAATTTACAGTAACTTACTGGCAATTTTGGTTGCCAGTAAGACTGTAAATTTACAAGAGTACTGTAAATCGATAATTACAATTGAACTGTAAAAATACTGCACACTGCTGCATATATATACTGTAAAAGTTTTTATTTTTACAGCTATCACTGTAAAATTACAGTAGAAATGTTTATGAATGTGAGTGAAATTACAAGAGCAACTGTGAACTTGTACTACTATACATACATTTTTCAGTAAATTAGAGCATTTGTTGTGAAATTCAATTCACTAAATTAACTACAATTGAGATTTTTCACTGCTGTGATAGTGTGTAAACCTACTTTTGATGTAAATTTCAGTAGTCTTTCCATTTTTGTCAATTTAATGTGTAATGTGAACAATAAAACTTATTCATAAACTCAAAGTTTAAATAAACTAACACAAAAGAAATAGTTTGAACTGTGCCTACCTTTAAATTGCCAAATCCATGAAAAGGCAAGACATTGCATGTACATTAATTTGGACATCAATCATTCACTTGACAATCTGTTTAGAGTCTCTCACTTCTATTCCATTGCAATATTTATTATTATTATTTTTTTAAATGGCAAGCCATTCAAAGTCCATTTCGTATCAGTGTGCATACATGTGGGTTCATTCCATTCATTTTCTTGTCTCCTTTTCCAGCAGCAACTTTTGATCCAGTTTCCGGGTTAATGCCCACAATTCCTCTGTTAAAAAAAAAAAAATAAATAAAAAAAAATAAAAAAAAATTAAAAACACAAATTATCAAAAAAAAAAAAAAAAAAAAAAACAGCATATACTCAAAGAAGAAAATTTAATTAAGTGTCATTTTAAATCACATTTGATTTATTGAAGAGTTAGGGCCATATTTAACTTTATCAGAGATGTCAATATGAAAATACATATTTACAATAAAAAATGTACAGATTACATCATTTTTATACAGATTATGTGCAACACTTACTTATTGCCTACAGAATAAGCTCTATGCTGGGTTTCCATCCTTATGTTTAACATATTTAAAAGTGTTTTTCTAAATATTTGGCTATAGACAATTTTAATCATTGCACACTGCTGTCCACTGCATATAGAGCACTGTCTAAAGGGAGATTCATTTTCATTTTTGGGTGAACTAGGTATATAATCAACATTAATCTTCATACAAGTAACATACCAGCAAATACACAGAAAATTCCCACATGATAACTTACAAAGTGGGTTAGTTGTAGAAGTTTCTGGGGTAATCACGAAGTAAAACAAGTAGGCCTCAGATGGTGTGCAGTCCTGTCAAATCTGGGTTCTAGAAATAAAAAAAAAAAGTTTAAGACATTAAAAAATTACAGTACAAATATATTTGTCAGTGTCAATAAAGTGGTCATTCACGGTTTATTTTAAAATATTGAAAACAATTAAGGTAGCAACATACATTTTTAGGGGTTGTAGGGTGTGAAGTGTCCTCTTAGATCTGCAAAAAAATAAAGAAATACAGTGGTTACAGGTATACTGCATCTGCAAGAAATTATTTGAAATTGTAAATAAATTGTAGCACACGACTGAGTCAAAATCTGCTCTACTGAAGAAATATCTCTACTTAAGATGAAATAGCTCACCTCCAGTGTACTGAGGCCTGTCGATGAGACCGCTGTTCAGAGAAGACTGTTTCCACAAACACTTGTCCTAAATATGACAAATAATTCTTCCGTTAAAGGCAAGTTCCACTTTTGTTGTGGCTTGTAGATTACAGACACATTCATTTTTTGATATTTGTATGCTTTACAAGAAAAGAAAGAAAGAAAGAAAGATTACATTTCTACACATATCTATTTGAGGCCATAAATCAACTCAAAAGCAGCAAGGTGTAATCACATAATGACTAAGATTGTGACCTATTAAAATATAATGACAATAAAATTGTAAATTGAAAAATAACTTTAACCCAAAAACTGACCAAAGCATCTAGGTCTTATAACATTATAGAGGGAACACTGCAAAAGATTACACTAAACAATTAATTATCAGTAGCACATAAAGATTGACTTTAAAACCTACCGCGAGCTCATCTTGACGACTTTTGTCATGCTCTTGAATTGTACCTCAGAATTTCCACGCTTTAATCTTTAACTAGAAACAAACTTTTCGATTTGAGACAGTAAAAAAAAAGTCTTAAATTCGCTAAAATAGCCTAACGTTACGCCACAAGTTCTGTATTTCTATAGTCTTTGCTCTAACAGCAGAATAGCAAAGATCTTTGGTGCCTGTTAGCTAACACTGCTGCTGACAAGGAGTTAGTTAAAATTAGCAGCACACCGAAAGATACTATTCATACACAATATTTTTTTTTTAAACTTACCTCATTATTGTTGTGTAGAAGTAACGAGTCTTTATCCAGTGGTAAAAACGCAAGTAGTCCTCCTTCCCAGTTTCAGCAAAATCAGGCACAAATTCAAACCGTTGTTTGTTGCGCTTGCTCTCCTTATTTCTTCTTCTGTTATTTTGTTGCACATTAGTAACACATTAGCGCACTGCTGCCTCCCACTGGTGAATTAATGTCATTGGTTTCGTTGTGGCTGCTTGAATATTTTAAGTAAAACTCATTGCAGTTAGTTGTGTTATTCTTAATATTAGCTTTAACTTAATAAAATAAAGTATAATAACTAAGTAAAGATAACAAATTATATCTATGTAAGGTGAACTACTGGATTTGACAGTGTAAATAATTCGTTAAAAGGGCAGTATTTATTACAGTTGACTTAAGTATTTTTTCTTCTAAAATACAATAAAAATGTAAAAATTGTATGCATGCTATCCTGTAGCATTTACTGCATAATCATGTTCCCAGAATCCATAGGAAAATGCAATGACATTCTGCCTTTAAAAACATGCACAGTATATTTTTGTAAATACTACTGTGAAATTTACAGCAATTAATGCTGTATATTTCAAAATACAGTAGTGTACTGTAAATATTTAATATTTACAATTTTTTACAGTGCACTAGTTTGTTTTAAAGGGCTAAAGTTAAATAGGTTTCCATATAGCGCTCAGGTGTGTTATGTTTCTGTCCTGGTGTAATCCAGGTACAAAACAAGACCATTGCAAAGTTTCTAGTGCCAGCTACAGGACAAGGCAGTTTTCATCAGCATGTGTTATGATACAGCAGTGCATGAATTTAGTCCCGTAGCATGTGGCTGTCAGCACTGGAATAGGGGGGTGTTCCTACACTTTGGGACCGCCCTCTGGATGAAACGGAGCCATTTACCACAGCAATGTCAGCCCAATCCGAGGCTGGGGAAATGCACATTGCACGCTCCTTGTGTAGACCCATCGCAGCACAGAAAATAACGGTGCGAGTACTACGGAGCGATGGCACCGCCGACTGATGCGTCTTCAGCTCAGCCTCACGGATCCCAGGAAAAACCGCTCTTGGGAATTTAAAGAAACATTGATTTTGCATTTTTGAATGCATCGCATCAGATCCGCTCACGCCAACAAAACGTGATTGGAGCTGGTTTATCTGATGATGGTCTTCTAGAACAGACTGTTCAGTTTTGGCCATCACAACGCAGACTGAAGATCCGATCCATCACCCATGCGATAATCGCAAGTCCGTCACCGTGCTGCTTAAATTATCTTCTAGACATCGGAATACGAACATCTGTGGTTCGCAGGATCCAGCTGCACCAGCTCTATAGTTTTCCAGCATCCCTCCGCCAGTGTGCATCCTCATCCTCATCCTCATCCTCAACATCGCGCCCTGCAGCTCCATCGCAAGAGGGAGGATCCGCAGAGGAGCTCTCCGAGCAACACTACACACACGTTCAGAGGATGCTTTGGATGTAAAATAAATAACGATGGGGAAAGATCAGGAATTACTTCAAGCGGTGAAGACTGAGGACCTGATGACGGTGCAGAAGCTCCTGCAGAGGCCCAAACCTGGGAAAGCAAGTAGGTTTTGCTTGATTTACATTATTGTTTGCCGTGTTGTTATGGCTGATAGAGGCAGGAGAGAGTTGGATCTACTTTCAGATGAGAAGGCAAACACTTCCCCTACCCTTTAATTATGGCTAGAGATGTTTAGGATTTCACTCAAGCTGTTAAAAATACCAAAATATGTTGTGTTTTGGGTGCTGATGTCCTCATCAAGTTCTTAACTAGCTTTACCATCAAGGTCAGTCATTTTGGTATACGTCTTGTTTTGGTGGTTCAGACCAGTATGGAAATTGATTACTGGACTGAGCTGGTCTTTTTCAGCAGGAGAGAGGGTTCCCAGTGTTGGATGCTGTGATGTTCCTGACTGTCAAGTGGTTATAGAACACAACTGATCCTGATGAACATCACATCTGCTTGAATTCACGGTTGCTTATCAATGATAAATGTTTGGGTTTTTTAAGGGTTCTAAATTATTCAGTTGATTTGCAGTTATTCTGATGTTTCCACTGTCGTAAAGGGGCATTAATGAATCCTGTTTGTGCATGAGAGTTATATGAACATTAATGAGCTTGTTTTGGAAATTAATGACTTTCAAGAGGCAGAAAATTCTAGACACAGCTGTCTGGTAAACATGAAATATTTTTGTAGTTGAGAGTTCCCCAGTGAGCCCCTGATTTGCTTGGCAGGTTCAAATTTTCAGTTGAAAAACAACTGTGAACATTCATATGCCCACCTGGATTGAGCTTCTCATTGATGTTCTGCTTTGAACACCACAAACTGAGGTGGCTGCACCTCAGAATGCATTGTGCTGCTCTGCTTTCTATCCCCTCCACCACATCTGTGACATTATCAGCAGCGTCTCACACAACAGCTCGACTGAGATTTCTTTGTCTTACATGCCTGTCTGCGCCGAGCGTGTTCAGATTAGAATAAGCCCAGGGGCTCAAGGCAGAGAGCCACGTCCGTCACGACGCTCCTCTGAGCACCAGGCTCTGTCTCGGCACTCGTCTCCTTTCCCCCTCTGCCTGTTCTCCAGTGTGGCAGCAGCACACTCCTGCTCGGCTAAACACTGCCCCTGTAATGATGGGGTGAACGAGCATGAGGTGCATCCACATCACTGCACTTTCACAATAGGAGAGAGAGGAACGAGCTGCCAGTGAGCTTCATCACCTGGCTTCGTGCCACCAAAGCAACACGTAGATTTATGCTGTAAACTATGACAGCTTTTTGGCACTGAATATGTGTGAGGCTGCTCTGTGGGAAAAACGCTGGATATGATATAATCGTGGAGTATTATGTCTTTTATAGTCGGTTGTTTCAGGTCATGGTTTGTTATTGTAAGTCATTTCACTTATATTATGAAGAATATAGGTGCCTTTATGAAAATCTGTGTTATGTTCATGAAACGCAGTAGAGCTTTACAGACAAGTTAATGCATTTCACACAAAAACAATGAATCAGCTTCTTCAAACAGAGTGATACGCCTTTGTGAAAGTGTTGGTTGGCTTTTATTTAAAGCTCCACCTCTGTATTGGAAACACAAAGCTACCCAGAAGCCAATTAGTTCCAGTCACAGCAACTGCAGTCTCCTGCTTGACAGTGATTGGTTGGGCTGGATGCTGTCTGGGTTCTGTAACAAAGTTTTGGTCAATTGACTGAAATACGGTACCTGCATTTGTTTTGTACAAAGATCCTATTATGCTTGTTCGTTCAAGATAATATTGACTGTAGCTTTGAACAACCAAGTGGCTGGTAGCAAGACCTTTTGGCTTTGAGAACATTTTGGTCTATACTCTGGAGATGCTAATGATTCTTAAACATAGAAACATTGACAAGACGGAAGATAGTGGTTCCTTTATACACTTGTAAACATTTTAATATTAATTTAGAGTATATTTCCGGCCGGTACTAGTATAGCATTTAATTTCATTACAATTAAATGATCTCATAGTGAACAGGAGCAGAAAATAATGTAGCAGCATTATGTTTTAGCATTACAATTATTATCTGTGTATGCATTACAGTAATCTTCCATTTCTCAATAACACATTTAAAGCTTAATTCTAATAGATTGGTGTCCTGTGCTGGTGCTTAGGTTACCAGCATGCATTGTGCCATTAATAAATTATCCATTTGCATTTGTGTACTATTTGCTGGTTTATTTTGTTACTTGGTTGTAATTCTCAGTAATGTTTAAATCTAAAATTCTTTGTTAATTGTGAGTTTTGTATGGTGTTGTTGAATGTTAATATCCATGAGTGCATGTGGTAGTGCATACTTCTGTACTCAGTTTTTATGTATGTACAATATTGCCACATTGCAAGTTACTATCTATCTATCTATCTATCTATCTATCTATCTATCTTAAAATAGCATTCATGTATCTTGTAGAATATTGGCAGTATGATGAGGGGAGTTCAGAAAACATCATAAAACATCCCCCAAAAAGTGAAACGAAGCTGCTGGCCGAGCTCATATTTGCAGTCACTGCCAGTCAATATTAAGAGAGTGGCTTGGAGCCCTGTAGCTAATCCAAGTAATCATTACTTCCACTGCTTAGTGTGATGATTGAATTACAGTGCAGATGGCTTTAAGTGAGTTGCAGAGAGAGAGAGAGAAAGGAAAGAGGAAAGAGTGCTGGGAGGGAAAGCAAGGGAAGCAGAAATAAGACATAGTGGAAAGCCATCCGTTACTCTGACACAACAAAACTTTCACATCTCACTGGATGATTGGCCACCTCTAGGGGATCTCTGCAGATGTCTCACACGGAGGCGTTTGTTTCTCAGTGGGGGTGAACCTGTTTTTCTGTCCATTTATCTGCAGTACTGAGGTCTGCATACGGATGTGTAAGTGTGTATATGAGCCCAGAGGGAGGGTGAATTGGAAAGAGTGTTTCCAGACGATATCTGCACAGCATTTTTCTACGTATTCAGCACATTCTCCACCTTTATCACAATCATTCGCTGCAGAAGCCTACAGAAAGAACATCTGGAATACAGTATATCTTATTGCAGCAAATTGCTGTTTAGTTTCATTAGAATGAAGCGAGTGGAACATTGCAGAGTGTGACTCAACATACTGATGAAGACATGATGGGATGGGTTATCCGTTCTCCACCTCTACAACCTGTTCACATATCCCAGCAGCAATTAGAGCCGAGCTATTTTAGCAGTCAAAACATATGGGGTCCCTCAGGAGAAAAAACTCAGATCGTTGTAGGCCTCGCTCACTCTGCTTTCCTCTGCCGGCTTGATTCTGCCATTTTGGAGTGAAATAAATCTGGTGAGAAAATGAATGCTGTAGGGGTGAAGTGCTAGATTGATGGATGACTCTCAGCTCACCGAAGTAATGATGTTGTTGAAATTGGTAGGATGTGGTTGGAGGATGTTTTTTTTTCCCTGCATATTTATAAGCTCAGAGCTCAACGGGTTAGTCAGGTGGCTGGAAATCACCTGTAGTGGGTATCCATGGAGATATCTGACATCTGTGCGACTGTTCAGGACAAGTGTAAATGGAATGTGGGAGGCTGACATGACATGACTTGATCTATCCAAAGATTATATAACAAAATCAAAGTTCAGTAAGTACTCTAAACATCAAAATATTAATTTGCAGTGATCCTCCATGATGTTTTTCTCTCTTCACACTTAAATGATAATGAAATTAAATCCTAATTTTAAAATTAAACAATGTAAAAACAATTGGGTCAATACAGGAATATTTGGAATAACTGGTTAAGTGTGAAAGTTTTGTGTTTGTAGTGAAGATTCTTGGTATTGTATTAGAAATTAAAGACAACGACACATTATAATAAAATGTCCTAATTTACTTGTATTTAAACTATATATTATGAAGTTCATGCACTGGATTAGATATAAAAAAATATATTTGTCTAATTAATGGGTAATTTACTTTATGATACTATATTGAGTGGTGAAATAGACATATTTAGTTGCCTTTGAGTTGAAGTGCCATTTGACAACCACAAAAAAGAAAAATAATAATAAAAAAAAAATAACATCATCTCTAAAGGAGATCAAATTCCAAGAGCTGTGGATTTATGCTAGATGATGTTTTTTTTATTTTTTAAATGTATTCTGTTATTCTTTAATAATGTAATTGAATATCATTTGGTGTGATATGTTTTCAAAAGTAAAACATCAACAGTGTTAATTTTAGGCTAATAACTGGAAATTAGTTTCTGAATGTTTTCTCTCTAACATTTTACAGTGAGACTCAATTTGTTAACATTAGTTAATGCATTACATATCTTAAACTAACAATAAACCAAATTTTTTTTACAGCATTTATTCATCTAGATTAATGTTAACTTGTTCACTGTTAATTCACATTCATTCATAATGCATCAATGTTATTTGATATTACTTCAAATTAGGTACTAAAAGATACTACAGCATTAATATATGTTGAAATGAACATTAAACATGATTAATAAATTCATTAAGTGTTGTTCATTTATAGTTTTATTATTATTTGCTATTTCATGATGTATATCGTATTAACTAATGTTAACATAGTTCTGCCACACAAGATTTAAAAAGTTGTACTAGTTAAAAAAAATAGGTATCTGTTTTCAGGTATAATTTATCTGTATCAGTATATGTAATACAACAATAGTTCACTAGAGAATGTCAGCCATGCATTGTCCTGTTTTTGCCTTGGTTCCCTGGAGCATTTACAGCACATGACATTAATCTGAGGACCTGACCCACATAATCCTGAAGGTAGAGGGGGCAACAGAAATCTTAAGCACATTAACTGTTACTGATTCCTCCCAGCATGCTTCTGAACTAGTCTGGTATGTATAAATGTGCTTATCACTATCACTTTGATCAGACTCCCCAGCACGGTGGACATTTAATATGTTTATGTTTTGTTATAATAGCCTTAAGTGTATAATTGCGGTTTTGATAATAAACCCATAGTATTCATCAATTAAAAAAAATCAGCAAATTGATAGTCTAAAAGGTGGAAAAATGCCCTCGTACAGTTTTAAAAGTCTATAAAACCTTGTGCTATTGTGAACATCAATGAGAGGTGTGAAGAGAAACAGGGGATGAAGGTTGACAGCTGTTATGTAACCTTGCACAATGGAGTCGTGGGTACAGTGGAGGTGGGTGGACAGAGAGAGAGGCTGGATAGTGGACTGTGTGCTTGTCATTTCTTATATGCCGCAGTGCTAAAGAACATCACCTGAAAATCAAAACTGAATTGGGAAATGCACTACAGCACACATGGTTATGAATACTTTGAAATTGTGTAATGTTTAGTATTATTATTGAAAGAATGAATCATTTTTAACACTTTTTTAAATACTTTTTTAACAATACAGTCAATTTGTAATGGATAATCAAGTACCGCCTCCTTATTTTTTCCTCATAAAATATCTTGATTCACTCTGAAATATATTCCATCCCATCACCTCAGAAACAACATTTTTGCTAAACCCTTGAAAAGTGCACATGGATACACATGCACGTTCTTGGCAGTATACATTTCTAATGAAGGCACTGCAGCAATCATTCATCATAATACTCACCGCAAATAAACAGATTTAATGAGCGACTGACTAAGAGTGACTCAGTAAATCCGATGTTACTGAAAATAAAGAATCCTGATTAATATTGAGGATCTTCACATGCAGATGTTGGACTGGGGTGAGCTGACCGACAGGCAGCTGTGAGGAGAATTGTGGCTGCCTGCTGAGAAAGAGTGCAGATGTCTCTGTCTGGAGGCCATATCTGCCGGGCTACAACAGATGAACAGATCACACATCCAGCAAACCTGAGTCCATCTGATCCCTATGGACTCAGGCATGATTAAAGATCCCGTCTGGAGTGTGCATGAGGAGATCTGGCTGGATATGTGCTCACAGGGATGTAGCAGCCGTTACAATTGGGGAGAAAATTTACACAATATAGGGATGCATGATAAATTGGTACCATATCATATATAGTCAAATAGAAGAGTTATTTTAAATTGCAGTACTATTATATACATAAGAGACTTCTTTTAAAAATCTTATATATATTCACAGTATAATGTTGTGATGCCTAAATTCACTTTGTGCATCTGCTGTGCAAAAGAAAAAATAGTGAAGATGGATTTGCCATATTGCGTTATAGGAGAAGAAACAAATATTAAGTTATGCTGTGAAGGTTCAGAACAGGTGGGCCTTTTCAGGGAACATAATATTTTTCTGACAGATTTTCAGACATACTGTCATGTGTTGTCCCTGCTTTCCTAGCTCCCAGCTGTAAGATCATTTCATTTTTATGATTTTTTTCTCCTAAATAAACTGCTTGCCGCTCATCAGATCACACTTTCCCAGAGGGGGCGAGTGGAGTCAGGCATTTGTCTCAGCCACGGACCCAGTCTGTTGAGGAATAGACGTTTCTCTCCCCCTCGTGACATTAATCTTCCTCCCAGTGTAGCTCCAAGTTATTTCAATCCAGTCTAGTCCATGAATTAATTCTCTCCACTCAGGCCCGCTTTTAATAAATCATAACTTGCACTTTTTGTTAAATTAGTCACGCGCATGGCAAAGGTTTCAACTCTGAACTTTTTTCTTTGCCTGTTCTCTTTTAGTGATAATGAATTTTCTAATGGATTCCTGATGATGTCATGTATCACATCACTATCAAGCAGAGGGGATAAAAACACATTTTCCCAAGCTTTTCCATTTGATGAGTCCACATGGCTTGAAAAGGCAATGAATATTTTTAAAATATAGTCAGATTTTCCTTTTCTTTTCTTTTTTTTTTTTTTTCCATTCGACCTTTTTGTCTTAACTCACCATGCACAGACCGTAGAAAAAGCTTTACTGTAATAATGGATCTAACTGAACTTTATTGTAAAAAAGGTTTGGATCCGTATTTAATCCTGTCAGAACTGCATGTTCTTGGCACATATATTTGTCTTAGTTAAGTTCAAAGAGTTATTCTACTGTCATTGTTTCCATAATAAATAAAGGGTTTGTAGATGCTTTGATGAGAACAATCAGTAGGATGTTTGCCTAAAGACCATTTTCTTTGTGTTGTCTGATGTTGAAGGTTAAAAAAAGTACCATGGAGACTTTCTACATTTGTTGTTTGGCAACTGAAGCCTGTTTTTACTAATTAAATCTCTAGTCATTGTGCTATTGGTTTGTAATAGGTATTCATACTCCATACCATGGTACGGTGTCTGCGCTGCCATTCGTAGTCGCCGTATTTATTGTGCCACTGCTCATTTGCATAAAGTTCATTGTTGCTTATGTCACCAGAAATGCCATCCAGACACTTTATCTTTGCAAACCACTGTCAGCATGAACTCCCCTTTTAGACATAATCTCCTGTCAGGTTGATTCTTTGGAGTGCTTTAAAAGAATTGGCAGTAAGAATTAGCTCCATCGGCTCTCTTCAGTACTGACACTGATGAAATGCACTGCTGATCCTCTGCTAGTCATAAAACAGAGCTTTGTGTTTCTGTGGAATCATTGCTGATTTTTCCACAGATTCATCCATTATGATTGCATTTATGAGGGTCATAATACATCTTATTTTGTAAAAATACATGTTTCCATATTGTGTGTGGTTACATTGTGGCTTATAATACTTGGCTTTGCCAAACCATAGTGATACATTTTATTCATGGAGAACTGAATGACTTACAAAATTTCCGTTTCCTCCACTTTTAAGACCTGTTCACACCAAGAATGATAACTGTATTATCTAACAATAGCTATATTATCTAACATTGTTTATTATAAGCATACACTGCAGTTTTTGTAGACTCTTATGAAGTCTTATTTGTTTGCCATAGTTTTTAATTGAAGATGCAGTGCTATGCGATTTGTTTTATTGTCTGTTATTGGTAAGATTTTTGATTGTGTTTTATGTAATGCTATGTACAGCACATTGGTCAACAGTTATTGTTTTAAATAGTGCTTTATAAATAAAGTGACATTGACATTAATGCTTGAGCTTTTTAAAGTCAGTTGGGTTCTGATTGTTTTTATAGCTCATCAGTTGGAAAAAAAATATTCTGAAAGTGATTCCAATGATATCGTTCCTCTGTTGTTTCATTGTAGCTTTGTGGTGTGGATAATTTACTTTATCGTTATAGTTATCGCCTTTGGTGCAGGTTTAACTATCAAACTATTAAAAACATTTTTGTTAATTAAAATGAAGCTGACATCAAATAAAGTATAAATATTAGATGGACATCTTAAAATAAATGAAAGTTTTAAGTTTAAGAAGTGCTAAAATTGCTAACTGTAAATAAATAAAAACTAAAACATATATGACTAATATTAAAATGAAAACTAAAAATATAAAAAAAACTGATTACAATACTATTAAAACTATAATAGTTTATAAATAATACTAAAATAAACTGCCTTGACGTAAACAATCTTTAATGCAAATGACCATTCCTTAATGTAATGCGGTGATAACAATCACTAAAATAGTTAGAAAAAGTAAAATAGAATGTAGGTTGGAAGCTATGCTTTTTAACCCTTGTGACATATTTACTTTGTATCATTGTACAGTATGTCCATTGAGAAAAGGGCTTATCATGATTGTCGATTTTCGCACCATGCATTATAATCTTCAACTGGTTATTAATGAGGACTAATTTCATGACGACTGACCCAGTGACTGTATGTTATCTCAAATCTCATCAGGCTCTGTCTGCAGGTTGAGGCTGTTTCCCAGCAATCACAGCATTACCCTACTGGACTGGTGGGCTGTTCGCTGCCCTAATGAGATGGGTTCAAAGATCAGGCTGCTTCTCCTGTGTGTGTGCTAATGGTGCCCAACAGGGCAACAGAGAGCAGGCAGATGGTGCCAGGGTTTACAGGTGCCACACTGTGAGAGTGGTCCTGGCAGAAATTAGCTGAGAGCACTCGTATTGGGACGCCCCGGATGAAGATAAAAGTTGCCCATTGCTCATGTGGCTGTCTGCTATGGAGATTCTCATATATTTTTGTCTCGTTCAGCTCTGTGGCAGTGATAAAGTTTGATGCGTACTGCATGGAGCAGGGCATACATTCCTCCAGACTGCGGCATCAGTTAGAAGCAGCTCTGGATAACAGATGCCTTGTCCTGGGGATCTGTCGGGCCCATCCATGCTTTCCTTATCGCTTGCTATTTCTCTTCTCTAACTTTCAAACAGATGCCTTCGTCTTGCAGTCATGTGTGGGTAGTGAAATCCCTCCAGCACAAAATTATACTTTACGTTTTCGGTTGAAACTGTAATTTAACTTGCTTTCAACAAAGACGACTTTTAGTCTCACATATGTAATATCAGCATGTAACTGAAGTTGCAATCGTCTTTTCATCCCTGTTGTGACAAATCTGAGTGAAACAGCTTCTGGAATGAGAAAAAAAATCATTTATAATAAACAATGCAATAAACAAACCCTATTTGTGAATGAATCATTAAGACCAGTTTTGTGAACTGGATCAACCAATTCATTGAAAGTTCGGATTCAAAAGAATGCTTAGTCACTAATCGGACTACATTACTGCTCATGAATACACAAAGAGGAACTCTGACTGAATAGTGACTAAAATTTTGGCCTGCATGTTTCTCACACAAACTATTGTTTGGCATCAAAAGACTTGCGTTTCAGTGCATGAGTCATATAGACACTTTTATGATTCTTTTATGGTGCTTAATAACAGCCCCCCATTCAGTTTCATTCTATGGAAGAACGTGGACAAGATATTCGTCAAAAACTCACCTTTTGTGTCACACAGAAGAAAGAAAGTCACTTACACTTTATTTTAATGTCCAATTCTCGCCATAACAAATGATTAACTATGACTTTTTGCTCAATATACTCCTAATTTGCTTCTTATTAATAGTTAGTAAGGTAGTTGTTAAGTTTAGGTATTGGGTAAGATTAGGGATGTAGAATATGGTCATATGTGCTTTATAGGCACTAATAAACAGCCAATATGTTAATAATAGGCATGCTAATAAGCAACTAGTTAATAGTGAGAATTGGTCCCTAATATAGCAAGCTAGTGTTAGATAGACACACAAACATATTCATGGGAAACACTCAATAAATATGACCTTGCAGATTTTGCTAGAAGGTAAAATTGAGCCGACAGCTGGCATTGCCTTTATTAACAATGCTTCACAGCTAACAATTGAAATACTATATTCCCACGCTCATATTTTGGTGTGTCCTTTGACTCTGATTATCTCATTGTATATCTGTTCACCCCACCCTGAGACCTATATCCGTAGAGATGACTTACAAAAATGGGTTATTGTGGCAACTTGCACTTCCAGTTTCAGCTATAGAGTTAGTCTCATTGTCAGTGCCCTTGTTTGGATAGATGAGAAGCCACACTGATAGCGCTGCATGAATATATGATTAGGAAAGTACTGCCAGCTCCTTACCAACATCAGGCTATCAGCGTGTGCTATCTTAGAGCGCAGCTCCAGCTGCTAGCTAAAGTGCAGTGTTAAGCTTAAGTGGAGGCACTTCAGGAGCTTGACAGGGTCTATGAACTGGAACACACTGCAGTGAAGATAAGGGAATGCTGTCCTTTTACTAGCCTTTAACTCAACTCACAAATGTGATTCTCTGGACAGTTGCTCACAACATAAGATGATGGTGCACTGGTGAAATTCACACTTTTTATTTTATTTTATTTTATCTTATTTTTCAATTTTATTAATTTTATATATTTTTATATTATTTTATTTTTATTGTATATTGTTATTATATATATATATATATATATATATATATATATATATAATATAAAATACTTTATTTTATTACCTACATTTTTTTTTTTTTTTTTTTTTTTGGGCCCTTGACCCTCTTGGCTCAATAGGAAATCAGAAAAAAGTAGACAAAAATACATTTAAAAATACATTTATCAGTTAATTAGTCATTACAAATGAAAATAACTATTTATTAATTCATTTATATTAGTAAACAGTAGTATTAAATGGACAACTTAATATTGTTTTGTTCAGTTTATTTATGTATTTTTTTAAATAATTGATTATTTTGTATTATCAAACCGTACATTTACATTTTTTTTCCATTTTTTTGTTCATTTTTTAATTCATATTCAGTATTTAATTAAGTTTTTTTTTTTTTTTTTTTTTAATAATTATTAAATGTAATTTTGGCCCTCCGTACCTCTAGTATTCAGAGTCAATATGATGTAACTCTAGGTTGTTTATGATGATTGACTGATTGACAGATTTTACCCCGTTTGCTTAATTTGTAAAACACTAGATTTCTAATGGTTGACGTCCTGAAGATAAGATGTTCTATAGTCTTTTCAGACAACGATTAATCAGCTGGGTTTGAGTGTCTGCTGATGCAGCGTTATAGCACTTCATTACATGGATGAGTGGTCTTAATCTATCCTGCCAGTCCTTAAACCACAGAGTCCTCATTACTGCTACTCCATAGGCTCAGGCTCCTTGTTCAGTATCCATCCTGCAAGACCACCGCCTTAATCTCAATCCAATATGCCATTTCCTCCAATACAAATGTTGGCCCGATTCCATATGGAAAATGGGATCTGGCTTGAGTAGTCCTGACCCCCTATCCTGTGCAGCACAATGCAGGAAGCTCTATCATAGACAGGAAGGAGTTTGGTTCCTGGCACATGGAAAAAGCTCTTTGTGTTCCCAAAGCAAGCAAGGAAAGGAGCTCGAATCTCCCTGCTGGAGGAGATTAGGCCCTGGAAGGGTTTCAAGAGCAGGGCGGTTTTAGTGGCACTGTCGTTCTGGGAGTCGTTTTCACCATATATCCATGTGTTTCATCCTGTAATTCACTCATGCTGGATTTGTTTACTCCTTCTGTGACATAAAGTGAGTTTAAATGGATAGTTTGCTCAGAAATTAAATTTCTGTCATTATTTATTCTCCATTATGTTTCCAGCCCATATGAGCTTCTTTCTTCTGTGGAACATAAAAGGAACTTTTTTTTTTTTTTTTTTTTTTTAAATATCCTGGCTGGGGCAAGGTTAGTGTGTTATGTCAAAATATGTAGTGCGGATGTGCAGCTTAGCGAAACAGGTACACAGAGAGTGTCTCAGGTACATGAGGAGTTTGTTAAAACATAAATGTTCTTGCTTATGTAAATGTAAACCAGTTTTCTTTTTTGTTGATCTCTCTGGAGTTGATTTTTCTTTGAACAGGCAAGAGAAACACTTCTGCCAAATAGCTCTGTTTGATTTCCTCTCTTCCCTTCTCGGGCTCAGATGAACTGTGCTTCTATTGTCCTCCAAATGTAAGGCCCATGAACCTGTAAACTCATCCCTGTGTCTTGTGTAGAATGAATTCTGCAGCATATAGACATGCTTTTCCATTTACTGAAGATCTTTTTCAGTGTTAATCTAATCAACATACACTATCAGTCAAAAGTTTGGGGTCGGTAAGATTTTTTAAAATGTTTTTGAAAAGTCTCTTTTGCTTACCAAGGCTGCGTTTATTTAATCAAAAAATATGGTAGAAACAGTAATATTGTGGAATATTATTACAATTACAACAGTTTTTTATTGTAATTTATTCCTGTGATGACAAAGCTGAATTTTCAGCATCATTACTCCAGTATCAGTGTCACATGATCCTTCAGAAATCATTATATTATGCTGATTTGCTGCTCAAGAAACATTTATTATTATTATCAATGTTGAAAACAGTTGTGCTGCTTAATATTTTTGTGGAAACCGTGATACATTTTTTTAATGTTCTTTGATGAAAAGAAAGTTCAAAAGAACAACATTTATCTGAATTTTTTGTAAAAGTCTTCACAGTCGCTTTTGATCAATTTACAAAGTATTAATATTACTGACCCCAAAATTTTGAATGGTAGTGCAGTATTTTATTAAGAATTGTTTGAATTAATCTATGATAACAGGGAATAGACATAAAAGATGCAACATGACAATAAACAATTAAAAAAAGTGCACATAACACTGTAAAATATTAATTCATTTAGGTTCACTAAAAATGAGAAATGTCTCATAATAGGTGCCGTAGAAATAAAAAATATTGATCAATCTTTTATTTTTAAAATAAGAAATGTTTATACATTTTTCAAAATGTTTAAAAATTTGGTTCAAGTTTCATCTGTTGAAGTTTGACGCCTTGTAATGTTATAGTTAACTCAAATAGTTTTTTCATAAAAAGACCAAATAAAAAGGACTAAAATTAATGAACACGGCAAAATACTGACTAAATTTAATTGGTCAAAGTACAAAAATTTTGACTAAATTTGTAAAAAATGTTGGTTTTGACACTCATCCAAGTGGTTTCATCTGTTGATGGTGGAGATTCCCTGACACTGAACAGAGCCGTAGTTCACTGACAAGCTAGGCAATACCGTGTTAAAAATCGAGTGCGATTCATCTGCGATTTTGAACGCGATATTGCCTAGCTTGTCAGTGAACTATACGGCTCTGTGTAGTAAATGCCGCTCCGTCTGAGAGCAGGTGATAGCGATAGCAATTGGGGAAGTCGTGGCCTAATGGTTAGAGAGTTGGGCTTGTAACCTGAAGGTTGCCGGTTCGATTCTCACACCGGCAGGAATTGAAGGTGGGGATTGTGAATGAACAGCACTCTCTCTGCCTTCGATACCATGACTGAGGTGCCCTTGAGCAAGGCACCGAACCCCCAATTGCTCCCTGGGTGTGTGTTCACGGTGTGTGTGTGCGTGTTTATTCACTATTCACTGCTGTGTGTGTGCACTTGGATGGGTTAAATGCAGAGCACCAATTTCGAGTATGGGTCACCATACTTGACAATACGTCACGACTTTACTTTACTTTTACTTTTTTAATGCCAATTACGGAACTGGCTTTACTGACGAGATGCGCGTGATAATCGCATGCGATTAATTGCACAGCCCTAAACTGCATCACACACCGCAACGTTATAGTGCTCATGAATCGCTGCAGGAGTCGCCTCCAGATGGTGTGCATTACAATCACTGTGTGAATTGGGACAAATCTGCAGGGGTAAAGATGAAAGGACGAAATTATAAGTAGCAGACAAGTGGTCCCGCAGGCCCACCCTGGTTCAGAGATGATTTAATTTTTACCCCGGCAGTCGCTAACATTTGTAGACTTGAGATTTGGCCCATACCATCTGAGTGCAAAGCAGCTACAATAAAGATGTCTAATCTTAAAAAGTGAATAGCTGACATCACAGAAAGGGCTTTTTCACTGTATGCTTTCAAAAAATGCTTTCTTTTTGGCACTAGATGGGTTGACAGTGTCCTGTCCCTAGATCTGTGCACTCTCTGAGGAACGTTTCCAACACAATTCCCATTAAGAGGATGCTTTCATGATGACAATAACTTGGATAAGGTTTCAGTGTCTATATATCTTGTCAACTAGTGGAATTTATGATTGCTGATGGATGGGTTCTGCTCGGGGTGACCTGCGCGGTGTTGGCTCCTCGCTGACATTTGTCAAGCGCTCTGTAATGGAAACTTAGTGTCAGTATTTTGAAATAATTCTGACGGATTGCACATAACAAGCCAAATCCTGCTAACATGCATTTCAGGGAAGCACAAGAAGTAGCGCAAGATGCAAAAAGAGTCCTGTGTGCAGTTCAGAATGATCTTAAAGGGATAGTTCACCCAAAAATGACTATTCTGTTATCATTTACTCACCATCATGTCATTCCAAACCTGACTTTCTTTTTTTCTGTGGGACACAAATGAATTTTTGGGTTACCTGTCCCTTTAAGTGAAGAAATATCAATCTAAACCAAATTAAATTTGTAATATGACAGGAAGACTCCATTCTCTCACCCCAAGTCATTAAAGATGTAACATCTTTAGTAGTTACTCTCTATGCCTGAGGCTGAATCATTGAGATTTTATGCCTGCATGACAACGTCAGTCATTGTTATTCAGAAAATGCAGTGAAATATTGCAATTTGAAGTTGTGATTTTAATTAGGACAGCATTAATGATACAGAGGCTGTAATTTGCTGGTGGGTAATACATCTATGAAATAAGTATTACAGCCTCATTTGACCCAGCATTCATTATAGTTGTGGAGTGAACTGTGGAAAGAATAGACATAGCAGTATGATACAATATTTTTTACTGTTACAATGAAATGTGCCTGCACACAAACAAAAATATGATATTTTGGCAATAGCCCCATGGAAACAGGCCTTACGGATTCAGGGAAACGAAGCTGTTAATAGAGCTTACTCAGTGTGCGGGACATATCAAGGCTGTGGTTTCGTAAGTCTTGAAGGTGAGCATGAGGGGATGTGCAAATCCAATGACACTAGCATATCTCTGTCTTGTTCACTCTCAATCTGTTTTGACCTTTCTGTCTGTCTGTTTTTGTTGTATCATTTCATCTCCTCTCTTGCCATGTCTGAATTCTTATACTTTCATAGTATTCAATGCAATGCTTACTATTTGATTAATTGTGCATGTTAGTGTGTATTAGTATGCATGTGTGTAGTATGAATACATTTCCAGACATGTTAGCTGCCATGCTGGTGTTGCTTTTGACCCTTTTGTCTTTGAAATATGATGCACAATTGTGAAAATCATTTACTTGTGTGTTGTTACACAAGTACATTTTAACCAAACCGAAGGAACAGCTTTTGGCATCTATTGCATTTATACCTGAAAACAGCTGTCTGGCTAGCAGTTATTTGCCATTTTGTTTTTTTGACTTTACAAATTTGACAGCTTACTCATCTCTCTTGGCATTATGGGATCTTAAAGGAATAGTTCACCAAAAAAATTAAAATTTTGTCACCCTCACGTTGTTCCAAACCTGTGTAAGTTTCTTTCTTATGTTGAACACAAAAGAAGATATTTTGAAGAATTTTAAAGACCCAAACCGTTGTTGGTCCCCATTGACTTCCATAGTAGAGAAAGAAATACTATGTAAGTCAATGGGGACCATTAACTGTTTGATTACCAGCATTCTTCAAAATATCTTCTTTTATGTTCAACTTAAGAAAGAAACTCATACAGGTATGGAACGATACAAGGGTGAGTAAATGATGACAAAATTTTCATTTTTGGGTGAACTATCCCTTTAAAGATTCCTCTGGTTCAACACTTCAAAAGCTCATTAAATGCAGTAGGTAATCTGGGTATTGGTTACCTACTGTTTTGTGAATATTGATTATTTGGGCATTTTACTAATTTAATGTACTGCTTTTTGCACACTATGTAGAAGAGAGGTACATTTACACTACCAAGATTTTTTAAAAGTCTTTTGAAAGCAGTCTCTTACCAAGGCTGCATTTATTTGAATAAAAAACAGAAATATTGTGACATTTTATTACAATTGAAAAATAATTGTTTTCTATTTTAATACAATTTAAAATGTAATTCTTGTGATGCAAAGTTGAATTTTAAGCATCATTACTCCAGTCTTCAGTGTCACATGATCCTTCAGAAATCATTCTAATATGCTGATTTGCTGCTCAAATTTGCTGCTGTGACTTCCTGTGTACTGTCATCAGTTCTCTGTGACATTCCTGGGCAGAAATCCTAAACCATTAAATGCATTGCTTTAAATTTCCTCTTGATCTGCATTCTGGATTATTTACTGCAAAACCATTTGTTTTTCTCTTAAAAAAAAAAAAAAAAAAGAAGCCAACTTTTGAACATATGGCCGCAATTACATGTAGGGTAGCGTGTTTTCAAAATGGCAGTATCATGCTCTGAAAGCAGTGTATATAGAGACTCAGAATGAAAGAGAGGGCTCCTGCGGCGATGTTGTTTTTATCTTCAGCCCTGTGATATGTTGTGCAGTAAGTTGTCATTGGTAATTGCAGTGAATAAAGACTAAGTCTGGAGGCTGTTTACTAACTGAGATGTGCACTCTCACAAAGCAGCCTGCCTCGGCCTTGCCCCGGCCGTTTTTGTGTGCTGGTGAGAGCTGGCGGACTGTTTCGTGTGAAGAGTCTTGTTTACTTTGCCCACCATCCCATGCTTGTTTGTGTCCATCATTCTCAACCCCACCTTATTTGTCTTGTCGCTGTGGTGATAATTGTGGATGAGATTGGTGAATGGTGGTTTGTTTAGAATGGATGTTTAAGTATTCTGGCTTGCTTGGGACAGTATGATTTTAAGGCACACTTAACACTAAACACTGAATTCCCCATATTAGAGAGATAAAGAGGCATGGAGAACCACTTCAGCCTGAGCTGGAATGACCAGGACACACAGGAGGTGCAGGGTATCCCTGTGAATTTTTCTTGTGCCCAATCATCTATGTGTGAAATGCAAAAGTATTTCCGAATTACATTTCATGAAAATGTTTTTCAGCCCTTGCCCAAATGGTGCAGTTGATGTGTACAGTTGATATAGTTTAATTAGCATAATATATAATGCATATAATTTGTAATGAAATGGGTTATTGTATAATTTGTATGTTATATTATTACTTAAATAGTAATACAATAGTAAAGTAAAAAAATAATAGTGCTTTATTCAGTATAAATACTTTATACCTAATATTTAGCAAGGACACCATAAATTAGTGCAATTTTTTTTTTTTTTTTTACTTTCTATTCATTTTAGAATCCTGAAAAAAAAAATCACTGTGCTGCTTAATCCACAAAATTAAGCAGCACAACTCTTTTCAACATTGATAAATATAAGAAATGTTTCTTGAGCAGCAAATCAGCAGATTAGAATGATTTTTGAAGGATCATGTGACATTGAAGACTGGAGTAATGATGCTGAAAATTAAGTTTTGCCACCATAAATTTTTAAAAACACATTCAAATAGAAAACAGTTTTTACTGACCCTAAACATTTGAATGGTAGGTTATATTTAATTGGAACTAGTTATAGTAAATGTAAATGTTTTATTATTACAAAAATTAAATGATATATTATGCTATTTAAATGTATATTCCAGATTCATCAGCGTTAGAATGAGGGTAAATTTCCTTGAGAACCTTTTCAACCTACATAAGTACACAACTTGTACACAATTACCAGGTGAATGAGTCTTGAAGAGCTTTAGAGAATGTGGAGTTCATGGAAGTGTGTTGTCTGTCTCATCGTTCTCTATTTCACTGGCTCTTTGCTCATTACTGGAGTGTGTTCAGTATAAGAGAGCCGAGTGCAGGCTATTACTGTCAGAACTGGCCTTTACAATAATGAAGAAATTTCTTCAAAACCACAGGCTCTATGTGACCTGTGTGTCCCACATGCTGAGAAAGAGAGATATAGAAATGGAGGAAAAAAATAGCAAGACTGCCGACAGCGGGCAGGAGGTGCTTGCATTAACTTTGCGATTTCTCTGTTTTTGCATTTTGTGTAGAAGCATCAGTTTTTCTCTTTTCAGAATAGTCCTGACTCTTGCTTACACATCAATAACAAACCCTGCAGGACAGACGCAGAGCTGTATTTATGCCCAGCCTCTGGCAGAGCTGCCAACTTGGGCTAATTTAATTGCATCATCTCCATCAAAGCACAGCAGAATCACCTCACAGGATCCAGAAAGCAGATGCAGTATGTAAGAGTTACAGGTTATCTCCCTGCTGGACTCACCATGTTTAATTGAACCAAGAAAAAATGATCCTCTGAGGAAAAGATGAAGGTTTTGTTTCAAAAAAACAAACAAAAAAGAGGCCTCCAGTGGTGTTTAGGATGGTTGCCCACAAGTCTTATCCAGTAGTAGCACTGTTGACACATGCTATGCTAATGTGCACTTTATCTGCCCTCATTACTGTGTGTTCTAGCCAGGTGAAATGCGACAGGCATCCAGCTAGAAGTAATTTGTCTGTCCACACTGAATGTGAAACAAGAAACATACACAGCCGGTCAACATAATTGACTTTAATATGCAGTAATGTGAATTTGGTGATTTCAGCGACACACAGCAGAAACAGATCATCAACAAAATTACCTGACCCTTATAGTGACTGGTTAGGAAAAACACTCTAATATGGGAGAGATAGCCTTTGGCTTTTGACGCTTTATCGGTGTGTTTGTTTAGGACACTGTTAGAATACTGTGTGCCCTCAGAGATCACAGCTAAATAAAACACCTCAGTGCTTTTTTCATTTGTTACTCAAGGCCATGCTGTGTATGATAAAATTCTTATTTTGTGTATTTGTGTATGTCCAGGGTGCCAAACATAATATGTCTGAAGTAAACTGCCTTAAAATATATTGTTAGTCACACCACACGGTTCATTAATATTAGGCTATACACTGAAATTTCAGTCAGGATTACAATATTGTTTAAGAATTTTTAGATGGAAATCATTTGCTTGTTTATTTTTGAGTATTTTAAGTATTATGCTTCTCCTTCTTTATAATAAATGAGTCACAATATTGTATATTGCAAATTTTGAATATTTTATTTAAAAATCTGTATTACTACACTATCATTCAAAAGTTTGGGGTCAAATTAAGTTTTAATTAGTTGTTTATCTTTTGAAAGAAATCAATACTTTTATTCAGCAAGGACACATTAAATTGATCAAAAGTGACAGTAAAGACATTTATGTTATGAAAGATTCTTTTTCAAATAAATGCTGTTCTCTATTTATCTTTATTTATCAAAGAATCCTAAAAAAGACACAGTTTCCAGAAAAATAAACAGCACAATGGTTTTCAACAGATGTTTCTTGAGCATCAAATCAGCATATTAGAATGATTTCTGAAGAATCATGTGACACTGAAGAATGGAGTAATTGCTGAAAATTCATATATTCAAATAGAAAAGTTATTTTAAATCATATAAACATTTCACAATATTAGTTTACTGTATATTTGATGAATTAAATGCATACATAGTGAGCCTGAGAGAAAAAAAATTAAATTGGATATTTGAACATTTTCAACTTTCAGTTTTTTTGTTTACACTTTACTCTTATACTGACACCTTGTGATGTGAATGTAGCATCACACAAATGTAAATATATTTTGCTATTGATGCCACTAGAGAATGATTTATTTTGTGTCTAATAACAGGTAAATTGAGTAGCATTAAATGTGTGATTGCAACACATCAGCCACCACGAGGCGACTTATTACATGTGCAGTAAATCAGCTTTTAATAGCCTACCGAAATGACTGGAGTCATCTCATGTGAGTGGACATGATTTCAAAAAGAAGTTGATGCCTAGTGAAACTTTAAATGGTTTTAATTCAGAGCACTTTTGCTGTATTTGAAGAATACGAGTGGAGTATTTCTTCAGTCACTTGTCAAATGAATAAAATATAAGACACAGAAATACTCTGGTAAATATTTATATCCCGTATTTCAGGCCTGACATTTACCCAGACAGTGTTCAAACTGCATTCCTCTGTTGTTTGGAGGATGACCTCTGCTGTGAGAAGAAATGAGATGACTCTTTCTTTCTTTTGCTCTCTTTTTATCTGTATTCATTTCACCCTCTCTATTTGCTTTGCCTGGAGGAGAATAAGACGAACAATAAAGCAATATAATCCAGAGTTTGCTGCGTTTAATCTCATTACACTGTGGCTGAATCCATGAATGACCCAGAGAAATGGAGACCCTCAGCCCAATAGAACCCCACCTGCCATGTCCTTTCACAACCAGAGTGTCCTCTTTACCTTCAAAGACCGCAAGCTCTTTGAAGCTTGTGAGATGTCTGTGAGAGCCAGCAAGACTTTTAGTTTATCACGAGCCAAGAAGAACAATAACAAAACGTCGGTGAAACCCAACACACATCAAGAAGAATAGATACTCTTATTCCATGCTATTATAGCCATTGTGGTGGCCACCAAATTGCTTGATGGCAGTTATGTCTTGGCTTTGGAGAAGTTTACCGACCTTTCTATGTGAGCTCTGGTGTCTTGCTTAAATAGTTGATTTTGTGATGTTTGCGATGGGCTGTGTGACGAGATCATTTGAAGTGTTTATTTGACTGTTTTTCTCCTAATACTCTGACACACACACAGCCTGCCATTTACCGCAGTAACAGGACTGCTATGCGTTTGTGCAATATGTAATCGCATCTCTTTGCTAAGCTCTTGGTCCACACACAACAAAGCTCCTCCGCCTGCGGTACAAATTGAGATAGATGAGGTTGATGTTTACCTTGAATTGGAAAGGAGTCTGTTGTTTATTTACCACTTGGAGCTCGAGCACGGCTCTTGTATACAAGACTGTGTTATTTGAGACAATGATGTTAAGCTTTGGCATTTTCAGTAACAGTCACATAAGTGATACTTCACTAAAGCACGTAAGGAGTTGCGCTCTTGATTGTTGACACAGTTGACATATCCATTGGCCTGTGTTTGACTGGAGGCTACAGTTAGTCATCAGATGTGCACAGAGCGTCTCAGCTATTTATAGGGATGCGCTGAAGACTGCCCTGAAACAGCGGCATGAGTTCAAAGGAGGGCTTGCGCAAGTTTGTTCTCTCAGAACATGCACCATTGTGTGTGTCTTTAGATGAATATTGACAAAGGGAAGATCATGCAGATGTTCATAGTCTGCTGCATTGTATGTTGTTGAAGTAAACATGGAGAAAATCAAATGTTTACCTTCTTAATAAATGTCTGTGGTGATATTGTGGACTTCATTATAAAGAAAAAAGAAGCTTTGAAATCTTTCATCATGCTTTTCTATAAAAATAGAACATAAAAATAGTATCAGCCAAAAATTATCTTCACATCCCTGTTGACTGGTTAAATAAAATGAAGTATTTTAGGGCTTAGAGATCACAGCATTTCTCACGCATGAGTAACATTTCGTTTTGAAAAGTTGTGGAAACGATTGGGCTGCTGGTTGTGATGTCATGAAATGGGGGTGGGTGGGGCTTAGCTCATGAATATTAATTAAGTTATGTTCAAATAATTTACCATGTTCTTTTATTGTATTGATAAAAAGATAATATATGAAGTGCATTGATCCGATGGTCAAGTCTGTACCTTATGTGTCAGAGAAACAAGATAACGTTTTAACAAAAGTTATCATGAGCACTGTAATTTTTTAAGCCAATGACATAACAAATGTCAGTAGACTGGGAAGACTTTAAAATGAGCGTTTCATGCATCAATTCATACGAACTTACATTCTCATTGTGGAAACACAAACCGGAAGACAGAAGACGATAAGTGTGGTGAAACCCACAAAAAGTCAAAAGTACCGCATTTCTTTGAAACAGAAGTCTTGTAATATTGTATTTACTGTCAGTTTTGACCAATTTATTGCATCCTTGCTGAAAATAATTTTTTTATGAATTATTTTTATTAAACAAAAAATATACAAAAGGAATATATTAAAAAAAACTGTAACAATACAAATAACAACAATAAACAAGATTAGAAGATTAGAAGAAAAAAAAAGTTTAAATTTCTTTAAAAAAAAAAAATTACTGACACCAAACTGAACGATAGTATATTGATGATAATAATGGCAGTCATAAAAATAATAATTTTAACTTCATTCCTACCTGTCAGTGTAGGTCTGGTGATTTTTAATTCAGTGGATAAATACATTGGCAACACCTCTTTGATCTAGTGGTTACATTCTCCTGATGATTTTTTCACTTAAAGTACATCTGCCCTATAACTTTTTGCTTTAGTAAAGTGTAGTTCTGTATATCAGCAGATGAACATCAGGAGTGGGAAACAGTTTGCATTTTGTTGTTTGATTTCTCTTGAACGGATAACAGGTGCATTCCTGAGAGCTGTGTGCTAGAGAGCAATGGATAACGACATGACCGATCAGAAAAGTATTACAAATGCTAATACATTCCACCACTGGATGACCATTCATTATAACACACATTGCTTAACAGCTGGAGATTGGATTCTGTACATCCCTGCCTCAAACTGTTTTAGTGCTGGAGACAATAATAGCACTGACAATAAGCATATTCTCACCGTAAATGATGCCTGTGCTCACATGGCATCTTGTCTTTTATTGACAGGAGCTCCATTGCTCCTGATCCATGTTACATAACACTCATTTGCACCTCAATTCTTCACTCTTTGATCTGAAGTCTGAGAGACCTTCTGTGGAGCCAGAGAACCTCTGTATCACTGTTTCTAAGCCAGTCTTAATTCAGCAGTAATAAGATCTGTTGTAGTAATTTTTGGGGGCTGCGTTGCCTGTGACTGACAGGCTATTATGAATGACTTGACATTTCTTGAGCTTTTTTAAACTCACAATCCCAGTATTAGCATATTTCCAAGAATGTCAAATGGAAGTAGTAGCACATAAAAACCTCTCAGACTAATGGCCTCTTATTGTTGATTGATTGAATTTGTGTTTGTGCATGTGTGTGTGTATTGTAGTGTGTGTTAATAGGTCAGTATGTTATTTAAGCCTGCTGTGTACCTGAAATATGTCAGAGCTTTTAAGTGGCTCTAATCATATCAGTCACCAGAGCATTGAACCTCTGCTTCTGTCTGAGAAAGTCTGTGAGCATCTATAAACATCTGAGTGATCCACTCTAAAGGATCCTCTGCTACCAAGGGAACAAGATGCTCTTAATTTGGCCTGGGAATTGTTAGGATTTTAATGATTCCAGCTTCAGTGATTTGAAAACACTTGCAGGATAAGCATGGAATTCCTATTGCCAAAAAAAAAAAAAAAAACCCTAAAATTCTCAAAAATACTTATTGCATTATATTTGGAATATCAAAAGGATGGAGTACAATACAAATAAGAATTAAAATATGGAGAGAAATTCACCTGTTTATAGATATTGTCTGTTCACATTTATTGCATTAGTTTAGTTGGTTTGTGAGGCATTTTATATATGTCTCTGCAAAGCAAAGTGTAAAGGAGTCTATAAACTGCAAAGGCAGCACAGAAGTGCAAATTTTTTGTACCATTGACCCCCAAATATCGTGACCAGAATATATAAAGGCAGCTATATGCAAATAGCTTGTGCAAATAGCCATTTATACTGTGTGAATAAAATATTAAGTGTGATATTATGAAAAAAAATTAATAATAATCGACTTTTATATTACTACTAAATGCAATTATTAAAATACATGGAAAATATTTACTTTTGTAAGTTGTCAGTGCATATTTTTCTCTACCCAGTATTCAGGTTTATTGGTAAAGCTCTCTTCACAATAAATGTCTTTCCAAATATATGTGACCATGGACCACAAAACCAGTCATAAGGGTCAATTTTTTTTAAATTGAGATTTATACATCATCTGAAAGCTGAATAAATAAGCTTTCCATTGATGTATGGTTTGTTAGAACAATATTTGGCCGAGATACAACTATTTGAATATCTGGAATCTGAGGGTGCAAAAAAATCTAAATACTGAGAAAATCGCCTTTAAAGTTGTCCAAATGAAGTTCTTAGCAATGCATATTACCAATCAAAAATTAAGTTTTGATATATTTATGATAGGAAATTTACAAATATCTTCATGGAACATGATCTTTACTTGATATCCTAATGATTTTTGGCATAAAAGAAAAATCGATAATTTTGACCCATACAATGTATTTTTGGCTATTGCTACAAATATATCCGTGCTACTTAAGACTGATTTTGTGGTCCAGGGTCACATATTAAAAAACAATATTGGATTCAACACAATACCTTGACAGTCCTGAAAATATATTTTGTAAAATCCATTTTTTTTCTTCTCAGATTTTTTTAGTAAGCACTTGCAGATTAAAATCCTCTGATGTTTACCATAACAGTTGAGATTTATATTTTCAGCAGCGTGTCACTGACTCTCTCTAAATAGTCTGATTGCCTAGAGAATTACTTTGCGTAATATTAAAGTCTCTTCTTTTATGGTGTGAGAAGATTGTCTGATGGATGAGGTGGTGGGCGTCTTGCTCTAACTGGCAGCTGTCTGAGCACACTGGAGACGTTTTGTGCTGGCAGTGGTCCTCCTGTCCCTCCTCACATCCCCACTTCTTTCATGGGCCTCAGAAATGACAAAAGACCCTATTAGAGAGGGCAAAGACAGGCCGAATAGTAGTCCAGATCTTTTGAGGCCACACATTGACATTCTGACCTCAGTAGAGTGCTTGTGACAACACTGTATGTATGACTTTACACATTGAAAGTGTAGCTGTTTCTTTGTTGTATTACATCATTCCTTCTTTCATTCATCTATTCATGCTCAATTCTTTCTGAAGTTTTTTTTTTATTATTTTTTTTGGGTGATTCACTGTTAAACCTCTTCATTCCATTTGTTCTCACTGTGGGAGTTCCAAGGTCATCAGCTCTGATTGGGATCTTTTAATTGAGGATTCTTGCACTGTGGATGGAGAATGATGTAATTGTCACTGATGGATAGATTCTATTGATTTCTTATTTAACCCTCAGTTTGAGTCCTATAGATATCATGGTAAAGGTCAGAACCTTCACTATTAGAGTGTCTCCGTCTTTCATTTTGCTCTCTTTGCTCTCATTTCAGTAAAAGGTTTTATATAGCCTTTCATCTTACTTGCAGTACATGGACCAAATATTATGGATTCTTTAGTGAACACTATTTTTAAGAATTGTAAGAATTGTGACTTACAGATTGTTCACCAAAAAATGAAATTCTGTCATTATTTACTCAGTCTCATGTGAATCCAAACCCATATTTTGTTTTTGTTTTTTTCCCCCCTCTGAAACAGTACAATATATCTGTATTATATTGGTTTTCAGCCAATATTTTTATTTTTTATTTTTTATCATTATTTTTATTGTAGAATATTGGCTGTTTAATTGTGCTTGCTCATTTTCTGCATTTTTAGATATATACATTTAGACTTTTGCCATCATCTAATGCCAGCTTAAAGGCATAGTTCACCCAAAAATGAAAATTCTGTCATTAATTACTCATCCTCATATTGTTCCAAACCCGTAAGACCTTCATTCATCTTCAGAACACAAATTAAGACGTGATACTCTCATGAATGCACGTTGAAGACTGACACGGAAGAGAAGAAATTGTTGAATAAAGTCGTCATTTTTGTTTTCTTTGCGCATAAAAAGTATTCTCGTAGCTTCATAAAATTAAGGTTGAACCACTGATGTCACACGGACTATTTTAATGATGTCCTTACTACCTTTTTGGGCCTTGAATGTGTCAGTTGTGTTGCTGTCTATGCAGGGTCAGAAAGCCCTCGGATTTCATCAAAAATATCTTAATTTAAAAAAGTAAAAAGTATTTTAAAAACTTAAAAAAGGTCTTACAGGTTTGGAACGACACGAGGGTGAGTAATTAATGACAGAATTTTCATTTTTGGGTGAACTATCCCTTTAAAGTGAATATCCATTTTTCATACAGTACATTATATTGTTGTAATGCCTAAATTCACTTGTAGCATTCAAAATGATTGATTTTAGTTTTTATTGTTTTATTTTTAAATAACTTAGGCAAAATAGTATACAATTTTAGTAGTATACAAAGTGTTTATTATCTGTTTTTGGCCATAACATGAAAATAATTATTACCTTATCAGTATAAGCCAAAATTTCATTATCTGTTATATACTGATTGACTCATATATGTTATTCACTGAATAATTTGCAGTTATTCATTGCCCTTCACTGCAGCTATTAATTTAAACGTTTGGAATTTGGTCACAAGACACAAGAACCAATAGCATTTGCTGTTAATGACCTCAAACCTGCTGTTTGTAGTTTATAAAGGGAAGCTTATAGGCAGAATTTTTGGGTGAACTACTACTAATACAGTAGTACAACAACCCAATACATGATAACCTTGACACTGAAACCCAGTTGCTAGGAGACAAGATTTATACGGCTCTTGGCAGGATCAGCAAAATCTAGCACCGAAACATTGTTATTGGCTGAGGACAAGTGCAGATTTCTAATGTGATTATTGTACATGTGTCATTTGTACATATCTAATTGAGTTCCTCTCTGATAGTTACATTAGCTGAGACGGAGCTCGCTTCAGATCAGCCCAGGTTGTTTTCTTTAGCTCAATGGCTGTCTGAGAGGAGAGGAAACATTGGCATTATCTCCCGCTGCTGTCTGAAAGCCTCTGTGGTTTTGCTGCACTCCATTTTCCATTTTTCTTATCCTATTATGATGGAGCTATTCTGAATTTCAGGTTCCACACAGGCAGACTCACCAGGGATGGTATTTTGACTAATCAGAGGGTGAAGCCGTCACTAAACGTCACTAAACCTGCCAGTTTCCTTTACTTGTTGGCAGAGGATTTGTAAAGGTTATACATGTGACTGAGATCACAGAGAAAGACATGTAGGCTTTTAAGAAGACTTGTCACTTGAGAAGAGAAACTCTATATTCCCAGTGCTATTGTAGAGTATCTCGAACCAATACGACAAGGTCAGGGAGAAGCCATGTTCTTCCATTTAACATCCATGCATAAGACCTTTCATTTTGTTAAGCACCATTATACCAGAAATTTCAGGGAGGTTAAGTATCTTTATGTTAGTCTTTTAGATAAACAAGAAGGAGAGATCTTTGATTGACATATGGATGAGTGGTTCAAAATCACACCATAATATTAGTTAATTTCTAAGATTCAGATCCAAAGAGCTGTTTTGTAATCATGGAGATTGCATTCCTCAGTAACATAAAGGGTTCAAACATAAAGATAACCTCAGTTGGCTAACTCACAAACAAGCTAGCCTCGTACAGACTTATTGTATGTTCATAAACACTGCACATCAACTCCCACACGCACATGCATAATTTATACGAGGTTTGATCAGAACTGGGCCTTTTGCAAGGATGGGGTCAGATTTCATGGCTAGCGCACAACGGAACAGTAACATTCGTGTTTTATTTTTTCCATCATTACATAAAAGTTAATGTAATTTAATAAACCAAAGCAGTGTACACTCTTGAAAATTAAGGTTGCAAAAGGGGGGTTTTGCTGTGATGCAATAGAAGAACCATTTTGGGCTCCTCAAAGAACCTTCCAGTGAACAGTTCTTAAAATAACCTTTTTTTTTTTTTTTCTTAAGAATTGAAACACATTTACCTTCATTCAGTCAATTTTTGTGGCCAAAATCTAGTAATTTCAACAGGAATTTTAAGTGAATTATGTGTGAGCAGCACTGTAAAAAAAAAAAATCCGTAAAATTTGCGGTAAAAAACTGGCAGCTGTGGTTACCAGAATTTTACTGTAAAAAATACGGTAGCAACATTTTAGGTTTTACAGATTTAACTTAAATTTACATTTAAAAACTGTATTTGATTAACTGATATAATGTTAATATACTAACCTATTGAAGTACTGAAATCTGTTTAGTACCTTTGTAATACACTGATAACCACCAAATGCAGGTGGTGATGAGAAAGTCCCATGATGAACCAAACCCCATCACAAGCAGCTTTTCCACAAGCTGAGAAAGAAAGTGCACAGTGTCATTCACACAAACACTAAACATCATTATGGTCACACACATGACAAAAACTGTATATTACCGTAAAATTACATGTAATGGCCATTACAGTTTTTCACCGTATATAGTAGGGGAACTTGCCGTTAACCAATTAATAGCTTTTTACTGTAGCATTTTTACAGTCTTTTACCATTAAAATCACGGTAATTTTTTACAGTGAGTACTTCATACGTCACTACACTATTGACCTTTTTTGTCCATAATTTTTTTTCCAAAATTTCGCTAACGTGACTGCACCATTAGTATGAAGAACTTTTGAATATAAATAACTTTTTTCCGCTAAAAAGAACTTTTTGTCCAGTGGAAAGGTTCTGTGAATGTCAAAGGTTCTACATGGAACCATAGATGCCAATAAAGAAGCTTTATTTACAAGAGTGTAGCTCTCCATAGATTTGATGAAACTTGTGGCGCAGATGCATTTAAACGCAGATTCATGTTGTCAGGAGCTGCAGAGCCACTTAAATGTGTCTTGTAGTGGGGGCATTGACCCGAAGAGACCCTGACTCTGTGGGGGGCACGGAGGCAGCAGATGCTTGTGGGATGTTCTTCTCTAAGGGGCAAACCACAACACAAACAATATGGCAGAAGTTAGCTTGACGGACAAGCCCAGGGCCCACCCAGGCTTCTGAGCTGTAGAGTATGGCTTTTGCCCTTTCTCATTCACATGCTAATAGCTTTCTCACTGCAAGGAAAAGGAATAGGATCCTTCGGAGTCCAATCAGCCCAGGCACATTATCCACCTGCTGCTAACTAGTTTTAGCTGCACTGATATGTTCAGGAATGCTCCCCTCGATCTGGTACATACGGACGTCTACAAATATGATGTTTTTAAATGGTCTTTGTACAAAGGGCGTCAGTGTCAGCTTGCTTGCTATCTAAATAACAGTAGCCTCTTTACTGTCTTCTATAAAGTATCTCATTAACATTTTAACAAGTTGTGTTAATTAATTAGTAAACTGATGCATTAAACATGGAGAGAAACTGGCGACAAGCCTGGGTGCTAAATGGCTCTACATTCTGTTTCGTTGTGATGCGCTTCGTCTAGCTGTCCTATCAGCTGTGTCTACTGTCATCTGCAGTCTTTATGTGAGGAAATGTTTCCACATGTGACAGAAGTTTGTCTTCCTGTCATTTGTTAAGAAAACTCTTGGTTTCTTTTGTGGTCAAGTCACTGAAAGTGTTTCTTAGTTTTGCTAAGCTGCGTTTTTGTGCTTTTAAGTGCCTTTCAGTGACATTGTTTCCAGCTCAAATTAGAAAAAAAATTCTGAGTTGCAGTTGCTGACTGAAAACAGATGTTAGTCCAGGAGAGCTGTCATTTTGAATCGCTGAGACATACCCCCAGTTTCACAGACAAGCCTGAAGCCTAGGCCTAGACTAAAATGTAAATCTGAGCTGTTTCAACTGAAAGAAACTTGCACTGACTGAACTTGCACTAAAACATGTCAGTGCCTAGAAAAATAATGTAGGAACTAGATTTTACTTTAAAATACGCTATTAAGGCGTATAAATACATAGTAAATTAAAGATTTGAATATTAAAACCATCTGAATAATTTTGTTTTTTCAATTACAAGTTGCCTATATTTAGGTAGGTCACAACTACCTGTAAGTCACACTTTTTGATGCCATTGGTATAAGACAATCAATATTGACAGCATACAGACAAGTTGTCCGCTGGGCCTATGGTGTTCTGGGCAGCCCTTACCTGCATGTGTTGTGTCAGCCATTAGAAGACAGCTTACAGAGGAAGGAGGAATTTATAAAGGTTTTGAATGGCCCCATTTGGGTGACAATCAATAAAAAATAATCACAATCACAAATTGTCTTACTGTATAAAAACGGTATTATGAAGTTTACATCAGATATATATCAAGCAGATCTGCATTTATGGTTCATTCAATTCAGTTTTATTTATACAGCACTGAATCATAAATATTATTTCATAGCACTGTTAATACCTAACTCAAAACACAACATTGCAATTGTTAATTAATAAATTGTTAATTAATAAATTATATATATATATATATATATATATATATATATATATCTATATATATCTATATATATAAGATCTGGAGTGATCTGGAAAGAGGAGCAGGTGTAGTGGAAGACAAGACAGTGCTGCGTTCTCGTGGATCCTGTGGTGACCTGCAGTGGCGCGGAAGATACTGTCCTATTTCTTGTTAGGTAACCTGTGGACTCGATGTTATGACAGACTGGAGTTAGTGCAACCTCCAGAAACACAATAATTTACCATGACGATGATAAATTGAAATAAAAATAACTACCGAAAACACACTGACTCGCGCCCGCTCCCACTGAATACCAACAGAGTGCGGCACACGACTCCCTCTCGTGACGTAATATGATGCGATGTTGGAAAAAAAAGTGCTTTTTGAGAACTGTCAATGAAAGCGTCACTTTTTCTTCTAAATTTGTGCCCTCACGTCTTGTAAAACATTTTCAAATCCTGCATTAACGGTTCATATAGTATTTTCATACAAGGTTATATATTCATTTGAAAAAAAATTTTTACCCTGCAATATGCACTTTAAGATGCACACCAGTAATGTTTTTTTCTTAGGCATGTTTATAAAAATTACTTAAATGTCCTAATTGAACTATGGCCTAATCCTGGCTTAGGCTGTGCCCTGTCTATGAAACCGAGCCTTGAAGATCAAGCTCAGACTTCATTCCTGATTAAATAAAATATTCTTTTGTTTGGCATATTACATTATAACAATTCCAAAGATACGTGTTATTTTTACTAAATATCATGATTTAATAGATATGTTTATTGAAAGGTGCTTTGTTTTAATAAGGTTGTAATAGCACGTACGACACAGAAAATGAATTTGTGAATATACACAAAAGAGATAAGTATATACAGTATATGTGTGTGTATGTATAATATTACAGACAACATTGTGCCGTCGGAAATTAATAAGTTTCTTATTTATGAGGAATGTTCAACCATATGCCTGCTTTACACTGCAATACAGTTATAAGTGGCAGAGACGTACACAAGACATGCATACTGCCAACATTATCCACATACTGGAGGCCAGTGTTACTGTACCTCTCTCTTCTGCCCATCTAACACACAACCACATATAAATTTAAGATTTCTGTATTATCTTTGTACCTGCTAGAGCAATAACTTTGCATGAATATTCCCCTCTGAATGAACTTTATTTCATATGATTTATGCAGAAATGTACAGCCCACTCTATACAATCTGATCTACCCGAGCTTTATTTTACTCAGAACAGTTGTACCTTTTTCTAGTGCAGAAATAATGCTGTTGGTATAATACAGGGATATGAGTGGACACTTTGGAGCGGAGGTCCAAGCATGCTGTCTTTGGTGTGCCAGAGCAAATATTAATCAGTTTTTAGTTTACAGTAAGCCAGGTACCTCCATAGAGGCATTTCTTTAGCTGAAGAAGATATATTAGAGTCACGCTAAGAAAGTTTTAAGAAGACATTCTGTCTCAGTGTGCACAATAATGCAGTTATCGCTACGAATTTCAGTGAAAAGCTGACATCATTACATTGATTGCAGCAGTGTTCATTGCTATTTGTCTACCTATTGTATTTGAATGAAGACCAGTGAACTACTTGTACTAAAAAAACTAAAATTCATATTGTTTGTTGGCAGAAGTGTATGTTTAAAATATTGCTGCTTTTAGATGAAAATGGATAATGTGTCAAAGTGTCAAATCCAATGTATCAATTGGAGTGTCAAATCCAATGTATCAATTATAAAATCCCTCCAAAATCTGCATGTTTTCCCTCCATTCTTACTTTAAGGTTTTTCAGTCTAAAAATCGTATTTGAGCTAACATAACATTTTAAAGTTTTTCTGTGTAAAGTCATTGGAGAAAGTGCAACGGTCAACTTGGATCACGTGTGCCTTGATAACCAATCATATTACAGCCTTGATATCATTGAATTTCTGAATTGTGTGACTGTCAATCGTTGTTTGCTGATACCTTTGAAATGAATAAGAATATACTGAACTATACCTGTAGCTAAACTGTCTGTGACTTCTCTTATAAAAGCATTTTTTGTTGTAGACTATAAAAACAGATCAATTCAAAATGATTGTTTAATGGCAAACATGTTGAAGATTAGCGGATAGGCTATTGATTCATTAAATGATGAGCTGTTTTCACACAAAAGCAGTTTATTCAGCGTGATGCCTCTCTTCCATTGACATCCATTCAAAGAATTCTCCTTCCCTGCATACCGCAGCGTTATGCTTTTACTTTGCTAACCTTGGATGCTAGCCTTAAAGCAGCTGTGGTAAAGTTTGACAAATTACTTATTTCTCTTTCTTGAGGTTCAGCTGATATTTTCTCTGCACTGCCACCTGCTGTAGATCTGCTGAGAATGCTGTAATGGCAGAATGCATCAAGTATAAACGTGCTTTAGTTGGCATGACCAGTGCATGCAGTCTGCAGAGGGTCAACTGCATCAAGGGAATTTAAAAACAAGGCTAAAGCTAGTGAAGAGCAACAGTTGGATGCCCAGATTTGGATTAGGATGTTGAGATGTGTTTTTGGAGAGTGATCATAGAGAGGAAGTGGAAGAGGAAGTTGTTAATTAAATGAGGAAAAAGGCTATTTGCTATGCCTGTCACAGACTGTTTTCATTAATCTGGATGCAGGCGCCTGAGACAGGCCTGTGCAGACTCGTCTGTGCCATCCTCACTCTAATTAGAGCACTTTAATCAGGGACAAACCGCAAAGATCCCAGAGACCACTTTAAAGTACCACTAACCTTTACTGTAAACAACACTCATTCCCGCTCCATGGGGCCCTAAAGTTCAGTCATCATATGTGTGTAATAAGAGGGGAGGTTTGGTCAGACTCTGGGCTGTTTTCACGCATCCTGTCTCAGAGCCGCCCTCATTTTTTATCTGTGACCTGCAGCAAAAACAAATTCCTTGTATGTGCAAACGTACTTGGCAATAAAGCTCTTTCTGATTCTGATTCTGAAAAAGAAGACAACAGTTTGTTTGCCTTCTGAAGTTCAGCTTAGTTCCACCAGGTGATCAGCATTATAAAATGTAAATTTTACAGCTATTATTGGGGAAGATTAGCTTTCCAAACAAGGCCCTCTTTTGATTTCAGTGTGTGAGTGCTATTTTGTACATCGCTACAGAACAGAAGACATATAGTAATAAATGGTGTGCAAATGTCTGATCAGGGACTCAAGTAAAGTTTCCAAACCATTTGTTTCCCCATCATTACTGAAAAAACTAGTCATGCTATTAAAAAAATCTCACTGGCTGAAAGTTACTTTGAGTCCTGTTTGAGCATTCATAGAGATGGAATCTGATTAGCTGATTGATGCAAGTTGTTTTACTTTATATTAAAACTTTCTGTTGCCTTTAAATAGAGAATAATGAAGAGATGTTCTGTGTCCATTTTGGTACTTCAGGCTGTATTTATAGTAAATGAATTCACACTGGCAGTGTTACTGAGCTCCTCCTGGCTTCCGCTGCTGTGCCGTAGAACAATACAGTCTCTGTGTGAGTCTTTAATACTGTCTCTCTGGCTGCAGCTCACAATCTAAAATGTACCCTCACTCTTCTCCTCTGACTGTTTTATCACTTCCTCTGTGAACGTAAGATACTGGCACTGTTGTGTGCTGTCCGCTGAGCTAATCTCATGTCCTCTGACACGACACAGGACTGGTATGTGGAACAACATGACAGAAGTGAAGTGTCTAGTTGTCTGACAGAGCATGCTGCTGTAATAGACTGAAAAAGCAGATGTTCTATTATAAAAAATGTTTGGTCTTTAAGGGTAGTATGTTTGTTAAGAAGGTTTGTGATGCAATAATGTGTTGAGGCCATTCAGTCTGCCACATACAGTCAGAATCAAATATATAGTGTTTACATTGCATTAAAGTCTGTGCCAGTCATTCGATATTGCAGTCCTTTTGAGTACATTTCTTAGGAATTACAAACTCTATTCTGATCATAACATTTGAGGAAAATAAAGCTAGTCAGTTACATCACTAGATGATGAAAGGCTGCCATGGAACACTCTGCAATTTTAGGCCTCAGGTGGTTGTTATTTATGCTGAAAAACCCCAGCTTTAACTAGCCTAACATGGTTAGCTTGTCTTCCAGCTCGGCCAAACTGGTTACCTTGGTCTGTGTCTCTGGTTTTAGAGGAGTTTTGGGCACTTGATGATCAGGTGGGAAACCAGTTGGCCGACCAGCTAAACCAGTATACGGGGGACAATATGAAAGATCAGTTAAATCAATATACATCAACTAGGCCAGACTGGGAGACCAATTAAACCTGCATAACAGTTGTAGGTTAAGCTGGAGTACCAGTTAAATCAGTTTACACCAGCTGGGTTAAGCTTGGAGACCAGTTGAATCTGCATGCACCAGCTATGCCAGACACAGTGATCAGCTAAACCAGTTAGACTAAACTGGGAGACCAGTTTAATCAGCTTACAGCAGTTAGGTTACAATGGGAGACCAGTTAAATCTTTATACATCGGCTAGGCTAGGCACAGAGACCAGCTAAACTGGCATATACCAGCTAGGCCAGATACTAGCTAAACAAGATACTCTAGGCTGTGAGACAAGTTAAGCCATCATATACCAGCTAGGTTGAGATGGGAGACCAGTTAATCCACATACACAAGCTATAGGCCAGTCTGAAAGACCAATTAAGCCAGTATTCACCAGCTAGGTCAGGCTCAGAGACCAGCTACACTAGATGGACAAACGTATTGGGACACCCCCTTCTTTAGAACAGAAAAAGGCACTTCCAAAACTGTGGCAACAAAGATGGAAACATAATTCATGTATTTAAAAATTGTATTTCCATCTCTGTTGCAACAGTTTTGGAAGTGTCTAAAATGACTGTACTCATATGTACAAGTCATTGGTGTTTGGTGATGAGTTTTTGGCTCAAGGTCTGCATTTAAAGTCACACCAGAGGTGTTCAGCTTGGATTAGGACTTGGCTTTCTGCAGACCAGTCAAGTTCTTCCACACTGTCTAAATCAATCATTTCTTTTTGAACCTTGCCTTATACACAGAGGCATTGTCATGTTAGAATAGAAAAGGGTCCTGTCCAAACTGTTGCTTTAAAATTAGAAGCACACAATTCCCTAGAACAGTGGTTCCCAACCTTTTTTTGTCTGAGACCTCCCTTTTCCGAAGAAAATATTTTAGGGCCCCCCTTCACATTTAATGATATTATCGCTCTTGTAAGCTTGCAGCAAGGATGACAAAAAATGTTGTTTTCAAACAAACTGTGTTTATTACTATAACCAGATATGTTTATCCAAAAATAATAGCCTATATAGAATATTGAAAATACAATAACAAAAACATCAGTAGGCCATTTTAAAAACGTAAGCCGAGGAGTAGCCTATAAACTGGCCCTATTTGAATTGCAATAACAAAAATATCAGTATTCACACTGGTGTGTAGGAAAAAAAAGAATGAATATAGGCTATTACAAAATGACTGCTGTCTGGCATCTCAATACTTGCATGTTATTTGTGAGGCTTTATCGATCAGTGTGAGGATTGCTGCTGGCAGTAAGTAATAATTTGGTCAATGCGTGGAGAGATCTTTGACAGGGCAAGACGCATGTCATCCTCAAGGGTCAGTCTGGCCCTGTATTTGGTTTTAAGTGCTGTCATGGTTGAAAACCCAGCTTCACAAAGGTAGGTGGTGCTAAAGGGAATCAGCACCTTCATTGCTGCTGTGTGAAAGACTGGGTGTTCTTCTGCAATTTCAGACCAGAATGATTCCAGTGGAACCTTACTGAAATGGGCTTTCAGACTAGCATCAGAGGATATTTCTATAAGCTCTTCCAGAAGTCTTGATGGCAGAGTAGCTGGAAGCTTTGCTTCAATGTTCTCAGTGAAGGGGTTTCTGATCCACAGAAAATCAGCTGCCTGCTCCTCCGTTAGAGCTGGGAAATAACTATCAAATTTCTCCAGGACCTTTGATAGATGCACTGTTATTTGACATTGAATGATTTTAAAATTCAAGTGTCTGTCTGCAATAAATGCATGGGTGTGCTCAAACATGTCACTGATTCCGGAGGAGACACGGGTTTTCCACATGTGTAGTTTTCTTTTGAAAGCCTCTACTCGTTCATGCTGCACCACAGTGTTTATGTTTGCACCTTGCATTGCTCTGTTAAGCTTGTTCATTTCACCAAATATGTCTGAAAGGTAGCTGAGTTGAGCGAGCCATTTGTCATTGTCCAAAAACTCTGCAAGGTCTGGTCTCTTGTCCGCAAGAAAGTCACGCAACTCCTCCCTCAGGCTGAACAGACGCATCAGCACCCGCCCTCTGGACAGCCACCTCACGTCAGTGTGCATCAGCAGGGTATGGTAATCAGCGCCTACCTCTTCACAGAGAGCAGTGAATAACCGGGAGTTGGTGGCTCTGGCTTTCACAAAGTTCACAATTTTTATGGCCACATCTAAAACTTCATGAAGACTGGGTTCCATTTCTTTTGTAGCAAGCGCCTCTCTGTGCAGAAAGCAGTGCGTTGAAACGGCAAGGGGAGAAACCTCTTTGATACGCTGAACTACCCTGGACTGCCTGCCAGTCATCGCAGCAGCTCCATCAGTACAGACCCCAATACAGTCGCTCCAGTTTATCTCATTTGATCTCATGAAATTATCCAAAGTTTCAAAAATATCGTTTGCCGTCGTCGTGGTACGGAGCTCTTTACAAAACAAAAAAATCTTCTTTTATCTCGTTTTCCCATTAATAACAAATGTATGCGAGGAGTTGTGCCATTTTTGACACGTCGGTAGACTCGTCTATTTGAAGTGCGAAGTTATTACCACAAAGTCGCGCAGAAAGCTGATCCCTCACATCTTCTGACATTGTTGCGATGCGACGTTTGACCGTATTATTTGATAATGGTATCTTAGCCAGTTGTTTTGACTTATCCTCTCCAAATAATTCCTTCACAATCTCTGTTGCGCATGGCAAAATCAAAGTTTCTGCAATTGTATGCCCTTTCTTTGCTTTGGCGATTTTTTTCAGCAACTGTATACGATATTTTTAAAAGTTTCTTGTCAGTAGCAGTGACTTCCCTCATCTCATTTTGGGAGTGTGTCAATTCTTTTGTCTTGCACTCAAAAAATGCCCTGGGCTTGTCGCGGTATTGGGGGTGAGTTGTCTGGAAATGTCTTATTAGTTTGGACCGCCTCATGCATTCGTTAGCAAGGACTTTGGCACAGATAATGCACTGTGGCTGGGGCAGGGACTCTTTGCTACGAGAAAATGAAATAAAACCATAGTTCAGGTAACTATCTTGGTATTTCCTGCATTTCGTGTTTCCAGTATTGCTAGCACTGCGGCCCGAATTGGTGGGAACTTCCTCACCTGGGTCATTACTATCAGCTGCTGTTGGCGAATCAGTGGGACTCGGTCGTTTCTTTGGAGGACGAATTCACCGCTCAACACTTTTCAAAATATGACGCGACCCCCCACAGAGCTCGCTGAGGCCCCCTTGTGGGCCGGGACCCCACTGTTGGGAACCGATGCCTTAGAATATCATTATGTGCTTAAACATTAAGATGTGTACTCATGGAAATTACTAAAGTAGTCAAACCTGTTCATTAGAAGGGGGTGACCCAATACTTTTGGCAATATAGTGTAAACCAGTTTGACTAGGCTGGGAGACCACTTAAACCTGCATACACAACCAAGGCCAGGCTCAGAGACCATTTAAACCAGCATACACCAGCTAGACCAGGCACACTGACCAATCTAAACCAGTTACAGTAGGCTGGGCAACCAGCTAAACTAGCATACACCAGCTAGGCCAGGCTCAGAGACTAGCTAAACCAGCATACACCAGCTAGATTGAGAAAGGAGACCATTTAAATCCATAAACATCAACTAGCCCCAGCACAAAGACCAGATAAACCAATTAGACTAGGCTGGGAGACCAGTTAAACCAGCATACACCAGCTTGGTTGAGATAGGAGACAATTTAAATCCACATACACCAGCTAGGCCCAGCACAAAGACTAGCTAAACTAATTAGACTAGGCTGGGAGACCAGTTAAACTAGCATACACCAGCTAGGCCAGGCTCAGAGACCAGCTAAACCAGCATACTCCAGCTAGGCCAGGCTCAGCGACCAGTCTAAACTAGTTACACTAGGCTAGGAGACCAGTTAAACTAGTATACACCTGCTAGGCCCAGCACAAACACAAGCTAAACCAATTAGACTATAGGCTGGGAGACCAGTTAAACTAGCATACACAACCAAGGCCAGGCTCAGAGACTAGTTAAACCAGCATACACCAGCTAGACCAGGTTCAGCGACCAGTCTAAACCAGTTACACTAGGCTGGGAGACCAGTTAAACTAGCATACACCAGCTAGACCCAGCAAAGAGACCAGCTAAACCAATTAGACTAGGCTGGGAGACCAGTTAAACCAGCCTACACCAGAGTAAGCCAGGCACAGAGACCAGCTAAACCAGCATACACCAGAGTAAGCCAGGCGCAGAGACCAGCTAAACCAGCATACACCAGCTAGACCAGGTTCAGAGACCAGCTAAGCCAATTAGACTAGACTGGGAGATCAGCTAAACCATTGAAACCATAGGAAAACACATTTTTTCTTTCATCAGGGATATGTGTATGTTAACGGAGGCTGCTATGTTGAACATGCTCCTCTGAGGCCCTCTTTAAGGAGATCATTGCAATGGTTTGCAAAATGTACTACGCACGCCACAGTGTGCTTTTAACTGAGTAAACATTCATCACGTAGTGCAAGCCTACACAGAAATCTGCCCTTTGCCTCCATGGCAAACCCACACAGTCCTTATGCAGAGATAGAGCACTGGATCTCAGCAGGATAGAGCTGATGCATGCTGGGTATGCAGCCTCTGTAATTTGGGAATGATCAATGAGGCTTCTTCTAGCCATGGCAGCAGTGCTGTGGGAAATAGATTAGCTATCAGCGTACAAGGAGAGGCAGACTCACCTGTGGGCTGTGGATCTCTTAAGGAGAAGCAGCTCTGCACTAACACTCTCGGCCGATGGTACTTGAGAAATAAACCTGCATGCATGCTAACATGCCATTACAAGTAGTGCTTGGAGGGTTTGTTTGGTTTCGTGTTGTGCCACAGGGACTTGACAGAAAAATAGGTGGGTATGTAAGAAGCTTTTTCTCAGAACGTGTTTTAATCTGTCCTGTTTTCTGACCGTGTTTGTGTGTGTTGAAAGTAAGTGTTGAAGGGATTGTGTGGGTGCACTGCACTAATTTTTGTGCACATGTGTAGGAAGAGGTAGATGATGCTTGTTGCTTAGCAACTCCATTACAGCTCTACAAAAGACACGAGAAGAGAGCTACTTTACCTAAAATATTGCCGTACTTTTGCATAAAACAGTGTCGAAACCTTCATACATCCCAGTGGCTTCTCTTTGTACTTCAAGTCAAGAACAAAATGATTGTGAATTTGATGGAAGCTTCATATAAAACTTGTGAGTGGGTTACAGAAAGGTGAGATCCCGGAATAACCCCATGGGAAGAGCACCAGATGGTCTCCTCTGTTTTACCTGGAAGGGAAATGGCTCCACGGGAAGTTCAAGAAGCAGGAAAAAGCGGGGTCAAACTGGATCAAAAGCTGCTTACTGCTACAGAGCAGTCAAGCTGCGCTCCACCGCTGAGGGGCAAAGTGCTGTTGACATGCTCACGTTTTATCATACACGTCCTCTATCTGAGACAAATTGTTTTGCTTTTTGTTTGGACCACAGCACAGATGAGATATTTTTCGGAGGGAGCTGAGGAGGAGGTCTCGAGGTTATGCACTGAGAAATCAAAACAACCCAAAACAAAACTCCCTTCAACTCCCCCGATAATACAGTGACAGCACAAGTTTAAAAAGAGAAAGAGACAATCTGAGAAAGAAAAACAGAGCAGAACTACAGATTGGAGACAGTGAAAAAGTTCAGATTTATCTTATGATTTTACGAGCCCTCCATAAAAATCGGCAACTGGTAAAACATCTACAGTACCATAATACAATTAAGTATTTTCAACTGATATGAATGTAGAATTTAACTAAACAGAAATTCACAGAAATTCATATTGTAGAAATTCAGCTGTAAATTTGATAACACTTCAGTATAAGGACCAATTCTCACTATTAACTAGTTGCTTATTAGCATGCCTATTAATAACATACTGGCTGTTTATTAAGACTTGTAATTCACATATTCTGCGTGACCAAATTCTACATCCCTAATCCTACCCAATACCTAAACTTAACAACTACCTTACTACCAATTAATAAGCAGCAAATTAGGAGTTTATTGAGGCAAAAGTAGTTATTGGTTTGTTAACAGCGAGAATTTTAGTTTGGAAATTTAAAAAGCTACATTTTAGCCATTACGAACAGATAGAAAGATACAGATAGATCTTCGTTTTAAACCTAACAAACTTCAGTTTGTAAAATATTTTGATTGAAAAGCGTGCTGTATTTATTTAAAATAAATTTGTTTTGCTATTTTGTTATAGACTAATGTGCGGATGTTTTGGGTTGGTAAGATTTTTAAATTGTCTAAGAAAGATGTATCTTATGCTCACCAAGTCTCCATTTATTACATGAAAAACACAGTAAAACAGTATTGTGAAAAATTATCACAAAGCTGAATTTTCAGCAGCCATTACTCCAGTCTTCAGTGTCACATGATCCTTCAAAAATCATTGTAATATGCTGATTTACTGGTCAAGAAACATTTATTATTGTTATCCATGTTGAAAACAGTTGTGCTGCTTAATATTTTTGTAGAGACTGTGATCCATTTTTTTCAGGATTATTTGATGTATAGAAAGTTCAAAAGAACAGCATTTATTTAAAATAGAAATCTTTTACACTTAACAGTAAATGCATTTTACTGCTTTTGACCAGTTTAATGTGTCAATGAGGAATGAACATTTCAGTTTCTTTCACAAAAAAATCTTACTGACCCCAAATTTTTCAATGGTAGTGTATAATAATTAGGGGTGCAACGGATCGTAGATGATCCGTGATCCGTACGGACCAGTCCTCACGGTTCGGCACGCATGTGATTCGCGGATTAATTGTTAAGTTTAACCATCATGGAGTGAAAGTTTATCATTTGCACGTGTTTTGTCAGTTTACACATTCATGCAATTTCAGACCATTCAGATGAAGGAGAAGTCGAATCGGGACTCGCGCACCATTTTCTGTGCTCAGCCTCTGCCACACACACTGAAGCGCCGCGTTTCAGACAACGCCTCAACGGATGGATACATACACACAAAGTTATGTTAAAATACCCGTTTTAGCAAGTATTCTGGTAAACACGGTCGGTTATGTCTTAAGTTAACGTATACAGCTGAGAAAGAAACCGAATGTGTGTCAGTAGCCTACGTCCGTGCATTAGTCTTAGAGACAGCAGCCTATAATACCTGCTTCTGTCTGCTAATCATCTGTATTTAACTTATGCAGTAAGCATTATTGTGTTGTTTTACACTTAATTTTTACATTTCTGCACCTGAATACTACTGTTACTGTCTTTATAATTTTATGTTGTAGGCTGTTCATCTATACTTGTAATTTGTGTAATTGTTCTTGTTTTATTACTGACTTTAGTAGTAGTTTCTGCTGGGGTATAGAAGTACTTAAAGTAAGCTTTTAGTAATTAATGAAAAGCAAACTTTTTTTGCTGATCCGAATGATCCGATCCGTGACTCAAAATCTGTAGTATGATCCGAACCGTGAGTTTTGTGATCCGTTGCACCACTAATAATAATGCAAACACATTTAATATATATATATATATATATATATTTTTTTTTTTTTTTTTTTTTAATTGTGGATTAGGTGTCCAAACATTTTGGGGGTCGCTGTGTATTATGAGAATAAACTGCAAACTTTGAGTCCTCTTTCAAAGTCAGATTGTTTAGTTACAGCATCAACCAGCAAGGGTTTACAAGGACATGCTCACCTGCTAAACTTTGACCCTTTGGTTAAACTAGATTGGAACACCAAATCATTCCATGCACATCCAAAACACACCATACACACTCTAAAATAAAATTCCTTTTTTACTTTGTTTTTGGGGTTCTTTGCAGTAAAAGTGGTGTGAAAGTTTGATTAAACGAATGTGTAGATGTGAAATAGTGGAGCAAGATAGAGCAGCTGGATGGGAAGCAGTTGAGTCCATGGAAGAGCCGCTCCACCAACCACTAGCCAAGAGAAGAGGCAAAGCAAAGGAATGGGGGCCAAGCTTTAACTAATCACTTTCCATCAGCGCTGCCAGCGCCATGTAGGCTCAAACGTTACTATTAGCCACCTGCCAGCCCTGCCGGCACCAAGCCCCGACATGAGGTTTGGTTTCGCCCCAGTTCTGTTTGAAATGGCCGTTAAGGGTGATCACAATCAGGCCAGTTCGCGAGCATGAAACGGGAACTTCTCCCAAGGTACTTTGACACTTGGAGCCATTCCCTCCCTGGGCTGGAGTCTGTGCTTTCTCTGCCTGTTTCTGATCTGTTTGATCCGCTGTCAGGATGGCCGGATTATCCAATGGGCATTATGCGCACTTGGGGTCCACGTGAGGGGAAGAAAAAAAAAATCAGAGTGTCTTTAAGTGCAAATAGCGCGCTTGTTGGCAAACGCTATTTACACTAGCTCCACCCAGAAATGTCTGGTTGACACTCAAGATTAAAAAAACACATTCAATTCAACGTTTTCAGTGGTGCAAGCAGTAGCGCCTCAGACTCCCGGCATTGTCTCTTGATGCGATCGACATATGTTCGAATCCACCTTTTGCAGATCTATAAATAATTACTTACACTCTATGGGCCTCATTCATGAAATACGAGCAGAATGAATTTTTGTGTAAATCCTTCATAAACGCAGCGCTCGTCACTTTAACTTTTTACCCAGCCGTTCAATCAATGGAGGAGGGGCAGGACAAACGCTACACCGACCAACTGCCCTACTTGTAGAATGACTGAACAACAAACAACAGAGAAGTTATTACTGGTTATTTATACTGCATTATAATATACTGCATTTTTATATTCAGTAATATTCTTCAAAATTAGATACTAGTAATACGTTACTGCCGTGGATATTCCGCATCAACCAAATTGTCAGCTGGAAAAACGCTGTGCCACCAAAGCATTCTCAAGCTCCACCAGCTGGCCGTTTTCAGATGCACTGATGATGGACAAGTTAATTGAATATTTATTGTTAGGCATATGACCTGTTAGTCTTTTTTGCATTTATGAAATATACTGGAACCAAACCTGAGAAAGGACTCCAAAATATTCCACTGTGTTCCTGGACACGTAATTTACGTAGTTGTAATTCATAGGCGGGGATTATGCTTATTGTGAATAAGCGTGCACGTGCACCCTTACGAATGATTGGAATTCATTAGCATACACGTTTAACTATCAAATCTGAAGTTTACGAAGCGTTTGTGAATCCGGAGGAGAGTTTTCGGGAAGGTCTGTTTTACACGCAGATTACTTTGAATTAACTCACTTATTTACGCTTTTCATGAATGAGGCCCTTTGTTATTATTGCATCCAGTTAATGTACAAAAATACTGAGGTGCAAATAGTATCTGCCAATATAAAGTATAGATAGCATAATTACTATTTACACTTATTGCAAAGATTGCTGCTGGTCCATGAAAGCATTGTTGCAATCATGTGATGTAAATCCTGTATGATAGAGGATGCGATCATAGGCTGTAACCTCTCAGTGTAAATCCTCTATAAACTAGAGGTATTTCCAGCAAATAGTACCTTATAATTCAAAACCTTGATTGTGCTCATATATGTGTGTCTGGGTGTGGGGGGGGGGCCCGACAAGACATTGTGCCCAGTGGCCTCTGAATTCTTAATCCGGGCCTGGCTGTCAGCATTTGGCTGATTGGACTGTAGGAAGAGCACCTTGCACAGGATGCTTTCCTTTCCGTCTTTCTCGATCACTCGGTCTTCCTTATGAATGATCAGGGGAATGTGTTGTGTTCGCACCACGGGGCCCTGCATGTAAAGATGTGTCGTGTAGCTCACGCTGGAAGCAGAAATGTCTTTATTAGAGTGCTTATGTGTGCTGTGTAGCGTGAAGCACAGACCTCAGCAGTCAGAGCGGATGAAGGGGTCTCATTGTGTGCATTCTGGGAAAGTCCCAAAGTAACGGCTCTGGAGGTGTGGACATTTTCCTGCTGCTACTACAACAAGCAGAGAGCTTGACACCGACAAATGAACTTTGATGCTCAATGATGTAAATGGTGGATAAAACTAAGATTTGGATGTGAAACGGGATATGAAAGAGAGTTGTTGCTAAGTTTAGCTTAACTATTGTTTGCTTTCCCAGTAGGCCATATTCCTCAACCCCAGAGATATCAATCAATGCTGGCAAGCCAATGCAAATGCAACTTTATAATCAGCCTCTTTGGCTTTTAGCAACTTTTTTTTCACTTTTTTTTCAAGTATTTTAAAGTGCTTTTGTTTTGTTTGTGCTTACGAAGTTAGGCCTCTTTCTAAGCAACCAATGGCTTGCAAAAATTTACTGCTGTTTTTGTATCCCTATATGAGGGGATTCTGAGCCCAAACCATTGGTTAGCAACAAAGTCTGTTTTCTGTTTAGTGGCTAGTAAATATGCTAAATAAAGCTGACAAAAGAGCAAAAATGGAACATTTGTAGTATATGTTGGCAGTATTGCTATTGTATTTGAAATACATTTATTTCATGCTAAGTATACTACAAATTCATTTACATATTTATCCACTTAATAAAAATACCCTGCAATTGTACTTTTGGTATATTAAACTGGAATACTTACAGTCTGCTATGTTGGAACAACTAATTTTGTACTTAATGCACTTTAATTGTACAAAATTAATGTTGAAATCCAACTAAAGATATACTGAAGTATATTTGATTGTGCTAAAGTAGAGCTATAGCAAGAATACTTTAGGTACTCTTTAGAAAAATCTGTGTATTTATTTATTTAAAATGTGAAGTTTTGTGAATAATAATAATAACAACAACTGAAACATGCAATCCATATATTTAATTCATTTAATTAATTAATTAGTTTACATCCTTTGTGATTTGATAATTACACTAAGCCATATCATGATTTCTCTTTTATTTCGATTAATTTTGCAACCCAAGTTGGCAGACATGAAGTTCTGATTTAAAATTTTAAAAATAACACATGAAAAACTTAGTACTTAAACACTTAGCATATACTCTTGGCTCACCATGTTCATTTTTAACATAATTTAGTTTACAGAAAGTACCGTGGCACAACTTTGTTTTTTTTATACATTCCAGCTGTCCCAAATGTTGTGAAATATTGCCTCACAGTTTCATATATTGTAACTCCAAATTATTTTTCATGCTGTTCAGTCTAGCTAGCATTGTTATAAAACCTGAATTGAAAATCATTTTTCTGCATGCACAACATTTATAAATGAGGCCCAGCTGTGAGTCACTTTGTTGTGGGTGACTGCTAAAGTTCTTCCGGATGTGTCACAGTTTCCTCATGCCCATGGCTACCGTACACACACTCTGTCACAGTATATGAGTCGTGTGTACTGATCTTTTGTTTGTAAACATGGTCTGTCAAATTTAAGCCTTAGCTAATCCTATTGGTACAGTTTAAAATGAAATTAGCCCCCCTGCACATATTGTGCTAATGTCACAGTCTGTTCAGCTGTGGTGCTTAGTATTCAGAGTATCACTCTGTTTTGAGGTTTAGCCGTTGCTGCTGTTATTAAACAAAAAGTACTAATAATTCTTTAGGCATGGTACAGTGGTAATATCATTGTATTTTTGGATACTATTACGATAGTAATGCCATGGTATTCATTAAATACAATTTAAATACCACTGCATATACAGTAGTAATCATTCAGTACCATAATATATTTGAGACTATTGAGCAAGGATGCATTAAATTGACCAAAAGTGACAGTAAATACACTTATGTTTAAAAAAATCTTCAAAAATTTGTAAATAAGTGCTGTTTTTCTGAGCTTTCTATTCATCAAATAATACTGAAAGAAATTTCAAAGTTTCATAGCAACATAGCTGTTTTCAGCATTGATAATAAAAAGAAATGTTTCTTGAGCTTCGCTATCACGTAAATTAAATTTTAAAATGTATTTAAATAGAATTTGAGTAGTTCTGTTTCATTAATAAGTTACATAAACAAGTAAGCGAATTAAAATGTGTATACCAGGCTACTGCTGTAATGTTCAGTCTTAAGTTTCAGTCTCTCTGTCACCTTCTTATTGTGATCTCATTACTTCCTTCTCTCAGAACATTACGTAGATGAGATTTCACACGCTGTTATCCGGTTGAGGAATTATTACTGTGAAAGGTCTCGAGTGTTTGTCAATGGCCATGTGAGCTAGTATTATTTATATATTATTTTAGCATTCATTCATATTTTGAATTAGCTTTTATTTTTATGTTTAGAGAAGGGTTATTTAACAGTTATTTTAAAGTGTAATACCATTTCACAATAGTACTGTTTTACTTACTGTTTTACTTTACTGTTTTATCAAATAAATGAAGCCTTGGTGATCATTAGTGACATTCAAAGCATTAAATAATCTTACTGACCCCAAACTTTTGAATGGCAATGTGGATTTTCTTTTGTACAAAACCCAAAGCAAATTATAAAATATTATATGGAGAACATTTATTTTGTATTAAGTTGACATTATATATTTTTCTACCCACTGTTAGAAAGTTGAATGTATAAACCTTTAAAAAAAAATTACAAAATTTTTAATTGTTAAAATTTAGGGCTGTCAGAAGATAATTCAGTCTCTGTTCAAATGCTAGACTTTGTTAAACATTTAAATAATATCTAAATTTACCATTGTGAGTGTGAAAACACTCTCGGAGTTTGAAAACCCCTATATTAAAGTACTATGGCATTAACATAATACCATCATTCAAAATAGCACCTTTTTGTAGGGAAAACACAAATGAAAAGAGAACTGTAAACTCCTATGATACAGTACTATGGAGATGGCCGGGTAGACTTTTGCCAACCTAAGAACAACATTTCTTTGAAGCTAGAAGCCATTTAAATATGTTTTTTTCAGGCATTTTCACTGTTCACTGTCACAGCTGCAGATCTATAAGATGCATTCTTGTTGTAACACATTTCCTTGCTGTGCTTCATCTGGCATCCAGACCTCTCAAAGCCTTTGACCCATCACCACTCCAATTTTTCTGACTGCATGTCTCAACAAAGCCTGTGAACAACAGATGATGCCCTGAGCCTTTCAGTGATCCCTCAGCTTGTCTTTTTTGTGTATCACCAAGTACTGTACACTTGTCTCACTTCGGACGGCCTGCAGACAGAGAGAGAGAGAGAGAGAGATGAGTCACATAGAACCTTTTCCACTACATCTCATAACATTCTTCTGTCTGGGAACAGCGGATATGCAGAATCAATCATGGCTGGGCAACATTTGCTGTTTCTCCCTTTGCTGCTGTCTCTAGTCCTGCAGTAATCTCTTTGATTTTTCCATTAGAGCAGCAGTCTCTTTTGTCCACCCCAATATTTTAGCACAAAGCAACAATGGAGAGCATGTCATAGTCCTCTAAGAGGAGACGTCTCAGGCATGTTAGATTTTTCCTCAGACAAAAGGGAGTCAATCTGTCTTGTGTGCTTGTGTTGGAAACTTCATTCAGTTGAGGTCATTTCAGGTGTGAGAGCGCTATTGTCATTTGGGGGAAATATATGCAGGCTTGACAGCTGTTGTTTACCTCTAGTAGACTATAATAGTACATGCTGATTTTTTTTTTTTTTTTTTTTCAATATGAGCCCTATTTGTTGTGGGCTCATTAATTTTTACAAAGAGGCAAAACTCCTCCTCTTGTCCCCAGAGCGAACATCTCCAGGCTCATATTTGTACCTCTATATTTTCGTACAATGAAGCAACCCAGTTCTGTCTGTGCTCTGAGTGTGTCAGTGTGATGTAATTTATGTTTTCAGTTTTGAAGACCAAATTTTGCTGACCCATATTTTTCCTAACTATCCAGCGGGTTAACTGGGCACTATAAAAAGATCTGAGAGATGCATCTACAAAATATTTCTGGGAGAAGTTGGGCAGAGTTTAGATCTACTCATTTAATGTGTTTATTGTTTTGCTTATACAGCTGAGGAGTTGTTTTAATTTTCAGTTCTTTATTAATGGAAGAATATTGGAAGGATGATCAAGAGTCAAAGACACATCAGTCTCAATTTTGCTTATCATCATGTTTCAGTAAATATATGTGGCAGGGCTGCTATCATGGGATGTTGTACCTGTGATGAGTACCATAGATTCTGAATTATGGTCCTCTCTTAAAAATGTTGTCCTGGCCCCTTGATGTGTCATAAAATCACGAAATGTGCTGCTTAACTATGTGCCAACTAATTAACTAGTCATCAGACAACCAACTAGACATTTAGTGAGGTTGGCTATTTTATCTAGATTTTTTTTTTTTTCTAGATGCACTCTAGATTTTTTTTCTAGATGCAATACTGTTTGTAAGATTTTTTTTAGATTATTCAGCAAGGATACATAAATTTATCAAAAGTGACAGTAAAGACATTTATAATTTTACAGAATATTTCTATTTCAAATATTTGCTATTATCCACAAAAATAAGCAGCACAACTGCTTCTTATTCAACCTTGATAATAATAACAATAATAATAATAATAATAATAATCATAATAATCATAATAATAATAATGAATGAGCTGCAAATCAGCATTTTAGTCAAAGTCAAAGTCAAAGTCTGCTTTATTGTCTGCTTTAAAGTCTGCTTTATTTTAGAATGATTTCTGAAGGATCGTGTGACACTGAAGACAGGAGTAATGATGCTGAAAATTCAGCTTTGCCATCACAGGAATAAATTACATTTCAAAGTACATTAAATATTTTAGAATATTACTGTTTTTACCCTAGTGTTGATCTGTAGTGTGAATGCAGCCTTGATGAGCATAAGTTACTACTTTAAAAAATCCTATCATATAAATTTGGTTTATACTATATATTTATTCACTTAAAGGCAAAGTAAGTCACTATTTCCCAAATTAAAAATTAAATAGACATCAATAATAGGCCGTCCTATTGATGTAAACAACTGAATAATTGATAAAAGATGTGAAAATAGAGTCTCTATTCTAAGTAGAATCCATACGTCTGCTCTTTTCACATTTCCATTATGTGCTTTTACATCAATAAGAGGAGGTGTACAGATGTAACTGTGTTAAAGATGTGCTGTTCTGATCTAGAAACGCTCTTCATTAACTGCAAGCCGTTCTATTCGCCGTGGGAGATTTGTTTGTTCGTTCTCGTGAGTGTTTACATTCCACCGCAAGCGCACGTGAGCTCAGCTTTACAGAAACTCGCTGATCAGATCACAGACACAGAACAAAAACACCCGGACTCTGTTTTAATCATTCTCGGGGACTTTAATAAAGCAATTCTCTCCCGCAAACTGCCAAAATACAGACAGCACATCACATGTCCCACCAGAGACAGTAATATATTGGATCACTGTTACACAGCGATAAAGGGCGCATATCACTCTGTCCCACGGGCAGCTTTAGGACTCTCTGATCACTGTTTGGTTCATCTTATAACGACCTACAAGCAGAAACTTAAATCTGCTAAACCTGTATTAAGAACTGTTAAAAGATGGACTAATGAAACAGAGCGGGTTTTACAAGCCTGTTTCGACCTTACTGATTGGACTGTTTTTGAAGCTGCTGCAAACGATCTGGACGAGCTCACAGAGACTGTAACATCTTATATCAGTTTCTGTGAGGATATGTGCATTCCTACCAAGACTCATCTAACTTACAACAATGACAAACCATGGTTCACTGCAAAACTCAGACAGCTCCGTCAGGTCAAAGAAGATGCTTACAGAAAGGGGGATAAAGTCTTGTATAAACAGGCCAAATACACATTGGAAAAGGAGATCAGAGTGGCAAAGAGGAATTATTCTGGCATACTAAGGAACAAATTCTCTTCCAGTGATTCTGCTTCAGTGTGGAAAGGTACGAAAGATATCACCAGTTACAAGACACCATCCCCCAGCACTCTGGAGAATCAACAACGAGCAGACGATCTGAATGAGTTCTACTGCAGGTTTGAAAAACACCCCACACCCGCCCTGAACACCTCTCCACACAACCATTAACACCTCCAGCAACCCTCCTCTCCCCCACACCTGCAATTCAGATCAGTGAAGATGACGTGCGCCAGGTCTTCAGAAAGAACAAGAGAAGAAAGGAACCAGGCCCAGACGGTGTGTCACCAGCCTGCCTAAAAACCTGTGCTGACCAGCTGGCCCCCATCTTCACACAGATCTTCAACAGATCACTGGAGCTGTGTGAAGTCCCCTCAAGTTTAAAAACGCTCTACCATCATCCCCGTCCCAAAGAAACCCAAAATTTCTGGACTTAATGACTACAGACCTGTGGCTCTAACGTCTGTGGCCATGAAATCATTTGAAAGACTGGTTTTGGCTTATCTAAAAGCCTCCACTGTACCCTCACTGGACCCCCTGCAGTTTGCCTACAGAGCAAACAGGTCTGTGGATGATGCAGTCAACATGGGACTGCACTTCATCCTGCAGCATCTGGACAGACCAGGGACTTATGTGAGGATCCTGTTTGTAGACTTCAGCTCCGCTTTTAACACCATCACCCCGGACACCCTTCTGAATAAACTAACTCAGCTCTCCATGCCCACCTCCATCTGTCAGTGGATCACCAGCTTCCTGACAGACAGGCAGCAGCTAGTGAGGCTGGGAAAATTCTCATCCAGCACCCGCACCATCAGCACCGGAGCTCCTCAGGGTTGCGTTCTCTCCCCACTGCTCTTCTCCCTCTACACCAAAGACTGCACCTCTAAAGACCCCCCTATCAAGCTCCTGAAGTTTGCAGATGACACCACACTGATCGGCCTCATCCAGGACGGTGACGAGTCTGCTTACAGACAGGAGGTTAAGGAGCTGGCTGTCTGGTGCAGTATTAACAACCTGGAGCTTAACAAGCTCAAAACTGTGGAGATGATCGTGGACTTCAGGAGAAACCCCCCCTGCTCTCCTCCCACTCACCATCATGAACAGCACTGTGACTGCAGTGGAGTCATTCAGATTCCTGGGTACCACCATCTCCCAGGACCTGAAGTGGGACAATCACATTGAGTCCATTGTGAAAAAGGCCCAGCAGAAGCTGTACTTCCTTTGCCAGCTGAGGAAGTTCAACCTGCCACAGGAGCTGCTGAAATAGTTCTACTCTGCCATCATTGAATCCATCCTCTGCATTTCAATATCTGTCTGGTTCAGCTCAGCTACCAAATCTGACCTCAGAAGACTATAGAGGGTAGTCCGGACTGCTGAGCGAATCATTGGTACAACCCTCCCCACTATCCAAGAACTGTACTTATCCAGAGTGAGTAAAAGGGCTGGCAAAATCACTCTAGACCCCTCGCATCCAGCACATTCCCTCTTTGAACTGTTACCGTCTGGTCGACGCTACAGAGCTCTGAGCACCAGAATGACCAGACACAGGAACAGTTTCTTCCCTCAGGCAATCCATCTCATGAACACTTGACATTAAACGTGGAACACACAACACTATTATACATTATTTATTCACCACACATACTTATTTTATTTATTTATTTATTTTTTTCATTTCAAATTTGCACATATCATAACTGTACATACATAATTGTCTATATTATATATTGTGTTTTTGCTATTTTGTACATTGCCTATTTGTATGTTTGCATATTATTCTTTTATTATCTGTGTCCTGTCCTGTTGCTGTCTTTCTGTTGCACTGTGGAGCTTCTGTCACTATAACAAATTCCTCGTATGTGTAAACATACCTGGCCAATAAAGCTCATTATGATTCTGATTATTGGGGTCAGTTCTAACATACAGTGCCTTTCATCTGAAGGTCTGATTTCAGAGGCCAAAGGTTGATAAACAAACCATAGGAGAGCAAGAGCACAAAAGCAGCAGCTCACTATAGATAGAAAATCTCCTCTGTAACCTTTGCATCTTGAAACAGAAGCACCTACTTGTTTCCCCATAAACCTAGGCAGCCATTTACTGAGGACTTACTCCATCCCTGTTTTATTTAATATCAGTTCTCACCGTGCTCTGTTTGGAAACATCAGGCCGGGCACGAGAGGTGAAAGAGTTAAAGACACAGCAGAAAAAAGACACACAGATGTTCTCTGTCACTTTGAGCAGCAGCTGCCGAAAACAGCCCTGTATTCAGGCTGACTGATGTAGATTGCTGCAAGCAGCTCCACTCCAGCTGGAATTCGGACCTCATATGGCATATTCTGATTCGCTTCCAAATTCCACCGCACATATTATAGGCCCAATAGAATCCCGTTTACCAGGTGTTAAAGGTTTTATCACCTACAGACCAGTTAAATCAGTGAAATCTCAAACATTCCAAAGCCAGAGGCTCTATGATGTTTGGATAAACAGAAGCTCTGCTGGCAGTTGCATGAACACAGGCCAGTGAGATACTTAAAGCTGAAGCATATAATTTCTGTTCTTCATGGTTCATCAAATGTAATAGCAAAAGTCATGACTGTTTCCAAAAAAGGTTTCCTGAATATTCCTCCTGTCTACTATTGTTTGATCAAACAGATCCTGCCTCAAATAAATGCCACTAGTTGAACCATAGTTGCTGTGATGAGTAATTAGGAACAGTAGTGCTTTTTGGGCAAGTCAACCTCATACTTTACACTGTGTAAGTTGTGATTGGAGTGATTTTGCCAAAAAGTGATCTACTGGCCAAAATTTGCTATTGTGTGCATTTACCCATTACATTTAGATTACATTTGCTGTCGTTTAGATCACACTTAAAGTTAATCTTTGAAAACTCTAAAAATTTACATTGTTAAACTGTTAACCCTGCTAAATGTAAACTTAAGCAAATCTCTAACTGAATATCAGTTTTCACACTTTGCATTGTATTGTTGTGTGCCTGAATTCACTGTAGCATCTAGAGATTTTATTGTATTTATTATTATTTTTTATTTAGACAAATTATTTAGAACATAATCAATAAGTAATTAGGTAATAAGTGCTAGTAGTAAGTACTTATCTTGCAGGATCTGTCTGCTGCTTTGACACGGTTAACAACCAGATCTTCCTGTCAACCCTCTTGGCAAAGGGCATCTCCACATTCCAGTGGTTTGAGTAACCTGTCAGCTTCAAATTGCAACATCTAGCTACTGGAGTGCCTCAGGGTTCAGTTCTTGGACCCCTTCTCTTGTCTATCTACATGGCATCACTGTTTTGACATTCAGAAACATGGCTTTTCATATCACTGCTATGCTGATGACACTCATCTCTACCTCTCATTCCATCTTGATGATCTGACGATAGTGGAACTTTGGAAATGTGATTGATGATCAGTTGAATTTCACAGACCAAAGAGGCACAAAATCACTTTCACAGACTTTAACTTTAACTTTTGCCTATTGGTGGAATGACCTGCCCAACTCGATCGAAGCAGCTGAGTTTTTAGGCATCTTCAAGAAATGGCTAAAGACTCTTCCATCTACACTTGACCCTCTAACACTTGCACTCTCTATTCTATTTCTATTCTATCTACTTGTTTTCTTTTTATTTATTATAAAAAAATAATAATAACTTGACCCTCTAACACTTGCACTGTCTATTCTATTTCTATTCTGTCTACTTGTTTTCTTTTTATTTATTATAAAAAATAATAACTTGATCCTCTAACTTTAGCTCTGTCTATTCTATTTCTATTCTATCTACTTTTTATTCTTTTAAATTATTAATGTAATTTATATTAAAAAAATCAGTTTGAACACTTTTGTCATAATCATAAGCTCCCCATAAACACAAACTAGATCAGAATAGTGAACAAATGGGGCTGTATTTGTATGTGATTCAGATGGATGCTGCTTTTGTGCACCAAGGAACGAGGTTGCTGAACTCTTCCTTTAAACCTGCATCCTGGTCCATTGGTGGCGCTGTGAGTGAAACATGAGTGATTTATGATGGACGAAAATGCAACACCAGTATTCAGTGCTCCACAGAGTCTCTTTTATGGCTCTGCTGCTGTTAGAGGAAGTGATGGAGTGAACGGCCCCTAGAGACAGGCATAGCGTTCTTCCCCATGTCTGCGGGGAAACAGGACAGTTTGCCAGTTATAACCTCAAATGACAGTAAAAGTATATTTTTTTTGTGTGTGACAAGGATGCAGTGCTGAACAATGGTTCTGGCCCACACAGCCGAGAAGAATGATTATCCTGTTGTTCCTGTGTGTTGTATCCTGTTGATTTTGGCGCTAGCAACGCCAAGATCATGGCTTCGATTCCCAGGGAAAACAAGAGCTGATAAAATGTAAAAACTGTAACTTGAATGCAATGTAAGTCGCTTTGGATAAAAGCGTCTGCTAAATGCATAAATGTAAATGTCTTACTTTCTAATTAGCACGCCCAAACTATGAAGATTATGCAGTGTTTTTGTAAAAGTATACATTTCAGTCATTGATTAGGCACCAAAAATGATCATAGTTCCATCTCAAGGGCGCAAATCAAAAGATCCATCAGACCTGAGTAGGTATTAGGGCTGCAACAAACGATTATTTTGATAATCGATTAATCTAACGATTATTAGAACAATTAATCGACTAATCGACGATTATTTCACTGATTAATCAGTAGACATTGATTATTCAGCTTTTGCAATTAGTTAAAATGTTGAGTTATGCATATTCTAACAAATATATAATGGTAATCACTTCAGCTTTTGAAAGTCATATTACAATTAATTAATACAAATTAATAAATATATATAATACATAAATACATAAATACAATTAATTTATGCAAATATATATATTTGGCACACAAAATAGAAGACCGACAGAGAAACTCATTCACCATGTAATTAGCTATATGAAAAAGTAACTGAATGACACATCATTCTGCCTTACATCTCCTTTTGTAAGTCATACGGATAAGAAACAAAATAAAGGTAAGTGATAAGACGTTTTATTTTTGGATAAACAATTTTTTCACAAAATAATCTCTCTTAAAATACCTTATAGGGTTATGATAATCAAAACAGTCCTGAGCTAGATCAAACTTTGATCTTTGCAAACCAGATTATCACTTTAATGAAATAATTTTTTTTTCCCACTAATAAAAATATTTTATCACTAGCTAGCTCCACACTGGGAGAGCTGCTTTATAACAGAAAATCAAGTTGTAATTCTAACTGAAATCGACACTGACTCTGGTTTTTCATGTTTAGTACTGTAAAGCTGCTTGATTTAAGGCTATCTATTGCATAAAGTACTATATAAATAAACGTGATGTGACTGGACTTTACTACAGAGCTTGTGCAAACATCCACATTGTTGTAATCAGATGCGTTTTTAACTGCTGCTTTCACACCGCTGTCTGTTTTTGTTGTGTTTATTTCATTATTGAGAGGAAAGCGCACAGCATATATTTTCATATTCATCCAAACGCCGGTCAGCAGCTTCAGGTTCGTTCAGCTGCGTTTGCTCTGAAACGCTGTGTCTTCTTCTCTTGAATTGCATCCAGGGGGGCTGAATTACAGTCTTGCGCTATAGCGCCATGCTGGTCAAACAGCCTTATTGCAGGCTCTTACATTAGGTCATAAGAGATCAAATGACTACTCGACAACAAAAATATTTGTTGACAATTTTTTATTGTCGACATTGTCGATAATGTCGACTAATCGTTGCAGCCCTAGTTGGTATCAGTCTTTGCTTTCATCTTTCTCTGCTGAAGTCCACACTGCCAAATTCTCATATTTCCACAACATGATTAACAGTGCTCCAGACATGCGTAACCTCTTCAGAACATTTAATTCTCTCCGCTGTCCCCCTCCACCACCTCCCACCACTTCTATAACAGCTGTAGATTTCGCCACATTCTTCAAAGACAAAACTAGAACAATCAGTAGTCAGTTCTCACCTCCACACACACAGGACCTCCAACCAACCACATCCACTGCTAAAACTCCCATCTTCTCCTTCTGTCCCCTCACTGAGGCAGAGGTATCCAAACTTCTCCTCTCCAGCCATCCTACAACATGTCCTCTAGACCCAATCCCCTCACATCTTCTCCAAGAAATCTCTCCCACACTCTTACCAGCACTCACACACATCATCAACACATCCCTCCTCACAGGTACTTTCCCCACTGCATTCAAGCAGGCTCGGGTAACCCCATTGCTCAAAAAACCTACATTAAACACTTCTCTTATAGAAAACTACAGACCTGTCTCTCTCCTTCCATTCATAGCGAAAACACTCGAACGAGTTGTTTTCAACCAGGTATCATTGTTTCTTTCACAGAACAACAAACTGGACGCTAACCAGTCAGGTTTCAGGAGTGGCCAATCAACTGAGACTGCGCTACTCTCAGTCACTGAAGCCTTGCGGATTGCAAAAGCTGATACCAAATCATCAGTTCTTATTCTGCTGGATATATCTGCTGCTTTTGACACTGTCAATCATCAGATCCTGCTGTCTACCCTTTCTTCACTGGGCATCACTGGGATTTCACTTCACTGGTTTGAATCCTATCTCACTGGTAGGTCTTTCAGGGTGGCCTGGGGAGGGGAAGTATCCACAACACATCAACTGGTCACTGGGGTTCCTCAGGGATCAGTTCTTGGACCCCTCTTCTTCTCCACATACACTAAATCACTGGGTCCCATCATACAAATTCAAGACATTGATGCTTGCATATAGAACATCCACAGGCTCAGCACCCACCTACTTCCACTCACTATTACGAATCTACATCCCCTCCAGAAGTCTGAGATCTGCTAGTGAGCGACGCCTCGTGGTACCATCACAGAGAGAATCAAAATCACTCTCCAGAACGTTCTCGTTCACCATTCCTGGCTAGTGGAATGATCTTCCCACCCCTATCCAGAATGCTGGATCCCTGACTATTTTCAAGCAACAGCTGAAAACTCACCTCTTTCGACACTACCTGACGTCATCCTAAATTAAAAAACAAAAAACAAACAAAAAAAAACCTTTGTCTTTCTCTTTATTTATTCCTTCCTTTTCTAGCTTATACTTATTTGATCAATGCCTGAGACTTGGTATTACGAGCACTTCCTCTGTCTGCCTCTTTAAGATGAATTGCTTTATGTATTCCTCAATTGTAAGTCGCTTTGGATAAAAGCGTCTGCAAAATGACTAAATGTAAATGTAAATGTAAGGGTTTTCATTTGGAAGTTGGAAGGCAGTGCAGAGTTTTAGGTTCAGTGTGTTTAATTTTCACTGCTGGTCATGCAGCTCTAGTATACACTCAGTATTCTAGTGCGTACTCAAAGTTACAGTCCTAAAATAGAGAATTTTCCAATGCAAATGGGAAATTCAAGCCCTAAATCAAATACACTGACCTCAAACACTTATTTTTTGAAATGTTGTTACTTTTTGCTATATAAACTGTATATAGAACCCTAGTATCATAGAACATGCTGTGAAATGTCCTTTCTCCCACAGTGTACTATTGTTGCTTTTTAATCATACTCATCCTTCTTTCCCTCTCTTCTTTCTTTAGAGTTGCTGGGCTCTGCCAAGAAGGTGAACGTCAACTTCCAGGACACTGATGGGTGAGTGGGACATATAAGGACTTTATATGACTCCATGTGGCAGTCTCTTGTAAACATGATCGTTCCTGTCTGACTGCCAAATATCCTTGGGATCTGCCAGAGCTCATGTGTGCTTGTTGGTTTAGAAAAACTTTTATCCAAGTCTCTTTCCCAGTCACTCTCTTTTTTCTGTTTATCCAGCTCACCTCCATATACATTACAGAACTGTATTGATTGAACTACTCTTTAATTTTAACCAAATAAATGCTTAATTGTTATACAGTGGTTAAAAAAATGTGGCATTTTTTTTAAATAAATGTATCACAGACACACTTTTTTAATCAATTAAAAGAAGTTTATTAGATTTTAAATTTTAAAGGGACGTGCTCAAAATTAAGACAAAAGTATTTAAACCCTTTTTGGTTGTCAAATGGTAATGAAACATGTTACTACTTTACATCTATTGTTTTTTTGAAATATAAATCTTATTTTTTGCATGATAATTTTTGTTAGAAATAAACAAAATACTAATGCATTCAAACCCAAGTTCCTGATTTTTTAAGCCTATAATGTTTTATATAGGTTGTTTGCACATGATGTCATTGCTGTGGCGTGAAATGCAGCTGGAGGGCAGGAAGAGATTTTTCCCCATAGGAATCAGTAGCAGAAACTCAAGATGCCTATGTTTTGCGTTGTTTATGAATGCTCAAATCGGTCAAATCGAGAAAACACAAGGAGTTTTTATCATGTACGAAAATGTGTTGTTCATAAGGGAGGAAAAGTCAAGAAATTGAATGAAAAACGTAGGAAAAAATGGCTTGTAAACCTGCGTCTGCGGTCGGGAGGAGCCGAGTCAGATAATACTCGTGTGTGCAAATGGTTAAGATATAGGCTGATAATAATATATTAAGATATTAATGCAGATATAAATAGATAATCCAGGTCTGCCATCTCTCAAGCATTCAGGTTGAGACAGTCAGAATTCACTCAATGCTAAACGCCACACGTAGACACGATGCAAATAAGATATTATTTGCAGTTCAGAGAGCTTCGTTGATTATAACGGAACATTGTGAGATTGCAATAAATTGAAGTGAGTGACATCTTTTTAGTAATTATGTAGAAGCGCTATTTGCTCGCTTTCTAGGCTGCTAACAGGACCCACGTACACAAACCCTGTATACAGCAAAGTGTCAGGAGTCACAGAAAAAAGAGAACGGATGAGATAGAGGAATGTCCGTACTGTACTGGTTTAGGCACTATAACAAGAGAAAGTAAACAGAAAAACACAACATTTGTTACGTGATCCTTATGTTATAAAGAGGAGCGATTTTTAAACTAAATTGAAATACTTGCATGCCATTGAGGCAGTGGATATAAGCTAAGCAACTTACCCTGATTGCAAACAAGCTATTTCGAAAGTGAATCCCTCCTAGAAAATTAGCAAAATAGCTCGTCCATGTAATCACTAAAAAGCTGTCACTCACTTCAATTTATCGCAATCTCACGGTTCCTTTATAATCAGTGAAGCTCTCTGAACGGCAAATAATATCTTATTTACATCATGTCTACGTGTGGCGTTTAGCATTGAGTGAATTCGGACTGTGTCACCTTGTATCTATTTATATATGTCTTTATTAATATCATAATATATTATTATATCTTATATTAACCATTTGCACACACGAGTATTATCTGACTCGGCTCCTCCTGACCGCAGACGCAGGTTTACAAGCCACTTTTTCCTGTGTTTTTCAGTCAATTTCTTGACTTTTCCTCCCTTATGAACAACACATTTTCGTACACGATAAAAACTCCTTGTGTTTTCTCGGTTTGACCGATTTAAGCATTCCTAAACAATGAAAAACACAGGCATTTTGAGTTTCTGCTACTGATTCCTATGGAGAAAAATCTCTTCCTGCCCTCCAGCTGCATTTCGCGCGTCATCAGTATCACGTGATTGCAAATAACCTATTCAGAGCTGTTCGATGAGATTTGGCAGAAAATGTATGTAAACGTTGAAAAAAAAAAATTCCATTACTTTTTTATATTTACACCACAGATGGCAATAGAGAGTCCATAATTCCATAGTGTACCTTTTAAAATGTGGCTTAACTGTCCAAATGCTCTTTGGGACTCTACATTGCACAGCATAATTGTATGTCGATTGCTGATAAAGTCTAGCTAGATTATGAGAGTATGACATATTTGCTCTCATCCAAATTGCTTCTGCCACATTCAATAACTCTTTCAGCCCCCCTTGATGTTTGTTCAGTTCTATCCAGCATGTTTCAGAGGCAGAGAGCTTTGTTTTATTTGTGGCAGTGTGTTATTTGTGCTAGCGTCATAGAGAGTTGAATCAGCCATTTGTTGGGTTGCTTTGTTCCACATATCCTGTAGAGTTTTTCCCCCGGATGTTGTAACGGTGTGCGTATTGGTTGTTAATCATGCACTCTACTGTAGTTTTTCTTTAGTACATCACAGCTGAAAAGAAAACTCTGTGTTCAGATATAATGCAAATGGTGGTTTGTGGTTTGACACAGAGCAGAAGACACCTGGGTTGAAGCATAAATGTTTCTAGTGCTGCGTGGTCAGTTATTTCTGTTGATGCAGCTGAAAAAAACAATGGAATAAAAAATAGGGATTCAATACTAATGGATCTAGTCAAACCAAATATGTGAAAAGATTCTAGGTGATTTCATCTTGTTAGAGTTCCATATAAAACACTGTGAGCTTGGGAACAGTTGACTCTTATAAACAATGTTGACCTGAATGACCATCTTTATCCAGTAGGGGTGTGCGATACTGACAAAAAATGACATCTTAGTATTTTTTGTGATTTTATCAACAAAATTGTAACAAAATTTGGCTGAGTGAGTTTTTGTGCTGGTACCTTGACCGATTTAGACGTATCATGGATAAATAAATATGACAATAAAACCGCCAGTAGGTGGCGGCAAATCCCTGTCTTAATGAGTGATTCATTGAATCATTCATTTAAAGGATATGTTCTAAAATGGCTGATTCATTTAGAAACGAAGCAAATGACTGTCTATATGAATCAAATTTTTTTGCTAACTGAGTGACACTCGCACATCGTTAAAACTTAGGATGTTATCATAGATGATAAATATCACACACCCCTATTATCTACTATTATCTAGCGATACTACGTTTGACTCCTAAAAGTTTAATTTTTAGGGGCCAGTATGTCCCTTTTTTGTCTGCAGTCAGTGTGATGAGCACAGCCTTTTCTCCAGCCATTAAAGGTATTGTGGCGAAGACAGAATTTCACAGAATTTGCACCTCACACACAAAAAGCACACTCGTACACACTCACTGATTCTCACATGCGCAGACGGATAGGCAAACACACGCTGACGCACTCTCACACATATGTGACCCTGGACCACAAAACTAGTCATAAGGGTCAATTTTTTGAAATTGAGATTTATACATCATCTCAAATAAAAATGAATAAATAAGCTTTCCATTGATGTATGGTTTGTTAGGTTAGGACAATATTTGGCCGAGATACAACTATTTGAAAATCTGGAATCTGAGTTTGCAAAAAAACTAAATACTGAGAAAATTGCCATTAAAGTTGTCCAAATAAAGTTCTTAGCAATGCATATTACTAAACAAAAATTAAGTTTTAATATATTTACGGTAGGAAATTTACAAAATATCTTCATGGAACATGATCTTTACTTAATATCCTAATGATTTTTGGCATAAAAGAAAAATCGATAATTTTGATCCATACAATGTATTTTTGGCTATTGCTACAAATAGACCCCAGCGACTTAAGACTGGTTTTATTGTTCAGGGTCACATATGCAGTCAGGTGCAAATACACAAACATCTCACAAAACTACCCTTAAACCAATCACAACAACACACCCACTAGTCACACTATTTCAGATGACCCAAAAATACAGCCTGTCCTGCTTTGAGCTCAGAGATCCATAGATCAAAGGCTGTTTTATTTTGCAGTAGTCTGTCAAGCTGTGAAACCGGCAGAATAATAAAAAAAAATCTCTTCTATTGATCACTGTCACAACAGTGGCATTCATCATCACAGCTCTGCTTCATGGGTTGTAAGGAAATGAAAGCTGTAACTCTAAACCGTCGAATACCTCCGTGCAGCCCAAATCTTCACACACGCCATGTACAGTATTTACACGTGCAGCCTTCCTCAGGCCGAGCTCACATTTGTATCAGCAAGATAAATGACTCACACATTAATTCCTTCTCCATAGACTATTGCTTTCTAAGCAGAGATGAAATTATGTTGTCTGCTGAGTGGAGAATAGAGCAGCAGCGGTGAGAAAATGGAGTGCGGGATGATCCCTGTTTTCTGAGGTTAAACTGCCAGTTGGATGCGTGTGGTCCTTCTAGCCTTGAAATGACAGTCAGATATCAACATCACCCTCCCCTGTGATCACTTTAATATCTCGCACCCCGTGTGATTGAGAGGCCCTATGAAGGTTACACTGAAGAGCTGCACATGGATCAGCTACAATGTTTTAAATTTAAATTATAAGTGTAAATTTAGTCTTACACCGTATCCTAACCAGACGTGATGCAATAAGGTTCCAGTGACAAGCAATTTGTCTGTCCACACCAGATGCGACACGACTATGCAAAATCAATCAAATATCACAGCCAATCAGAAGCATATGTGGGCGAACTCTCTGAAAACTCACTGCACAAAACAAAGTGGATAAGTTTATAATCTAATTCATAAATATTATACTGTTTTAAAATTATTAAAAGTACATACTGAGTGACTGATGCCATATTTGTTATGGAATATGCTTGTTGGTTCTTATTGAGTTAATAGTTCTGGCATACATGTTTGCTGTCATTTCTCTTCAAAATCTGAGGTAAACTATTGCTATAGGTAAACTATTGGATTGTTGGTTTCAGTATGGGTATAAAGGTCACTCAAATTGATATTCAAACTTACATTAGACACTTTTAACATTGAATAAAGCACATAATCAATACCTGAAATCATCATTGTCATTGTATGTATGTTGTTCAAACTGCAATGTTGCAGAAATAGCTACCATTTCTAAAATGGAATCCGATTTCACTCATCGTGTGACATGGAAAAGATACCTTTTATTGCATGTCACAGTGTCGTGTCACATCTGGTTAGGACATGGTGTTAACCATAGCTTAGTGTTTAGCATACTTGTTTCAACATTGCTAGGAAACAAAGTTATAAGGGCGATCTCTTAAAAAATCCTTAAATTTACAAAGAAAAAAAAAACATCTCTCTTCAATAAGCTGCATGATTTGAGGTATCATTCTTGCCCATAGCATGGTGCCATGAAGTTTTGTCTGGAAGAAGAGGTTTTAAGAATAGTAGAATAGTAGCATGAAATAAATGTGTTTGAAATACATTTATTTCATGCTAAGTATACTACAAATACATTTACATATTTATGTACTTAATAAAAATACCCTGCAACTGTACTTTTGGTATACTAAACTGGTATACTTAAAGTCTGCTAAATTGGAATAACTAATTTTGTACTTAATGCACTTTAATTGTGCAGAAGTAGCGCTGAAGTCCAACTAAAGATAAAGTGAATTGTATTTGATTGTGCTAAAGTGGAACTATTGCAGGTGTACTTCAGGTACACTTTAAATATCTTGCATTTAAAGACTGATATTATTCAAAGATCATACAATCCTCATCAATAGTGACATTAAAACACATTTTAGGCTTGATATTAAGAAATGTGCATTGTCCACAAGTAGTACTCCAAATAAAGTTTAATTATAATTTTTCTATCAGTAAGTCTCGAGCGGTATGTCAGTAAATATGTTAATAGATTTGAACTATATTTAGTATGAAATAAATGTATTTTAAATATATTACTAGGGACTGCTTCACAAACATGTCTAATTCAAATAAAAAGAAATGATTACATAAAAAAATATTATTGAATAAAAAATATAAAATTATTATTAAATTAAAAATTACTACTATTATTAGTAGTAGTAATAGTAATATTATTATTTTATATAAATCTATATTTACGTCAGATTTGTTTTTCAGAACATTTTGAGACGCATCAGGATCATAGGTGCTTGAAAGAAGCAGCAGGAGCATAACCCGTGAGGAATGTCAGGTGCTTGATGCTGATAGGAGGATTGTGCAGTAGAATGTTCCGGTGGGCATCTGCGGGAACAATAAAAACAAAGATGCTTTAGATGGGGTGCACACTAAGCTCTGATTTAAAGGCTTGTTGTGACAATGTTTTAGACAGATTTGTGAAGGCAATGTGTCTCAGTGCCACAGGCACTCAGTGTGAAGGTCACTGGCACTGACAGCTGCACAAACACACACTCTCATTGCGGTCAGAATTGAGGCCCAGCAGAGCCACAGCAAAATAGGAGGCTTTCAGTGGATTCTGAGATAAGCTCTATCTGAAATGAGGAACATTGCAACATGACTGCCATCTGCTGTGAGACTGCGTTCATCGGGATAATCTTACTATGTCATCACATCTCTGTGTGATTGTCTCGTTCAAATACCATAACAGCTTTTAAATTGTCTATGGATCATACCAGACCTGTTTGTCCATTGCTTCCAGGTGGATTCAAAGTCTGTCTCCCATGACCTGATAAGCATTGTGTTGATAGACTCTGTTTGTAGAGGCTTCATCCTCCGTCTTTCAATTCAGCCCACATAAAAATCCAAGATTAATATAGCTGCCAGCCCCCTAAAAAATCTAACCTTGCTGTTGAAGCAATAAATAATTTTCTTAGTCACAACAACTCATTTTCAGGTAAGAATCTGAGCCCTCCAAGACTGAAATCCTGAAACAGCCCCTACATGTTAGCTTTGATCTGCAGAATGTACATGTACATTATGAGAATTTCCAATTTTGGTTGTGGGGATTTTGATTCATCCCAGGATTCAAGCGTTTTGATTCTGTTTACTAAAATGATTAGATTCATTCTTTGATTTATTCAGTGTTTATTTATTTAGATTAAATTTGACGCTAGTAGAGGGTGACAAATGATCAGTTTTATGTGATTTTAAATGTGATTTTAAGTGAGTCAGTTTGATTTGTTAATAAGTTGTTCATAACTGAAAAAAGTTTAAATATGCTTTTTAAAAATTTGTCTGTCATTTTTCCTCCATTGTGTGAACTGGTGAGCGTGACTTTTATTAAGCTATAAAAAGACAGTTTTATAGTGTTTCATCATAATGATTTTTAGCCACCAAGGTCTCATTGGCTTCAAAAGTGACAGACTTAAATGAATAAGCAATAAGAGTCAATGTACGAAAGTGAATGAGAATGGTTTGTTCACTTAAAAGATTTGTTGAAAAAAAAAAAAACAGGTTCAATATCATGTCATTATTATGTCGCTACCACATGAAATGAGCAGCAGTTCTCTAATTAAACATGCAGCTTTAGCTCAGCAGATAATGTTTAATGTGTGAAATGCTGAGAATCAATGTAATGACTTTATTTTCAAAAACGACCTAATCTATAAACCTGCTGATGTCTTCAAAACACAGCTTGGGCAGTTACAACTCAATGGCAGGATTAATGACGCTGTTCTTTTATTGAATTCATTACCACGCTCAGTGAGCATTAATAAAGCCTTAATTGTTCCATCCAAACCCAATCAGCTAATTATGACTTTTCATTTCTTGAACTGCAACTCTGCAGTTTCTTCCATGCAATTCGTCATCTTTAGACTTTTAATACTAAGGGTTCCTGTTATGGCTGCGAATCAATATAACAGAAAAAAAAAAAACAATTAAGTGAAAGCCACACTGTGACTTACTTTGAAACCATAAAAGTCACTTTTTTAAGATTAATTTAAAGATTTTCCATATGAGCAAGACTTCTGGTATATAGTCTGACTAAATTTTAAGTATATGATTTACTATAAATCTGCAGTCATATTGGTTTTGGATGATAAAGCTGGTTAAATTACATTACTGTTTTTTTTTCTATTCATCAAAGAATCCAGTAAAATGTATCACTGTTTCCACAAAAATATTAGGCAGCACAACTGCTTTCAACACTGATAATAATAAGAAATGTTTCTTGAGCAGCAAATCAGCGTATTAGAATGATTTCTGAAGGATCATGTGACACTGAAGACTGGAGTAATAACTGCTGAAAATTCAGCTTTATCGTCACAGGAATAAATTACATTTTAAAATATGTAATAATAGAAAATAATTATTTTAAATATTAGTATTTTACAATATTACAGTTTTTACTATATATTTAATCATAACAGACTTTATGATCACCATAAAAAACATTAAAAAATTTAACCCACCCCAAACTTTTTAACGGTAGTGTATAGTAAGAAGATCATGGGATCCCACATTATTTGTCAATATGTCAGGTTTTACCTTCACAATAATTAATCAGTATCAGCCAAAATTCTATAATGGTGAATCCCTGCTCAATTTTGCCAGGTTTTGATATTTTTTTATATGGTTCCTTTTATAACTATTCTTTGTTGGCAAAGCATCAAACTTTGCATGTCACAAAGCAACACACAGCAACAGCAAATTTCCCACCACCTTGGCCAATCCAAATGGAGAAAATAACATTTTGCAGGTATGTCATACGCACATTATGACATCCATATGTAGCTCCCCTGCTCTCTTTGGTAATAGAGATAACAGACGTCTTGTGATAATAAATCTAAAGTGTTCTCATAAGAGACTTAATGTTCTTTCTAATTTGAGATTATTCCCTTAAATGGGAGCACTAGAGGAGCAATAGTGGGAATTTGATTTATGAGCAAGGAAGAGCCCGTCATTTTGCTGCCTCCCCCTTTAATAAAACGATATGAAACCTGCCTTCATAAAAAAAAGTGTTATGGAGAAAGAACAACTGAGAAACCGTAGCGCTGAGATATTTCAGAAACTGATATTACCAGCACTGACATAGAGAATTGTCTTATTTGATGGCATTTTGTTGGAGATGAATGTTTAAGAGGCAGAGGAGCCAGTAGAGCGATAGATGTGCCTGGATTATTACCCATGATCCAACTGATGTGGCTGCCAGAAACCAAGTGTGTGAGATCACTGATGGATGAGTAGCAGTTTATTCCGTGTGAACAAACACCTTTTAAATTAACAGTGAAATGTGGAGGTCAATATACAGTCCACAGAGCTTGTAGTTTCAGAGATCTGCTGTAACACATTAAAGATAGTTTTTGTTTATTTAACATGGTTGCAAATTCTTGCTAGTACTTTTTTTATTTCTAAGAGCATGCAGACAAATGTAGTGATTTCATATAGTCATGAGTCCTCTAATAGTTACGAATAATCAAAATTAGTTGTTATATTTGCTAACTTGCACAATACTTTTAATATTGGATTAAATATATGTGTAATATGTTTAAGTCTCTATTATGAGTCAAAGTCAAATAGTATGTAAATTGGGATTCAAATTTGAAAAATATTGATTGAAAAAAATATGAAAATTTATATACCCTAGTAAAAAAGTCATATATTTAAAATACATCTATTTCATACTAAGTATAGTTCAAATCTATTAACATTAGGGCTGTCAAAGTTAACGCATTAATAACGTGTTAACGCAAATTCATTTTAACGGCACTAATTTTATTAATGCGCGATTAACACAGTGCGCATTTTCTGTTTGACCCATGGCCTAGCCTGCAGTTGGAGAAATGGAGATGCACAGTGTTGCAAACTTAGCGACTTTGCAGACCCCTTTAGCGACTTTTTTCCTTTCAAAAAAAGCGCCTAGTGACAAATCTTTAAGGTTTGCCCAAACATTTAGTTTCTGAGACTCGCCAGTACTGCCGCACACACCTCTCTCTCTCTCTCTGTGCGTCTGCTCTGTTCAGCGAGCGGCAGAGAGGAGCTATAATGTTGCTTCTCTAATTTTACATGCAAGTATAGCTGAAATCACAGCACAGCTATTGTCATTATCTTATGTTTATCTTATGTGTATTTGATTTCATCAGATGACGGCTCGATTATCAGGATTTTTGTGCAGTTTAACATCTTTGAAGGGAGAGCTGGTTATGTAGTCTTAATGGGTTGCGTTTCAGTCACTATTTCATATTCATTCCGTTGTCTGATAACAGAAACAGTAAAATATATCAATGAAAACAGTTTTATTGAGAATTTAGCTGCATCAAAATACAGTATGTGGGCACAGAGAGGGAAACAAATGTAATAATAAATAATAAATGTACATTTTGCATGTTCAGAAGAAGAGCTGCCCTGTTGTGTAAAAATGTAAACAGGTTTGTGTAAGTAAATTGCTCAGTGCAAAGAAAGAGAAGTAATGGGAACCTGGAATTTCTTTTTTCCTGTGTCTAATAGACATGAACAAGTTTTTTGAAAACATCTATGACCTTTGAAACATGTCTAGTCTTCATGCTCTATGTTGACTATGGTTTCAATAATAATAAACATACATTTGCATAAAGCTTCCATATTTGTCCATGCCCATGTTGATTAAAGTATTGAAAACTTGAACAGTATTAATTTAAGGCACATTTGGAACTAATAAAAATGTGTGATTAAGTTGCGATTAATCACAAGTTAACTCATGACAATCATGTGATTAATCGCGATTAAAAAATTTAAACGATTGACAGCCCTAATTAACATATTTACTGACATATCACATGATAGTGATATGAAATTTATAATTAAACTTTATTTGGAGTACTACTTGCACATTTCTTAATATTAAGCCTAAAATGTGTTTTAATGTCACTATTGATGAGGATTGTATGATCTTTGAATAATATCGGTCTTTAAATGCCAGATATTTAAAGTGTACCTGAAGTATACTTGCAATAGTTCCACTTTAACACAATCAAATATACTTCACTATATCTTTAGTTGGACTTCAGCACTACTTACACACAATTAAAGTGCATTAAGTACAAAATTAGTTTCTGTTTAGCAGACTTTAAGTATACCAGTTTAGTATATACTAAACTGTTTAAATACACAACAAAACTGCATTTTTTAAAGTCAAAATCATATACAAAATCACTTTTTATGTTCCAGTTCACTTTTAATAATTTTTTAAAAATGTTTTACTCTCTCTCATTATGGTAATGATGATGATAATGATGACGATGATGGTAAACAAAATCTCATCAGAGATGCTGCTTAGTGAATGGAGGAGTGCTGATGGTGCTTCCTTTGGAGGGAACGCCTTGGGCTTTAGTACCCTCATTAAGAAAAGTAGGTCAGGCGGCGTGTGTGTATATAATATGTGTTCACCTCTGTCTTGTCCTATAGTGACACATGAGAAAGAAAGACATACACGCATATATGAAGAGACGGGGCTTACTGTATCTGGCCTACTAATAGAGAAAGTGCCACAGAGTGAAGAGGACAATGAATATTGTATGGCTTGTGATGTGGAGCCTGGGAAACGGGGGACGTTTGGTGGGGAGAGGGGGGTTTTCTGGCCCATCCCCCAGCATGCTCTACTTCAGCGGCACAGTGCAGACCTGCATGATAGTACCAGTGAGAGAGGGAGAGATGGGTCAGACAGGGTTCCTATGAGTTTAGTATTCTGCTCTGAGCCGTGCCGCTCCGAGGGTTTACGTTCACAGTTGCACTGGCAGCCTCACAACCGTAGCCATGGTTACAGCATATTTCATGCACCAATCACAGAGAGTGAGCTGTGACAGAAAATCCAATGAGGGCTTTTTGTCTGCTCCACTTTGAAGAACCGTCTGCGTTACTGGGTTAAGAGCACAGGACCCTACTGCTCTCTGGACATGCTGTATCATAATGCATTGTGGGAAAATAGACATAAAGGATAGATGATGATGCAGATAAACATACATAGAACATCTTTATTGAGGTTTTCATTGTCAGTGTTTAGGCTATGTTGTATATATGTGGGTTGTTTTAATGAAACTGCTAAAAAACTTGAATTTGAGAGTATTGTATCTGATATTATAGATGACAGATTTCTATGTAAAATAATTAAACAAATGTCTCTGTTGTTTAGAGTATTTGTTTTATATAATATTTATTTATATTTATTTTTTTATTTATTTAAGTGCATACATTATATACTGTAAGTATTTGTCCAATACCCTGAACAAAAATGCTCAATATATTAATTAAAAACTAAACTGAAATATATAAAATTATTTTTTTCTTCATTTTATATGGTGCAAAAATGCAATGTGTGTTAAAATGCTTATATATTTGATTTCATAAAATGATTTTAAACATCTGAGGTGCATGTTGTGTGCATGGTTCACACCAGAATAAACATAAACATAAACATACTACTTTTTCATACTTTTTCATACTGATTCATACTGAAAAATGAACATACTACTTTTATAAATGGAAAAAGTACTTTAATTTTAACGATGTGAAGAATTAGAACTATTGGTAGCGTTTATTGAGAAGTTCATGATTCATGATTTTGATGTTAATTAATTTTCCTTTAGTGGCAGTGATTTTCTGCATAATCTAAATAGTCTGAAATGTTTTCATCTGTTTTTTTTTCAATAAGAAGCCAAAATGCTGGAAACTGGAATGTACTGTAGCTGTATGAGTTTGTGTTTGGAAAGTCACAGCTGTTTTTGGTGCAGCATTCAAGATGGAATGATTAAATCTTGTATATATAAACAGACACACACAATCTGCTGTCTCATAATCACGTGTTCTTACATTGGCAGACTTTGCTATTATCAAAAACAGCTGTGCAAACATACACACAGTGACACATGCACATTGATGAATGAGTCTAGAGCTCAAACACAGGCTCCTCGTATTAACATCAAACTTGCAGTTCTGTGCAAGTTAATGAATGTTCTTGTAGTTCAAGTGTATGTGGTTAACAGTATTGTCTGCTAAGTCCTTTGTAAAGCAGTTGATGTGGTCTAGCTGAAGAGAGGCACAGGAGAAATCAGGAGAGCAAGACACATTTACACATCTGTTAAGTGCTGATGGTCTTTCTATTAACAGGATGAACTATAAATCAATAAATAAACAATTATTAGTTATTCCTAATAATTCCATTGTCGTTTTTAATATATATATATATATATATATATATATATATATATAGATAGATATATATATAGATAGATATATATATAGATATATATAGATATTGATATATTGATAACCTCATACTGATTCATACTGAAAAATTAAATGTATTACTAAAAGCTCCATTTACAACAGTGTTATGATTTTTTAATATTCATTCCGTTTCAATTCTACTTGCATTCAAATTCAAATTAAAGTTCTGCATCCCGTTTGTTACCTCAATTCACATCCAAAAAAGTTATTGGCGTTCTTAATTCAATGACATCCTGTTTATGCAATTTTTATGTGTGTTATTCACAGATTTTCACCACTGCACCATGCAGCTCTCAATGGAAATGTGGAGGTTATATCACTGCTGCTGGAGTCTCAGGCCATAGTGGATATCAGGGACCAGAAAGGTACCAGAAAAACATCAGTGTAAAATGTTAACTTTACATTGGCATCCTTAAATGATGTATTTGACCTGTTTTGGCACACAGATAAAAAAAAAAAAAAGTACAGTATTACTTTGGATATCACATCTAAACAATCTGAAACAAGCTTAACTCTAAATGTGTATTTGGTAACACTTTAGTATAGGGACCAATTCTCACTATTAACTAGTGGCTTATTAGCATGCCTATTAATAACATACTGGCTGTTTATTAGTACTTATAAAGCACAAATTCTGCATGACCATTTTCTACATCCCTCATCCTACCCAATACCTCAACTTAACAACTACCTTACTAACTATTAATAAGCAGCAAATTAGGAGTTTATTGAGGCAAAAGTCGTAGTTAATGGTTTGTTAATGAGAATTGGACCTTAAAATAAAGTGTGATCATACGATTTTAGTTTAATGTGTATTTTTTATATTTTGCAGTGCAGTCATATTAAAAGTCTTTCCTTTCATGTTCCAGGGATGCGGCCTCTTCATTATGCAGCATGGCAGGGAAAGTCGGAGCCCATGAAGTTGCTACTGAAGTCAGGCTCTTCAGTGAACGGTCAGTCTGATGAGGGTCAGATCCCCCTGCACCTGGCTGCTCAGCACGGACACTATGACGTAGTGAGTACACACTGCTACAACACCATGCCCACTGTTCTTCAAAGACTCCATATGAGCACCGGTGTATGATAAAAGATTTGACGTACGGTTATGGATACTGACAACTTGGAACCAGAACCTGACGAGTAAATGCTTTGAAGCTAGATCATCCCACACACATGCATTTAATGAAAGGCACAAGGCAGACACTTTTCCTCTTCTCTGTCAGAGTTTCTACCTCTTAGTGAAGAGGCAGTTTCAATAGATACTGTGGCTATTATTCTCCCTCTTAAAGACTTTGGTTTTTGTTTAAATTTTAAAACATGAGATTTAAATATGTTCTTGTTTTGTGTGGCGCTAAAGATCTGGGAAGTGTGGCACTGTTTACAGACTGTCCTGATAGTCTTGTGGATCCATCTCTGAAATAATGTATATGTAGTAGGATGCACAAAAATAAAATTTTGGTCAACATGCCAATTAATTATTTTATAAGCCGTTGATTATGTTCATGTTATGACTGATAGCTGATATTAATATTGTGGTAACACTTTAGTATAGGGACCAATTCTCACTATTAGCTAGTTGCTTATTAGCATGCCTATTAATATATATTAATATATTGGCTGTTTATTAGTACTTACAAAGTACTTATTCTGCATGACCATATTCTACATCCCTAATCCTACCCAATACCTAAACTTAACAACTACCTTACTATTAATAAACAGCACATTAGGAGTTTATTGAGGCAAAAGTCATAGTTAATAGTGAGAATTGGACCTTAAAATAAAGTGTGACCAAAATTGTATACTATATTGTCTAAAATAAATAAATAAGAAAAATAATTAATTAATAAATAAATGTAACAATACAACATTGTGAGATTTAATAATTCTTGCGACGGTGACAGCAAGTAAATGTCCTTAGAAAATAATATTTTCAATATCGGCCAATATATCCACTGTTGACAGATACAAATAAAAAAAAAAGTTGAAATAAGTTATAAAAATATATTAAATGTATATAAAATATTAAATGTAAATTTGTGTTATATTATATTATATTATATTATATTATAATGGAGTATATACATAAAAAATGTGTAATATAAGATAATATCGGCTGGTAACTGATATTGTAGTAATATATCCAATTCCTAAGATGTGATAAGATAAGAACTAACAACTGGTTACCTGTTCACAGTCTGAGATGCTTCTGCAGCACCAGTCGAACCCCTGCATAGTGGACAATGCTGGGAAGACCCCACTGGACCTGGCTTGTGAATTCGGCCGGGTTGGGGTGAGTCACACGCTGATTTTTTTGGTCACTGTCAAATTACTTCTACATCTTTTTCCTGTCTCTAATTGGCTTTTGTGTGTGTGTATGATCGTCTGTTTGCTCTGCAGGTGGTCCAGCTGCTACTGAGCAGTAACATGTGTGCAGCTCTGTTGGAGCCCAAGCCCGGAGACTCGACTGATCCCAACGGCACCAGCCCGCTGCATCTCGCTGCCAAGAACGGACACATCGATATCATCAGGTGAGCCTTCAGAGCCCCGAGACTCAGATGGAAAGACAGGATGCATGGCTCGAATGCTTTTCTAAAAATAGAAGTCACACCTCTAGTGCACTTTTCCAGATCTCAGACTGCCTGTGCCGGGTCGATGTTACACTTCTGTTTACCAGACACTGAAAGTAAATCAGGTCACTTTTTCAAGCCGCTAAAACCCCTTGGGATAAGAAAACTTTACAACAACATTGCACACTTTACAATAAGGTTTCACTTACATTAGTTAGGTGTCATGAATTAACAAAAAGCTAAATATTTTCACATTATTTATGAATCTAGGTTCATTTTTAAGTAACATAGTTCAATAAAAAGTTTCACTTAGTTTATTGTTTATTAATACTACTACTACTACTAATAATAATAATAACTATGCAGTTTTTTATTAATTCATGTTCACTCATAATACATTAAGGTTAATTCATACAACTAAAATATTGTTGAAAATGTTAATGTAGAATGTAGAAATTAACATGTACATACTAAAATTCTTTAACATAAAAAGTGCATAAAAAGTTTTTTTTTTTATTAGTGCATGTTTTTCATGAGCTGCTGGGAGGATTTGCACCTCATATATTATGGGCTACGATACATCACATGTAGGAATCTCTCGTAACACATCTGTAAACCTGTTGTTTGTGTGAAAGGAAATATATTTCCTGTCATATCTAAGCCTGATTCACAGTCCACAGCAGCACGGCATAAGAAACAATCCATATTCTCTCTGTGGCATCAGCACCAGGGGAATGCACTAAATTTTGGTGCAGGCAGACTCAGAGATTGTTTGTATTGACTAAAAGATGTAGCAAGTTAAATCATTTATTATTTATCAAGAGAGAAGCAATAATACAATTATGTCATGTCTGTGTGTTCACATGTTCATATATGTGTTAATTTCAGCCAGGCGACTGAAATATTTACCTCCTCAATAAGTGTCTTCACATATGCAGTTATAATCAAGCTGCAGCAGGTTTTTTGAATGGTCTTCATTTATCAAGCCTACATGAGATACACATAACTGAATTTTTAAGGAATAGTTCACCTAAAAACGAGCATTTGCTGACAGTTTACTCACTCTCAGGCCAGTTTGTTTCTTCATCAGAACAGATTTGGAGAAATGTAGCATTGCAGCAATTCCTCAGCAGTGAATGGGTGCCGTCAGAATGAGAGTCCAAACAGGACAAGGAAAGCAAGACAAAGATACTGATTTAAGAATAGGATCATTTACATTGTTCCTTGAATCACTTTGCATTTTAACTGAACTAGCACTTTTTTATTTTAAGAGCTAAGAAAGTTGTTTTATTCATGGTCATAAACATAATCAAACATTGTAACATGGACTGAAGCTCTGGGATGGAAATGTATAAGGGGAATGGAAAAGCCTACATCATATTAATGCAAGTTGACTTTATGAGCCATTGATGTGATGTGACGCGGGGCCCCGCTGTGTGTGTTTGAGTGTTAATGGATCCATGTGCTTGATGAAGTGAGACTCTACAAACAGACGCACTCTCACTGATGCTAATGAGCAGCCAATGAGCATGTGATGATGCAGGCATCGTGTGCAGGTCAGAAGTGCTAGATTTACTGCCGCTCGTGAGAGAGAAGGGGAAACAGTCAGTCACTTAACATGTATTACAATATCCATACATCAAGTCATGTTCAACAAAGCCATTTCTGCTCTACTGGCACCAAACAGAATTGCAAAACCAACTGTTTTCAAGTAATTCTCCAAAAACTCTGACATGTCCTGGCTGGGATTTTTTAAAATTGCCTGAAATGTCTGGGTTTTGGCTTTGTTTTCCTGTTTTTTCCCCTGTTGTTTGGACCAAGGGGTCCAGTTTTCCATGGTCAGTAACTACAATATTCTGGGGGGAAAAAAAAAAAACATCTTTAGGCAGTTTTCAATTAAATAAAATATATTTTATTTTATTTTATTTTATTTTATCCACTGCTTAGTATTATAAGACACACAACTTCACGTTTCATCTCACCATTCGTTTTCGCACTCACCCTTTTTGACTGAGCCATTGATCTGTGTGTGTGTGTGTGTGTGTGTGTGTGTGTGTGTGTGTGTGTGTGTGTGTGTGTGTGTTGTGAGATCTGAGTATTATCAGAACTGGCCTGGAGCTCAGAAATCAGCTAATTAAAGAAACTCTTTGATGAGCTATAAGTCAATTATCATGTGACTTATCATACAAATGCCCAGAGGTCCTCGTGCAACTATTTACATTGGATGAGAAATCTATAGCTCCAGATTTTGGCTCAGCCGTGCATTTCATGTGTCGACATACAAGCTCAAGCGAGTCAGACACTGGACAAGCCATGTCCTCAGCATCACCTGCTGTATCTGTGCGCAGACAGCTGCACCTGCTTGTGATGAAGGGTATCTTTCCATCTTTCCACTGCTAACATGAGCACGGTTGAGTGTGGACGTCCTCAGCCATATTCCTCTGGGTTTGCCAGGCCCCATACACTCCCTAATACAACACACTGCCATCCATCATTGTGACAGCCAGAGACAGACCTCCTTCATTATCAGACAGAGATGAGAGGAAGATCAGAGGTGTTCTGCACTGTCCTGCCTTTGTACCATCCTAATGCTAGACTGTTTGTCAGATATTTTATTGGACAACAATCAGACTGACACATTAATCAATGCATCATACATTACACCCAAATATTCCATATTTGATATATATATATATGTGTGTGTGTGTGTATATATATATATATATATATATATATATATATATATATATATATATATATATATATATATATATATATATATATATATAAAATAAATTGTATTACATATGGTCTGCTTTTTTTATTTAAACCCTCTGGTTATGATTATGATGATACACAGATAGGCTCAGTCTCAAGCCCTGTAGTTAACAGGACTATCAGTGCAGTTGCCAAAAAGGATCAGTTCTTGGTGTCAGTACAGATGTCAGTATGTGACTGTTTGTCTGTGTATATTCTAGTGCAGGGATGTCAAACTCTTTTTAGGTCAAGGGCTGGCTTGGTGTAAATATCACTTTATGCTGGGCTTTATTTTGTTTAACCTTGGTGTGCAGTACCTATAGAGAGTTCTTGCCAGGGTTATTGTAGTTAATTAAAACTAAAACTTTAAAAAAACAAATTTTGGTATGTGCATAAGATAAATGTTAACTGAAACAAAATTAAAATAAACAATTATTTCAGCTAGTTCTTTTCTCATTTTTATTTAATTTAACTTTATGTACTAAAAAACTGAAACTAAAACTCAAATAAAAAAAGAAAACAAAAATATAATAAAAACTGTATTGACGTTTAAAAATAAATAAATAAAACTTTAACTGAATTTAAAATAAAAACTAAATATTAAAATAAAAACTAAATAGTAAAACTAAATAATAAAAACTATAATAGGATCTCAGTGATTCTAAAATAACACTTCTTGCACATAATGAAGTCCAGAATCAACTTAATGTTGCTTTAATAATAACCAATACTAGGGTAAATCAAAATATCAAAAGGGAGCACATTAAATTAAATCATTTCATTCACAAGAGGTGTTTTTATGTCATATAGGTTTTATGTCAATTGGTTTTGATCTAAAAAAAAAAAAATAAACAGAAATTTAATTACAGACTTCTCAGTCAAACTTCAACAAATCAGTATTATTGTATTATATCTAAAAACCATATTATGAAGATGTGAGCAATTCACAGTTTAGCCTGAATGTTTTTCTGTCCTACTGTTTTTGTTGTCATCATTTCCATGAGTGACTCAAACTTCAAAAGAGGAGCAATGAACTGAATTGTCCAGGGACACGTTGTTCACTTGAGTTCTGAATGTTGTGTGCAATTAAAAAAAAAGGTTCTATCACTTTAAAATAAAAGCTATAGCATGCAAAAAACCTTAGTTCCAGAGTTTATCTTCCTGTTGTATCTTAAAATATAGTATTATGAATATACTATACTAATATAAATAAATACAAATTACATTTTTCTTTATATCATCTTGCATGCTGGATTGCCCTGTTGAAAAAAAACAGCATATGCTGGTTAGGTTTGTTTTGAAGCATGGCAGCTGGTTTGAGCTGGTTATGAGCTGGTGCTTAGTTGGTCATGAGCTGATTTAAGCTGGTGTCTTGAGCTGGTTATAAGCTGGTTAAGAGCTGGTCCTGAGCAGGAGCTAGTTGCTTAGGACCAGCACACGACCAGCTTAAACCAACTCAAACCAGCTGCCATGCTTCAAAACATACCTAACCACCATATGCTGTTTTTTTCAACAGAGTGGACTGCTCAGTGATCTGTTTTTGAGCTTAACTTTGGTGACATAAATTCTTGATTTCCATACCTTGAAAAATAGTATCAACAAAATATAAAATGACAAGCTATTCAGCACTAGATCAATGTCTCATAAAGAGTATAAAAGGAGATTTCACATTTCATTAATTAGCCTACCTGGATTTTAAGTGTTGCTGTGTCGCACATTAGAATAAGACCCACAGACTGCAGCCCTCCCCTGCCACATGTGCCCACACATCACCCACATCTCCCTCTCTCTCTCCAGTCCCGCACGCGTCCAGCTCTGATCAGCCTGGAGCTAATTATAGGCCACATGAATGTGCAGGTTACTTCAACAGAGCGCGGGCTATCGCAAGGCTGTTAATTACATCATAAATCCAGTAACCCCAAAGGCTGTTCGCATTGGCTGGCCCTAAATAGATTGATGCAGTGAGGGAAAATATGAAAGCAGGCTTCATTTGTTGTTCATATCTGTGAAAGAAATGGATCATGGCACCTCTAACCAAAGCTGTTACCTTCATATTAAAATGCTGTCTTCTAAACTCAGTGTCATGTACGTGTGTTAACGCTCTCATACCTTTAATTAACACAGATGAATGTGGCCATTTGCGCACTAGCAGAAACAGTTTTTTCAATGTGGGCCGATGTTAAGTGATGGCTCAGCACACAATCAGACCAATGTGCGCACATCCAGCCGGTCAATATGTTATTTAATCTGCTGCATTTTCCAAGAGAGGTCGAACGTGAGAGGGCATTATGTGAAGCTAAAACGAGTCATTTTGGCAGGTAATTATAGGGGGAAGTGTCTGATGCAGTACCAGGGCCAAGTTCTCTCACCCTGTTTCCCATCCTCCTCTCTGTAGCCATGACTCAGGCCACCTGTGTTTGCTGATGTCCTGCTGGCGTAATTGAATTTACTCTAGTGTCAGAAGGTCGTGCTCTATCTAATAGAGGCCATCAGTCTTCTGGAGGCTGATTGGGGATTTTTGGGCAGTTTTGCAGTGCTTAGGTTTAATATACAATAGGGTAGGGGAAGATGGGGAAGACACTCATTTACTTTTACATAATTTAACGCAATTAGAAGTAAGTTTAGCATGTACAGGATGATGATGTATCAGCCAATGTGTTATCAAGGGAAATAAATAGAAACATAGAAACATATTTACAGTACTTTATTTAAGTGTCATTAATGTAAAATACTAAATCAACTATTCTATTTAAAATTCTGTTTTGACACTTTTGTTGGATAATTGAATAACTGATTACAGACAAAGCTGAATCCCAGTAAAAGAGATTAATCTGAAAGGTAAATTTATACTATGACTTATATACAGGCGTATGAATACATCCATACAGTTGTGCTCGTAAGTTTATATACCCCTTGCACAATGTGCAAAATGTTAATAATTAAAACAAAATAAGAGGTATCATGAAAATTGCATGTTATTTTTTATTTAGTACTGTCCTGAATAAGCTATTTAATATAACAGATGTTTACATATACTCCACAAGACAAAATAATAACTGAATTTATAAAAATGACCCCATTCAAAAGTTTGCATACCCTTGAATCTTAATACTTTGTGTCATTTCCTGGATGATCCATGACTGTTTTTATATTATGTGATAGTTGTTCATGAGTCCCTTGTTGGTCCTGAGCAGTTCAACTGCCTGCTGTTCTTCAGAAAAATCCTCCAGCTCCTGCTCATTCTTTGGTTTTCCAGCATTTTCTGCATATTTGAACCCTTTCCAAAAGTGACTATATGATTTTGAGATCCATATTTTCACACTGAGGACAACTGAGGGACTCATGGATCCAACTCTTAAATGATCCAAGATGACCAAACACCTGAGAAGAGATGATGCCAACCCCTCAGAGGACCTCAGATGATGCCAACCCTCAAGACAACATACAGAATTACCAAATTTTGCCATATGTTAAATATATTAAGTTTCTACAATATATAAATATTGTAGAAACTTAATTTCCTGTAAAGCTGCTTTGCAACAATCTGTATCGTGAAAAGCACTATACAAATAAACTTGAATTGAATTAAACTCATACACAACTATTACAAAAGCTGAAATCATTTACTGATGCTCAAGAAGGCAACACAATGCATTAAGAGTCGAGGGATGTAAACTTTTGAACAGGATGATGATGTGTAAATTCTTCTCATTTTGTTTAACGATCATATTTTTTCATTTAGTACTGGACTTCAGAAGCTACATAAATACTTACATGTTTCCCAGAAGGCAAAATAAGTACAATTTACCATGATCATCCAGTTTAAAAGTTCAAAGCCCCACCCCCCTTTTGGCCTTCTTGATCATCAGTAAATGTTTTCACCTTTTGTAATAGTTGTGTATGAGTCCCTAAAAACAACATACTGGCTCCAGAATTTTGAACTGTAGTGTATATTGTTACAAAAGATTTCTATTTTTTTTTTTAACTTTTTGTTCATCAAAGATATGCATTTTTTGATCAAATAAATGCAGCCTTGAAGAGCATAAGAGACATTAAAAATCTTACTGATCCCAAACTTTTGAAAGGTAGTGTATGATCAAAAAAATAAATAAATAAATTACTACACCTACACCTAATTACATGGCTCTCTGGAATACTTGATTCTAATTGGTCCGATGTGGCATCCTGTGGTGTATAATGACACTAAACTGCATATATTTTACTTGGCACCCAATCTCATACACTGTATCTTTTATTACTCTGTGGTTTCTTTTTCCTCACATAATAAAATAATTCAGCAACTTCAATAATTTATGTCTGTTTATTTATTTTGTAAGTAGCTGTGTAATAAGCAGAATAATGTACAGCACAGCCCGCTGGTTAATATTGCAAAAAAACTCATTAGGAAGATGATCACTTGAGGACAATAAGAAGTTTTAATTGAAAATGAAAATCTAGACGTGAATTCTGGTTTCAGATGTAAGCAGTTCGATCACAGAGGTTTTCAGTGGTTGAGTCAAACTAGTTACTAATTTTGTCCTCTCTTAATAGATTGCTGATCCAGGCTGGTATTGACATCAACAGGCAGACCAAAGCGGGCACTGCCCTGCATGAGGCTGCGCTGTGTGGGAAGACTGATGTGGTGCGCCTCCTGCTGGATGTAAGTGGACAGAGAAACTTTTATTGATTCCTGAAGGGAATTTAGTGCACAAAAGCAGCAACATGGTGACTAATAAAATCAAAACAATAATTTATGATTTAGAAAAAGCACCAACATTTAATTAACTGACTGACTGATCATCCCATACTGTTTGTGATAACATTGATTGTATAAAGAACATAACTGACTGTTATACTTAAGTGTTCATAATTTTCTTAAACCAACTTCACTAGCAAACAGCCCACCCATTTAGGTTCAAACTACCAGTTTCAATGATATGATGGTTTCCCCCAGATTTGGGCTGTTAGGTTTGAATTATTTTGAATAATAAATTGGTTGGTCAGAGTAGACCAGACTGATTTGTTTTCCCATACAACCTCTTATCTAAATGGGAAGTAAAAAGATCAATATTTTATGTTTCATAGAGAAACAAATCTCCCATGTTAGACAAAGGGATCCAAAACATTATTTAATATTGCTTTAACTTTCACCCTACAGAGTGGTATCAATGCAACAGTGAGAAACACATACAGCCAAACAGCGCTGGACATCGTCTACCAGTTCACTGCTACACAGGCCAGCCGAGAGATCAAGCAGATGCTTCGAGGTAAGAGAAAGGGTAAATATAAATCACTTATTTATACATCTTTATGTTTATATATATGTTGATATGTGATGTGTAGTAGCTTATGCAGTTTATATCTGTTTATCTCGATGCAGATGCCTCAGCAGCCTTGCAGGTCAGGGCACTGAAGGACTACTGTAACAATTACGACCTGACTAGCCTTAATATAAAGGCTGGAGATGTTATCACGGTAATGTTCATAAGACTTGCTCTAAAACAAATTTTGAATACTTGAAGCTAGTTTGAAGTCAGTTTGTTTTACTCTCATGTATTATTAAAATTCAAACTGTGTTAAATATGTAGACGTTTTTAAAAATTCACATTGAATGTCTCAGGCCAGTTTTGACTGCATTAGAAATTCCAAATTAATCCTTTGTAATAATAGGAGATTGTTCAGTATACTTTCAGAACTTGTCAACAGAGGGTGCTGTTGCCTGTGTTTTTCCCCAGACTTTGAAAAATAATTTAGATAAGTGCAACAGCTCCTTACTGTATGATCTCTTCTTGCTCTATAGTATGATATTTTAGATTCTAATGGAATGGTCTAATTTCATTTAGTTCAGAAGTTTTCAAGGGCTCAGGACAAAGGTCAGAAATCAGAAAAGTCACAAAACTGCTCCAAATGCCTATGTAAGATGTTTTACACACATTTAAAATTATTATTATTATTTATGGACACTAATTCTGTTTATTTTATTCTAGGCCTATTTAGTTAAGTATCTGTTTATTTTTTATATGGTTTGAAAAATGCCTAACAAATGTCTAAAAAAATCCAGGAAATAATAGATAATAATGAGAGATAATAGATAAGATAATAATAGGAAATTTTTCTTGAGCAGTAAATCAGTATATTAGAATGATTTATGAAAGATCATGTGACACTGAAGACTGGAGTAAAATTCGGCTTTGCATCACAGGTATAAATGACATTAAAAAAAACTGAAAAAAAATCTCAATTGTAAAAAAATAATAATTTTTCACAATATATCTGTTTTAACTGTATTTTTGAATGCAGCCTTGCAATCAAAAACATAAAATTTTCACCAACCCTAAACTTTTGAATGTAGCATTTAAAATGAAAATAAACAAAAATAACATTTTAATTTTCTAAATTTCTGGTTAATAAATATGAGACTTAAAATGAAGTTAACTATGAAGATCCTGATTTTTAAGTTTGTACTTAATTCTGGCATTACAGAGTATTAAAGCGATACTCCACCCCAAAATGAAAATTTTGTCATTAATCACTTACCCCCATGTCGTTCCAAACCTGTAAAAGCTTCGTTCGTCCTCGGAACACAATTTTAGATATTTTAGATGAAAACCGGGAGGCTTGTGACTGTCCCATTGACTGCATAGTAAATTGCACTGTCAAGGTCCAGAAAAGTATGAAAGACATCGTCAAAATAGTCCATCTGCCATCAGACGTGCAATCTGAATTTTATGATGCAACGAGAACACTTTTTGTGTGCAAAGAAACAAAATATCGACTTTATTTTTCTTTTCCTCCGTGACACTTCCTGCAAGTGCGTTCATGAGTTCACTAGCAGAGCACGACGCAAGCACGCCTCAGATGACGCACGACATGTACACGCAGAGGACACGCACGGCGCACGCCTTCCGGGTTCTCTGTCTGTATGCTGGCCTCGACGTCAGCAGGTCACGGCATTTATGTCGTGCGTCATCTGAGGCGTGCTTGCGTCGTGCTCTGCTAGTGAACTCATGAACGCGCTTGCAGGAAGTGTCACGGAGGAGAAGAAAAAGTTGAATAAAGTCGATATTTTGTTTTCTTTGCGCACAAAAAGTGTTCTCGTCGCATCATAAAATTCAGATTGCACGTCTGATAGCAGATGGACTATTTTGACGATGTCTTTCATACTTTTCTGGACCTTGACAGTGTAATATACTATGCAGTCAATGGGACAGTCACAAGCCTCCCGGTTTTCATCTAAAATATCTAAAATTGTGTTCCGAAGACGAACGAACCTTTTACAGGTTTGGAACGACATGGGGGTAAGTGATTAATGACAAAATTTTCATTTTAGGGTTGAGTATCCCTTTAAAAGTGTTTAGACAATGTAGATTGATTGTAGATGATTCATTACTTATATAGGTTCTGGAGCAACATTCAGATGGGAGGTGGAAGGGCTGCATCCATGATAACCGCACAGGAAATGACAGAGTGGGCTACTTCCCCTCCAGCATGGTGGAAGTGATCAGTAAGAGGCCTGGGGCTGCGGGTAAGAGAGGACAACAGGCGGGTCAGTGCTGCCTCTTACTGAGACCTCACACACTCACAGATGCATAAGTAATGCCGATAAACTCACATGACCCTGATTCTGTTTACAGCCAGCTGTTCATGCTGCTCATGTGCACTGGATTGAGAGCCAGACAGGGCCATCTGTTTTTGTGACAATAAAAACAGGGCAAATGTGGAGCATCTTTAGCTCTTTTCTCATCTCCTAATACTCAGTTTATATAGCATTTTATGTTGTCAGAAAGGAATCTGCTGATAACAGTGCCTTAAATAGTGGCTAGGTCTTCATCCAAACATAGACAGAACAGCAGAACTCTTTGGATTGTGCCCTCTGCTGGTTAACTGGAACATCATAAACAAATTTATGAAATGGGGGCATCCAGATCTTCTGCTTTGTTCACATTAGCCAGAAGAGAAGAGAAGAGAAGAGAAGAGAAAAGAAGAGAAGTGAAGAGAAGAGAAGAGAAGAGAAGAGAAGAGAAGAGAAGAGAAGAGAAGAGAAGAGAAGAGAAGAGAAGACCTGTTGAACCTGACCTTAAAAATATTTTTAGCTTGTCACTTGTAGGAAGAATCTTTAGGCATCAGAAGACTTTTCTGTGCACCCGTGCAGATTTCTATGATCCATAAAGTGTGCTCTTTCCATCCAGAGGATTTATGTCCAGTCTATGGCTCTGTTTGGAAATGACAGCAGGGGACTAATCTATGTGTTCATTGTGTCTCATCAAGTATCCATGTCTGTGTCTTCATCTGCCGCTCGATCTCCTCCACTCCATCCACGTTTTTGTGCTCCGCCTTTTGTGCTTTAGAACATTTCAGGTGCTTTTTTATAGTCCCTTATTAACTGAAAGTGCAGTTTTTATAAACATACTGCAACTGATGTAATATCTGTTATATTTATGTAATTAGTGAAAGGAGGACAGTTCTCATCTCAACCAAGTCCTCTACTAAGTCCCGCTGTGCTCACAGTGAACATAAATGGTCAAATTGCGCACTCGCACGGCCACCCACACACAGACTTACTGAAAAGAGTCGTGCATACTAAACTTCTCATTTGAGAAGATCACTCTATTTCTCCTCAGGCACTTTGCATTTCACTACAAGCACCAGCTCATTTCCAATTCATTCACTAACCTTGCATTTCCACACATCGCTTCTATTTCAAATATATATATGTATATTTTGAGTGTATGCACATAAAATATCAATCAACATCTTGAAGATGATATAGTTACATGCATTTCACTCCATTCACACTGAACAGCTCCAAATATAAAGCAAGTGTTTCTTTTGATTTGTCTTTTATGGTTTTGCTGTTTTGAATTTTGTGATTGGTTGTGATTTTTGTGTTGGGTTAATTTGCTTTCCCTCTCTTATGTGTAATTGTTTTGTTTGTTGTTGTGGTGGTGGTGGTTGCTGTGTTGTCGTATCTAGGTTCATGGAGTACAGTCACTTGTACCCAACAGTATCAAAAGATACAGCTCTGTGCGCCGGTGTGCGGCCCTGTGTCGCCCGCCGTTGCCATGGTGAATGGGGATTCGTATCATGAGATTCATATCCTGCCGCCTCCTCCACCTCCGCCACCACATTCCCATCTGCCACTTTTCACTTCCTTTGGCTATAACAGGTCCCCAAACACCTCAGGAGAGCTGCACAGTGGACAAGGTACAGATCCCCTAATCTGTCTCCACTGTATTAATATTATTATTAACAATATCATTTATAATTATTATTCACAAAGCTTTAAGGAATGTGTTAAATTACATTAGTTCTCATTTTAGTAGTCTGAATACGAGCAACAATCAATTAGTTCCAATAATTCCTTAAAGTTTTTTGAATTTATTTTTCTGGAAATTATTATTTCTGAATTTTTCCTTATTTACATTTAATTAAAATTTTACTTTCTGACATTATTTTGGTTGTTGATTTTTTTTTAGAGGCCAAGAATGACCAAGAGTTGGCTAGTAAGTTCTTTTAACCAGCACAAAAGAGGTTCATGGCCTCTCTTTGTTGAAGCTGTTATCTCTCCTCTTTTACCCCTAAATTTCCCTGATCTTGGTGCTACGCTTTCCCTCTGTGTGATGACCACAACTGGGATTCACTCCACTGCCCCCCTTCAACCGTTCTCTTTTTTACACACGACCAACAGGGAATGCACAGCCAGCCTCTCACCTCTCCATACCTGCATCTCTGCACAACATCAGTCTGTGTGTGTGTGTGTCGTCAATGAACATCTGTCTGTTTCATCTCTTCTTTGTCTCAGCTGTACTGATCTGTCCATTTATATACTAACTCTGATCCTTTCAGTGATTGTGTATCAAACCAAACTTTGATATTGGTATGGAGCATGTTGATATTCTTATGTACTCTGGGTCGTTGTAAATTGGAATATGTTTATGTCGGTTTTAGTTGTAAGTGATCAGTCATAATCAGGCCCATGTGGAATCAGTGCCCTCAGAAATTGAACGGTGGCCACAGCTAATCTGAATATACTTTCAGCTACCAATGAAAGTTTTGTACTTTCAGTTCCCTTTAACACCATATTTAAATCCATTATGAAGAATTATGCTGATTTTTTTTTTTTCTTTAAAATGGTGAAACAAATCTGCACATTCTATCTGGGCCTGGTAATTGTGAAACAAACCCTAAAGGGATAGTTCACCCAAAAATGAAAACTGGCATCATTATTCACCCTCATGTCATTTCAAACCTGCATGACTTTCTTTGTTCTGTGAAACACAAAAGAAGAATCTGTAAAATGGTGTGTTTTGGTCCATACAATGAGTCAATAGGGTCCAAATCAACTATGGTGAGTGACTTTCATTGTGTAGACAAAAATATAAAAATAAAAAAATCTTTTTTTGTGTTCACAAAAAGACACGAGGGTGAATAAATTATGACAGAATTTACATTTTTGGGTAAACTATCCCTTTAACAATATTTTTTTAAAAAGTCTAGTGAGACTCTGATTAGAGACAGCTGCCGTAAGATGTTATTTTGTTTTTTTTATATGAAGACCTTAATGTACACTTATGTTTTGATGGCTTAAAATCCTATTGAACTATTCTCCTGTAATGCACTGCAACACCTTTTGTTGTTATACCTATTTACATATATAATCATATATCTCTGTATATATTATATATGTTTTACCTATGTGTATGTGTAAATCAAGGCATATATATATACATATATACAGTACATGTTTCTTCTTTTATATTTCATGTACCTCTGTATATAAATGTTCATATATATTTGTGTTAGATATATAGTATATATATGTGTGCTTGCCTTGTGTGTGTGTTTGAAAGGGAGAGAGAGGCTTGTAGTCAAGCAGACTGCTAAAGCGACATAGTTTAGACGTAGTTTAACTGTCCTCTTGCCTGACCTGTCCAGAAAATTTTTGATCCCAGGCAGGTGGCCAAGCCAGGGCACAGTTAATGATGGTTTCTGTGTTAAAGGTTCTCGCGGCTCAGAGTCCAGTCCACATGGCTCACCCACCCCAGCCGGTGGTCCCCAGGGCAGCAGCAGCGAGGAGATCTGGGTGCTGCGCAAGCCTGTGGCAGGTAACAGCAGGGCTGCCCCTTCTTCCTCCTCCTCCTCTTCTTCTTCTCTCATAATTCCTCCTGCTTTGCCACGCTCCCGGTGCAGCTGCTGTACGCCTGACCTCAGAAACCTCCTCAACTGCAGGCGTGTAGGCGCATTGAAAGGCTCTCATTCGCTCTCTTAGAGCAACATCCGTTAAGTCGTTCCCTCAAGAACACACGTACAGACAATCCACAGATGTGTTTGTAGCCGTGTGTGCAAACTGCATTTTCAATGAAGGCAGCGTGAGCGTGAGTGTGTTCGTATTATGCTAACATGTCGTGTGTCCATCAGTCACCTGGTCTTTGGTCACCATTGTTATGTAAGTCTCTGTCATCCCATGTATCAGATCAGTGCATTGCAGAGGGAAAGTTCATAGTGGTGTGATTGGAGGGTTTCGAGGAGGTGTCGTCCGACTGGGCTGACTGTGTTTGTTTGTGTGTGTGTATTTGCTGGGGGCTTTTTGTCCAGGTGGAGACCGCAGCAGTGTGGGCAGTTCAGGCAGCGTGGCCAGTGCCCGATCCTCTGGTAGTGGACAGAGTGCAGGCAGCAGCAATATCCTTCATGCACAGGCAGAGGGAGTCAAGGTAAGCTAACATGCAAAGTGACTCAACTTCGATTGTGGTTTTAGAAGATGCCTGAAAGATCTGTCTCATATGTTGCTGGTTTAAATGATTAGACTTTTTTAATACATCTAGTAATAATAACAGTATTACTAAATGTATTACAGTATCCAAGAACTGGGAAAAACAGGTCGCAATATGCTAATATGAACAACTACGTCAACCAGGGGTGTGTTTCCCAAAAGCATTGTTAGCTAACTATGGTTGTGCATTCCATTGAACTCTGTTGGTAATAATGGAATGTGTGACCATATTTGCTTTTGGGAAACGCATCCCAGTTCAGTTGTGTTTTAGAATTGAACCAACTCAGCCAATGACCTAAATCAGTTGTTGTCAACTCCAGTACTGGGGACCCACTACTTTGCACAATTTGAACGCCTTCCTTATTTAACACACCTAATTCAGATCATCAGCTTGTTAAGTGAGCACTCCATGAACTCAACTGAGTGTATCAGATAAAAGAGACATACAAATTATCCAGAGTTAAGAACCACTGACCTAAATAAACATAAATAATGAGCTTCAACAAGCTAGAAAGCATTTTAAACCAGCTGCCATTAGAAGCTGGTCTTCCAGCCCTAATAAGGTTGACCAAAGCCTCGTTTCCACAGAGTGGTACGGTACAGTACAGTACGATTCGGGACGCTACACCCTGATCTGGCTTGCGTTTCCACCGCCAACAGTATCCTTACTTGATAGGCATGGTGTATGCCGGAAAGTAGCAATTGACACCATTCTCATGCAAAGAAGAAAGCGCGACATGGTTTGTGTGTGAAAACATAAAATCCTAAAATACACTGTTATATTTTTTGTGTTCGCACACTGTGATGTAAACAAGCCCAGCATGCATGAGCAGCATGGAGGAATGAGTGAAGGAGATGCTTCATTCCCCTTTTGTTGTCATTCCCCTTGTAGCACACACAAGTGACAATTCTCTGTCAACCAATCAACGTTCTGCAGTGAGTCTAGCTCCACCCTCTAGGGACCGGACTACTCTGCTAGGTACCCCAACGGAAGGTTCCCAAAAACATGACTTGGTGGAAACGAGGCTCAAGATGGTCGACAAGGTCTACCTTTACCCTACAAGCTATCAGTCTAACTTAACCCACTAGGACCAGCTAATCACCTTAAATGACCAGCTTAAACCAGCTAGAAGCCATGTAAAACCAACAATATCAGAAACTACTCTCTACCAGCCCTAATCAGATTGATCAAGATGGTCTACAAGGTCGACCTCAGCCCCTGTAGGTGGTAGTCCACCTAAACCAGCTTTGCCCTGATAGTGACCAATAAATAGTAAGCTTCAACCAGCTACCATGAGGAGCTGGTTTGACCTAAATTTTCCAAAGGGACATTTTACACTTACTCATTCTTGCAAACCTTTATTCTTCAAAGCTGAACACAAGGGAGGTGAACTTGAAGTCCAAGTGGCATAGCCTGCATTGATATTTTCATGTTATTTCTTGATCTGATGATCTTTGTTCATTCTGTAGCTTCTGGCCACGGTTTTGTCCCAGTCTGCCAAAGCTAAAGAACACCTGTTGGAGCAGACCAAGTCTTTGGACCACCCCTCTCACGCTTCCAGCAACAAGGGTTAGTGGGAATTTCAAACAACTCTCTTGAGAAGAAATCAGACAAGAATCTCTTGTCACAAAGAAGTCTCTCCATCCAAAATATTTTATCATTTTTTTTCGCAAATTAGAGACTTGGCTGCTTTTTCTGTGCCAGATGGTTGCACTAATAGCTGTGGGTGTGAGCATCACAAAGATCTGATTGGCTAAGAGGAATAGTTAGTCAGAAAACACAAAAGGGATTGGTTTGTGCAATAGCAGTGCTCCGATGTGTATGAATGATCTCATGGTTCTTCTAGGACCCTCCTCACGCAGTCAGAGTTTGTCAAACTGTCCACTTCACGAGCAGCCGTATGGGGAGGCGGTGTCCCAGAGGAAAGGGGAGGCGCTGCCCGAGGGGAAGGTAAAGAGACTCCTACTCCCGCTCAAATCGCACTGTCCCCTTACCTTTCCTTCAAACAAGCATACACTTTCTCACGCACACATACGCATGCATGCACTGGCATCTGCGTATCCAGGATGCTTTCCCAGCACTTCCTCTCACAGCTGGCATCATCTGTATTACGTGCTCTCGGTTGTCGTCAAGACACGGTGAGTTGGCTTCTCTGCAGGCTTCCTTGCACGCTGTCCTCAGCTTCAGGTTTCTTTCAGCTGCTCTGTCTGATACTGCTGTCTAATATTGACAGCGATTCCTTTCTCTCTGATCTTTTCTGATCATTCATTTCATTTTCTTTGCTACATTTTGAAGTCCATTCCGATTTTTTGCCTTATTTGCAGTAATTTTCACCTTTTGATTTCTTTTCAGAGAGTACCCAACGATGTAGACTTTTGATTTGAATGTGGAGAGTATTTTAGAGGTCATATGGTAATGGGCACATGATCAAGATTTAGTCTGTAGAACAGATACAACTGTAGAGGATATGAGACTATGACACTGATATATTCTAGAAAGGTGTACCAACACAATATGAATATGACCCTGTCTCTAGGTGTTATTAGACTTTTTCCCATAAATGAGCTTGTATGTTGCAAACTCGTAATGAATATTTGACACTCGCCATATTTGATGTCATTTTTATATTTAGCTGAAATCAGAAATTACACTGTTTAGTCATATAACAGAGAAATTTGGCTGCCATATCTTCCCCAGCGGGACTTTGGAGCTGCTGAGTAGAGCTGCTCCATGCTGGACTTCTGGACTGAGGGCCATCTGTTCAAAACAGCCCTATTTTCTTTGCTGCCCACGTCTTTGCCCACGTTTTTGCCTCTCCCACACAGAGTTACAGTACATCCTCCTACTTTCAGGGAAATGGCATTCCAAAGCAGATAATATATGGACACTACTTTTTTTTTTTTTAACTGAACCATTTGGTTCTTAAAGAAGAGCCCTTATTTGCTAAATTTTGGCTCTTGTTACCAGAGCAGGTACCTGGACCAAGAGCAATAATTTTAACTCCAGTATAATACAAAAAAGAAGTAGGGGCAGGTTTTAATTATTTATGAATTAATAAAGTCTAGTGGAGTTGAGACATTGGTCACTGGGACTAATGTTTTCATTTTGTTGGCCTGGGGTCTGGTCCATTTTCAGCCACAGGACCCAAACAATGATAGACTGCCACCTATCTTCTCTTCTAGAGCTCAGAGGCTGTTATCGAATGGCTGAGTGAATTTCAGCTGCAGGTCTACGCTCCAAACTTCGTCAGCGCTGGCTATGACATTCCTACCATTAGCCGAATGACCCCAGAGGTAAGAATTGTCCCCCCACCCCCTTAAGCCACCCTAAACTCTTCACATCACTCCCCTCTACCCTAAATGTAACACCCACAGACCCACTCAAAGCACAGAAAAGAAGTAAATCAACCAACAAATTCTCCTCAGATTTTCAAATAAAGTTGTTACCAGTGTGCTGGAAGCACACAGGTTTCATGAGAGTTCGAATTTTGCCCATAGCAACTTGGAAAATCTCACCCAGAAAGTCCCTGTCTTGGTTGTCAAATGTGTATGTCTTTTCCTACTATGTTATGTCAGTATCTTGATGAATTACATAATAACTTAAGCATATGTTGTGATTAAAGTACATGCTTTGTGAGTTATGTATTTTTGTGTATGTGATTAAAATCAAAAGCATTTTAAGCATATACCTCATTAACATATATTATATTTTGTAGTAGAAGTATTAACGGTCATTTCATGTATATTATCGAGTGTAAATCTGTTAATAAATCAAAATCGTTACTAAACCTGAAATTAATATTTTAGCAATTTGAATTCCTGAAAGCAAGCCCATCTACCCATACTTAATTACATTAAACCACTGACTTCATAGGGTTTATATAGTGTCATTGCTGATAGCAGAATTAACAGGGGTGTACTGTTGAAACACTGAGGACATGATCAATTAGGATATGTTTATATAGTTATGTTTGGGGGTACTCTGAAAAGGCTTCTTTTCCTCACTTGTTCCTGGTATTATGTTATTTTTTTCCCTTTCACATTTTTTAAAATTTTATTTTGCATCTGCTTTTATCATCTTGGCACCTCTTGGCAAACAGAGTGTTTGATATGTCTGATTTTAAGTGTTTTATCTTTTATGCGTATATGAAATTTTGTGTGTGTGTGTGTGTGTATATATATATATATATATATATATATATATATATATATATATATAATATTGTGCATTTTTGTCTATATGTGCATATGCACAAAATACATGCCACTTGGTTTAGTGTGTATGTATGAAGGTGATTGGCTGGTTTAGGGGCTCCTATATTTATTTTCAGGATTTAACAGCTATTGGAGTAACCAAACCAGGACATCGAAAGAAGATAACCTCAGAGATTAATAAGATCACTGTTAATGAGTGGCTGCCTGACCAAAAACCAGTGAGTTTAACACCCATCCACACATACATACACATTCAAACACATCCAGATATTAATTTGTTTTTATTTGCATTTAATCTGTAGGCGAGTCTTGGAGAGTGGTTAGCTATGATTGGGTTGAGTCAGTATCACCAAGTCTTAGTCCAAAATGGATACGAGAACATTGACTTTATCACTGACATCACATGGGAGGACCTTCAGGAGATCGGCATTATAAAACTTGGTAAGATAGATAGTGGACTGAGATCCATAATGAGTGATTTCATAAACACAAATTTCTGGTCTTTCCAAACTGCCTAGGTCATAGTGGTTAACTCTCTTTCTCTAACCAAATTTGCCTAGGACACCAGAAGAAGCTTATGCTTGCAGTGAAGAAGTTGGCAGAGATCCAGAAGGCCTCTGACGGTCGCAACACATTGCGTAAAAAGCCCCCAGTCACTCAGGAGGTGATGGCTATTGAGAGCCCACCCCACGACAGCGGAGAGTGTATGTCCCCCAAAATGAGCACTTTCCAGGACAGTGAACTGAGTGGGGAGTTACAGGCTGCTCTTACACGCCCTGCTGATATGCAGGATGGTGCAGAAATGAGAACCAACAGCATCCTGGGAGCACAACACCGAGCCCGCAGTCTGCATGAAAACAGCACGAACAAGAGCCGAGACACAGAGGAGCCTAGTGGGCCACCCAAAAAGGAGGCACGTACCATGCGCCAGAGCAGCCAGGGGAGCCAGAGAAGTGTCTCATCAGCGCAGCAAAAACCGCGTCAGTCTTATCCTCAAGGTACAGGACCACCCTATACACCACCACAAACGCCCACCAAAACAAAGCCTCCCACCTCACAGACAGTGAGCAACCCACCGAGTAAACAAAAACCTAGTTCTCAGCTGCTTCAGCAGACCGAAAAGCCCATGACACCTCGTGCTCACCCCCAATCCCCGACTCAAAGGTCCCATCCACACCCATCTGCCCAGCCAGTGGAAACTAAGGAGGCTGCACCTCAAGGACCTGCTGTCTCAGTACCACTCCTGTGCCTGCCTCCAGAAGGCGACGAAGCTTGTGATGAATATGGTCTGCCTAAGAAACGTGCCCACAGCCTGAATCGCTATGCTGTGTCTGATGGTGAGCAGGAGCGGGATGAGCTAAATGCGCCAGATTCAGGAGGAAAGTATGCCACAGTACAGCACCGGGTTGCTCGCACCAACTCAATGAAAGGGCAGGCAGACAAAAATGTCAACCGAAGCCAGTCCTTTGCACTCAGACAGAAGAAGAAGGGTCCTCCTCCACCTCCCCCCAAACGCTCTAGTTCAGCCATCTCAAGCTCTAGTAGTAATCTGACAGAAGTGCCCAAGGAGGCGAACAGTGGACCTCTTCTGGAGGTTCCCTACCAACCACAAAGACGTGCGAGTGACCTGGGTGGCACTGTAGACACAGGCAGTGCTGGTAGTGTGAGGAGCATTGCGGCCATGTTGGAAATGTCCTCCATTGGTGGGGGTGCCAAGGGTCTCGCTTTACAGAAGTCTGCAGGTCACTATCTGCAGGTAAGGTGGTTGCCATTGTGTCTTTGGGATGATATTTAGTATTTATCATAGAAATGTATTTTAACAATATCTGGTGCAAAATTGTTTCTCTTCAGGTGGGATCTGCAGGAGCAAAGCAGCGTGATGCCATTGGACTGGATGGAGAAGTAGTGAACCGTCGCAGGACTATTAGTGGGCCTGTCACTGAGTTAGTAGCAGCGGCTAAGCGAGGATCACAGCCGGAGCCAGTCCAGGATAGACAACGCAATGAAACCCAGCCAAGCTCTAGTGGGAACTCAGCAGAGAACCTTCCATTTGCTGAGGATGCAAACCTCACCATCAAACAAAGACCTAGACAGGGCAAAGATGAGACTGAGGAGGGACTAGAAATGTCTTACTCTTTACCCCAGGAGGACCCTTCACGTGTGGATGCCACAGCCTCACTGAAAAGGACGGTCCAGAGCACCAAGCAGCAACCAAATGGCACCAAATTCCAACTCACAGAATCAAATACGGTTAAGCGCCGCCCCAAGAACAAAGACAAAGATACAGAAGAACTTCAGGATGAGCAGATGCCTGTACCATATGAGAATGGGACTGGCACCATTAAAAGGCGCCCTGTGTCAGAGGTGACCGTTTCAGAGCAGCCCAGGCCACAGGAACATCCTGAGAACTCGTCCCGTCGGGACAGCGCAGACCTGGAAGGCCACGTTACAGAGAGTGCCCCTCGGAAGTCCGTCAAGCCTCCGGTGTCCCCCAAGCCTGTTCTGGCCCAGCACATGAAGAAACAAGGACCACCGGCTGCCATCACCAAGAAAGCCCCGTTTCCTGGACCAACTGGGGCACCTGGCAGCCCAGGTACTACACAGTGCGGCCCTTTCACTTGCCCTGTCTTTACACAATTATGTGAGTATCCCGTAAAACCCTGTAGCATTTAGACCTTGTTGCATCAAAGTCCGCTCAGTCTCTTTTCCCATCTCTCTCCCTATCTCTTTTCTCTTCTATTTACAGTTGAAGGAAAGAAAATACCTCCTCCAATTTCACCAAAACCTACACCTCCTCCCACAGCTCCCAAACCATCCAAAAATGTTCTGCAGTCTTTAAATGCGACACCTAATCCCACTCCCACGCCCTCTCCAGCCAAGCAGACTTTCACCAGAATGGCCAGCACAGCTTCTGCCCAGAACAACCACCCTGTCAAGGCTATAACCCCACCAGCCTTGAGTGTGCAGACCCCACACACACCCCAGTCTCCTCACACCCCACAGACACCTCAGACACCCCAAACCCCACAGACACCTCAAACTCCCCAGACATCAGGTCCCCCAACCCCCATCCCTACACCCCCACCTGTGAAGCCCCCTCGCTCCTCAATCAGTGGGGTGTCCATGGACAGTTCAACTGGATCTGCGTTTGTCGCAGGGGTAGTGACAGTAGATGCAGTGCACCAGAAGATAGAGGAGACCAGTGCCTCATTGGCTGCAGCCCTGCAGGCAGTCGAAGAGAAGATCAAGGAGGATGGGCAAAAAGAGTGAGTGTGTCGAAACATGCAAAAACTGTTTTCAATGACATCATAGAATCTAGTCTATGATGGCATCTAGCCTCAAGTTAACGTAATTTTTAGTAGTTTCTAATATTTTTTTCTAGTCTCAAGTCCTTCAAATCAAGTCTGCAGTTTTCTGTGGTTGTTAAGAAGCAAAGACTTTAAACTAGGGATGTCCCGAGCTGATCTCAAAGATGATTGGGGCCGATTTAGCATTTTTTTTTAATTGATAGGTATCATCTATCCTGAACCTGAACTTTATGTCAGCTGTCATGCCAGTGGTGGCGGTGTGCACCTTCTGGTAGGTTTGCAAACCTTCACTAAAAGGAAAAGAAGACGCTCAAATGGCGAAGGGTCTGTCTGCATCCCGCAGTACTACAAACCACGTCCCTCCAAGTTACGCCTACTACTACAAGTTATGCCTCCTGCAGAGAAATAAGCGTGGATGTAATTAACTAAAACAATCTTTTCAAGTAAATTATCTTATGTTTTATGTATGAAATGGTTGTAAGGCTACATGTATTGCTTTCAAATTACAAAATTCACGAAGTGTGAAATAACTGCTATTAGTAAAACATAAAATAAATAAAAGAATCAAATTGATACAGACCTATGGTAATTATAGCTAAAAACCTACCCCCAACCCTGAGCCTTACCCTAACCCTACCCTTTAAAAAAATTTAAAATTTACTGTGGAGTGTCATAATTAAAATACTTTTTAGAAACTGAAGTAAACACACGTGATGACTTGCGGCTATGTAATACAATCTGTATGCGATAGTGATGTGAGGAAAGTGAAGTAGAAGAAGAGTGGCAGTGACGACATCAGAGGTTCCCTAATTGGCTGTTTCGTTGTAGGGGGTGTAACGTGTAATAGTAGGCGTAACTTGGAGGGGCGTGGTTTGTACTACTGCGGGACGCAATTGGATACACTTGCTCAAATGTGCGTGTGTGACTTGCGAGTAGGGCTGCAACGATTAGTCGACATTATCGACAACGTCTACAATAAAAAAAATTGTCAACAAATATTTTTGTTGTCGAGTAGTCGTTTGATCTCATATGACCTAATGTAAGAGCCTGCAATACTGTGGTTTGACCAGTGTGGTGCTGTAGCGCAAGAATGTAATTCAGCCCTCCTGGATGCAATTCAAGAGAAGAAGACACACACAGCGCTTCAGAGAAAGTGCATCCGAACGGCGTTTGGATGAATATGTAAATATATATTGCGCGCTTTCCTCTCAGTAACGAAATAAACACAACTAAAACTGACAGCAGTGTGAAAGCAGCAGTTAAAAATGCACCTGATTACAACGATGTGGATGTTTGCATGAGCTCTGCAGTTCAGCACTCCAGTAAAGTCCGGTCACATCATGTTTATTTATAATAGCACTTTATGCAATAGATGGCCTTAATTCAAGCAGCTTTACAGTATTAAACATGAAAAACCAGAGTCTGTGTCACTTTCAGTTAGAATTACAACTTAATTTTCTGTTATAAAGCAGCTCTCCAGTGTGGAGCTAGTTAGTGATAAAATAGTTTTATTTGTGGGGAAAAAAAATAATAATAATAATTAAAGTGATAGTTTGTTTTACAGAGATCAAAGCTTGATCTAGCTCAGGACTGTTTTGGTCATCATAACCCTATAAGGTATTTTAAGACATTATGTTGTGAATAAAATAGTTTATCCAAAGCGTCTTATCACTTACCTTTATTTTGTTTCTTATCTATATGACTTACAAAAGGAGATGTAAGGCAGAATGATGTGTCATTCAGTTACTTTTTCATATAGCTAATTACATGGTGAGAGAGTATCTCTCTGTCATCTCATTTTGTGTGCCAAATACATCTATTTGTATAAGGAATTGGTAACACTTTACAATAAGGTATCATTTGTTAATGTATTAATTAACATGAATGAACAATGCATTTATTACATTTATGTATTAATTTTTGTTAATGTTGGTTAATAAAAATACAGTTGTTCATTGTTTGTTCATGTTAGTTCACAGTGCATTTACCAATGTTAAAAAAAACACAACTTGTGATTTTTATAAATGCATTAGTAGATGCTGAAATTAACTTTAACCAAGATTAATAAATGCTGTAGAAGTATTGTTCATTCTTAGTTCATGTTAACTAATGAACCTTATTGTGAAGTGTTACCAATTAATTATAATAATTGTAATTACATAATATGTTTTTCTAAAGCTGAAGTGACCTTTATTTATGTTTGAATATGTATAACTTAATATTTTAACTAATTGCAAAAGCTGAATAATCAATCAAAGTCTACTGATTAATCAGTGAAATAATTGGTGATTAATCGTTTGTTGCAGCCCTACTTGCGAGAAATAATGAGATCTGTTCCAGCACATCACAAGCATTCGGTCTTCCGTGTTTAGCATATTTGATGTGCGCTTTAGTCACAAAAAACTCGGAAGTCATTTATTTACCATTTACTTTTAACTGCGGTCAGACTGTCTGAGACATCGTTGTCGTAACGCGTTGTTTTGGGTTGTGTCTTGCTTCGGACTCGACTGACGGACTGGCATTCTGACACTGCGAGCTTCATGCTTTCTAACCTTATCTCCACTTTCGCATGGTACATACATTTGAGCCCCTGTCCCTGAGAAACTCTCTGCACTTCCCTGTATACATTGGATTGATTTGAATAACTTCAGTGTACTTGAAATGTGCACCAAGCACTAGGAAAATACTAGTATCGGATCGGAACTCGGTATCGGCAGATACTCAATATTCAATGACTCAGATCGGATCAGAGGGACAAAAAACCTCATCGGGACATCCCTACTTTAAGTACGTTTTGACCATAAGGTTGAGTACAGCGAGTGATGGTAACAGATTACTATAGTAATTTAAATATTTTTGTAAAATGTTAGCAAACCAAATGTTATAATTAATGGCAAATTTAATTTAAAGCCTTTGAACCTTTCTTTTAAATTCACCGCTGGGGATGTGTTGACCAAGGAAATCTATTTGTCACTTGCAGCCACATTTTTTACAATTCCTAAATTATATTTAAGTGTTTGTTTTGATCCACAGCTCATTGGCTGAAAACAAGAGCACAGTGAGCATCCTAGACGACATCGGCAGCATGTTCGATGACCTGGCCTACCAGCTGGATGCCATGCTGGAGTAAAGAGCACAGTTTGTGTCTCTGTGGCACAACCTCAGGGCCCCGGGAGAGCACAAGGGCACAATGACCAACAACATACCCACCTATCCCTTCCTAATCCTCATCCCTGGCTCCTCTCACCCCTCTTTTCTCCTCCCCCTTCCCCGTCGCCATGAAACGCCTATCTCTCCTCTCTCCCTCCGAGTTGGTTTGCACAAACCCGAGCTGATGTACCTCAGGACTGGGCAGAAGGCCATCCAGGGCTTTAAACATCAAAGACAGAGCAGAGGGTGGAGAGCAGAGGTTGGGTTTTAATACATAAAGCTCAACTCTCTGTCCATGGAATATCTCTATCTACCATGAGCAATGAGTAGTAAAAAAATACGAAAACAATAATAACTGTATATGAAATAATAGTATGGTATGTGTATATTGTAAGCATGAGGAAAGTTTGTATCTATAAAGAAAAAAAAATCTCATAGTGAGAGTCATGCATTAGTACAGTTATATATATATATATATATATAAATAAATATAAATATAAATATTTTATGTTTTTATTTCATGTTCAATGGTACATACAGTGTTGAAACATTAAGAAATCTATAAACTTTGATGACAGATATGTGGATTTTTCTATGACTATATTGAAGTTTAAAAAAAAAAAAGAGAATAATAATAATAATAAGGCTGGCTTAAACATCCTGTATGTTTGGCTGTGCTCTGCTGAAGAGTGTTGTGGGCTGTGTTGATTGTAGTGAAGTGACTGAAGTGGCTGTTTCACCCCCTGCTCTGTGCTTGCTCTGGGCTCCCGCTCTGTGCTGCTGTGACCCTTTATGTTTCCACTCACGTTCTGCCTGTGTGAACTCATACATTCCTGCTCCTGCACAGTCTTCCTCCTTCACCTGCCCTCTTTCTCTTCCTGCCCTCATCATGTGCAGTGTCCTGTGTGCCTTAACATGAGAGGTGACCTCAGTGCTTCGAACACACACAAGCAAACTGGTTCAAAACGAGAAAGGTCCGGTGTCCATGTGGGAGGCATTGCCTTAAGCCAGTAGGAAAGGAAGGGCCTGTGTGCTCTGATTTGGTGAGGAGTGACCTCATCCTTGGACATCTCCTTGAAGTCAACATGAATTGCCAGTTTGCTTCCATGATGTGATGCAAGGAAAAAATGTACAGTGAGACTATTCTTTGGCAGTTAACTAGATGGTGAAGGTAGGCAATGAATACCAGAATAGCTATTGGTTAGTATTATGCAATAGCCTGTGTGGCCTAAGTAAAGTGCAACGATGAATTGTTCAAAATAAGACAAGGGGCCTCATTTGTAAAGCGTGCATACGCACAGATTTGATCTTAGAGTGTTCGTACGCTCGTACTTATAAAAACTGTCATTTTAGCGTCACGTCAGGGTCTGAGCAGACGTCTGAGCACTTTTTCTTCTCGGAGTACTGCAGGTTTTTGGAAATGAAAGCTGTTCTTGCGGCTCGCTGTTCTAAATTAAAGCATTTGGACGATGACTGCAATCTTTTACATGTTAATGAGATTAATTAGGAGTCGTTTACAAGGCAGAGAGCTGAAACCATTCATTTGCGCAAGTTCAAGATCATTTATGATTCATAGATTTCACATCTGAAAGAGACGTGTATATGCGTTTTCTGTGCATACGCTCATTCTATGAATCGCATGTACGCATGTCTGAGAGATGATCGTAAGATCAAATTTAGGATGGTTTCTGCACAACATTTTATAAATGAGGCCCCAGGATCTTATGTTGACTTTGACTATATGAGTGACCTCAGAAACACAGGTGAGAACGAGGTACATTGATGGTTGATGGCTTTCAGAAGGTGGGACGTCAGGAAGCACAAAGTGAGGAAGTTGCAAATGTGTGTGTGTGTGTGAGTGGTGTAAAACATGAATCTAAAAGAAACATGCATGTACAGACTGAAAGTGTAGTGAACTAACAAGGATTTCGCAAATGTTGATGTGGCTTGATGCTCAGCATTTCCACCTACCCAAGGAATCTTCTTAGCTTAAGGGTCTGTGAGTTTGGACAGGTGTAGTTCCATTGGAATCCTGCATGCAGTCTAATCTCAGCACATCGCTCAGTGGCTGTTTAAGGGTGTGAATGTACCATGGTGTGCCTGCTTTGTTTTGCATTCCCCCCAATATCATCCAGACAGACATTTCCTTAATGACCAAAGTAAGAGCACCAGTCCAAGATGCAGTCCTTAACTTATTCTGAAAAACATAGCAGTATCTAGGTTAAACATATTCACCGAGAATCACATTAAGTAACTTTATAGGGACACATTGAGGGTAGTCTGAGTGATGCTTTTACAGTTGTAAAGTTGGGTCTCTGTGGACATAAGATGTTTCCAGATGCCATGCTCTCTCATTTACAGCCGGAGCACGGTTTGCTGTTATGACAGCACCGGTCACATGTGAACCTCTTGCAAGCCTCTGAATGTCATTATCTCATTGCCAGCAAACTCACAGTCTCTCATTATCTTTAACCATCTTTGTTGCCATGACAATCTGCCTGCTCATTATTAGTATCGTCACAATATCAAAATGATCTTAAATGTAATTAAAGAAAGGGCCCAAAGGAAGGGGACACAAGCAAGAAAAGTAGTTGCATAGGTCCCACAATGCTTTACACACTTTCAGTAGCTCCATATATGCTTAACCCCTTCCCCGGTTCTCAGAAGAATATTTGTAATATTTAAGTTATGAACAGAGATTATTATAGATGTTTTCAACAAGTATTTAATGATGCAGCATCAAGAGGGCTTGTTGATGAAACTGCAAATATTTGAGATAAAAGTGTCTTCTTGGCTCAAAGTGTTTTAAATGAATTGTAAATGGTCATTTTTTTAGAACTCCAGTTTTCTTTTTTAAGGTAGCTTTTTGTGATAAGTTTTTTGACTGCCATGTCTTCAGATGAAATAAGTTGTATATTATGCAAATATGTTTTTAAAAAACAAACAAACAAAAAAAAAAAAAACATGTATGTGCCTTGCTTTAGTTCTTTTCATTTTGTCTTTCATGTTTAAACGTGTAGAGGATATGTGGCCAGGCTTTGTCCACCAGATATTCAGAATTATATCCCTTTTTGTTGCGGTCTGCTCTGTGGACAGAGCGCAGATGTCTGGCATGGGAATGGCTTTTATAAAAGCGTCATCATGCCTATTGCGTCAAAGGACTGGGTGTCGATTCAGTGTTAATTGAGTTGTTATGGCCGTGCCCTCCTTCTTCTGTGTATATAGCTGGATGTTTGTCATGTGAATCATTCTTGTTTTTTTTTTTTTTTTTTTTTTAAACTTTTCTCCACTTTAAAGTTTTCATTCTGTCATTTTCTTATTGTCATATTTGCTTGTTTTTTTTCTTTTGTCTTTTTTAATACCAGAGAGAGAGAAAAAAAAAAAGAAAAATAATGAAATTCTGAAAACACTGAAGTCAAACTTGTTGGTGCAAGATGTTATTTAATAATGAAAGCTGTTTTCAATTCCATCCTATTTGCAGAGACGTTTAAAAAAAGAAAAAGAAATCTGCACTGCTCAGTGTGTGCAGGCTGTATATTGTGTTGATGTTCTGCCATTGACTTGTATGATACCTGCTGTGACTGGCATTGGGAACAGTGGTGTGCTTGCAGTGACTGCATCAACAGCCACCTGCTCTAAATAAACATTATATACAAACACTTTCATAGCCGTCCAATTACTGAACACCAACAAAACCAGCTGCTCAACACCACAGTGTTTCATTAGTTTACGTGTAAAATACTAAGCACTCCTCAAAAAAACAAAAAAAAACAAAGCTAGTACCAAAGGGCCACACAGCACCTTAAAGTGCCCCTATTATGGGTTATGAAAGGCTCATATTTTGGTTTTGGGAGTCTCCAACAACAGGCTGACATGCATGCAAGGTCAAAAAACACTCATTTTCTTACATGCATTTATTTTTACCTCATTTGCTCAACGACTCCCAAACGATTCGTTCAACGATTCATTTTTCCAAACACCTCCTTTGATTGGTCGATTTCATTTAAAGCAGTGTTTGTGAGCTTTTAATGCTCCAAAAGCGGCAACAAGTGGCAAAGAATGAATTTGCATTTTCTTTCAGTCCAACGCGAAAATCCAAGTTTTCCCAGGTCTGCGCGCGCAACAAGTGGGCGGGCAATATGCTAATGTTTCACTTTGATGTCAACATGAAATGGCTTGAGATTCGTTTTAAAAACGACTCATTTCAATGATTCAGAGTCGACTCTTTCTTTTGAGAGACAATAACTTTATACACGGTGCACTTTCAGATTTAAAACTTTGCAGGATGTTTTCATTCACTTAGAGCTGTGTTACAACACTGCATGAAAGGTAATTTTCAAAAATCCATAATAGGGGCATTTTAGCTGATTTATTTCTTGACCCAAAATGCATTAAGGACACTAGAGGGAGTCAATGCCATACTATGTGAGGATAAATGACTCAAATTCACTCAATACAAGCATTAAAGTTTATGTATTTTATACAAGTAACTTTTCAGTTGGAATAGTGTCTCAAGATCATATCCTCTCACAAGCTTATGAGGGAAAAAACAGAGGGACAACGCTGCTGAAATCTGTTCATTACTTCAGTTGTCCTAAATGTGCAGAGCTGGATTGAGCAGCTCCATGCCATGAAAAGGCACTTTGATATCCAAAATAGCAGCTGTTTTTATGCCTTTTGTCTTAGATTAGCACTGACTTATTTGGTACACTTCAGGTTAAAGAGAAAGTTCTCCCAAAAATGAAACCCACCCTCATGTTGTACAAAACCTGAACATAAAAGAAGTTTTGAAGAATGTTGGTAACCACACAATTTTGACTTCCATTTTATGGACAAAAACATTTCTCAAAATATGTTCCACAGAGGAAAGCAAGTCATACAGGTTTGGGACAACATGAAGATAAGTAATAGATGACTCATTTTTGGGTGAATTATCAGTTTAAGCTGAGAGAGGAACTCAACTTCACATTAATACAACACAGTTTTCCCTTCCCCTCCATTGACCTCATTACTTCTTGAAAGTTATGCTGGGATGCTCAGTGATAATGAATTAAGTGCTTTACACTCATCAAACTAATTACTGTTATTTAGTTCAAAATGATTTAGTAACTAGCATGAATTACATTATAAAAGTCTTACTAGATTTGGATGGGCAAAATCTGGCTTCCATGGCAATCATGGAAGCATGCATGAAGTAGTTGCACCTTTGGTAAGGAAACATTGCATTATTTACACAAAAGCATGATGGATGAGTAGGTCATTATACCGTCATACAAAGGTTTTACATCAGTCAACAGGCAGTTAGAAAATATCTGAGCCGTTCTGGGCGCTCAGTTGGCACTGTCAAATCTGAGATAAAAACATGGGCACTGTGTTGTCCAAAACAATGCTCTGCTGTTTCAGGCCCAAGTTGGTGTAGTGTAGGTCTTCATTCAGCCCTGGGATGATGGTCGCTCCATGCATCTCCACTGGCGTCAGACTTAAGCTTAGGCACTCACTGCAACTCATAAAGGTCAAAGTTCAACAGTCATCACTGAGGCCACTGACGCAGGAACTTT